>JAJLWZ010000019.1:0-198690 GCA_030571035.1 Yamadazyma buinensis | reverse complement strand
TCTATCCTGATAGATTTTTCCATTAACAATTACACTAAAACATGCAGCTTAGATAATCTATAGATTTCTTAGGTATATATTCTCTAATATATATTTTGTATTAAAAAAAAAAAAAAAAAGATTTTGTAGTTTTCAACACTTTTTTGTAAAATTTTAACTGATTTTATAAAACTTTCTGTTTTACTCATTCAAACTAACTAATTATATTAAATTAGAGAAATTAGTGAGAGGATAAGAAGAAAAATAAAGAGATTAATAAACCAAATATCTAATTTTATTTATAATATATACACTCTCGTTAAATTATTTATTATTTAAAGCTTCAACAAATTCAGCAGCTTTAGCTTTTGCTCTAAGAGCACCCTTTTCATCATTTAATTCTTCTTCATATTCAACCCATTTATTAAAGAAGAACTTAGCTTGTTTTCTTGAAAGTTTTTTAGTTATAACTCTTTCAAATAAATCTTCAACTTTTTCCTTTTCTTTACCAAATTTAATTTCTTTATCAATGTAAACATTCCATAAATCAATTCTTTTTGGTGCATCACTAAGTAAACCTTCAAATAATGATCTACCTTGTTCAATTTGTCCCTTTTCAAATTCTAATTGAGCAAATTTTTTAACAATTTCAATATGATCACGTTTATGTAATGATTGTAAAGCTTTTGCTAAAATTTCATGACATTCATCATTTAATTGTCTATCTAATAAATTAGATGCATAATTAACCCAAACTTGAACATTTTCAGATCCAAATTTTTTAAATATTTTTTTATAAAGTTCATCAGCTTTTGTAAAATTTTCTGACATTATAAAAATTGATGCTAATTTTTGATGCATTGTTAAGGAATCCATAAATTGGCATGATTTTTTAAATGTTTCATCTAATGATTCTTCAGTACCAAAACTGTTTTCTAAATTTAATAATGCAATCCAAATATTTAATTTTTCTTGTTCATCATTATATTTAATAGTTTTTAAAGCTCTTTCACCAATTTCTCTTGCCTTTTCAACTTCACTTAATTGTAATTGGAATGACATATAATTCATCCATAAAATTGAAGAATTTGGATTACCAAGAATTAATCTTTCAAAATCACTTGTAGATTGTGGAGCTCTAGTATTAATATCACTAGTTTTATCTTCAGTGTGTTTTTTACCCTTTGATCTCTTCTTCTTTTTCTTTTCAGTGAAATCATCTTCTTCATCTGATGATGAATCATCTTCAGCTTGATCTAAAATTGATGCAGTCCAATCAAAACCTCCAGTTGAAAGACCTTGGGATTTAGAATCTCCATTAACTTCTTCTTCATCTTCTGAATCAGATGAATCCTCAGCTTGGTCAACTTCTATCAATTGATCACCTTCATCTAAATCTTCAGCATCTTCCATATCTTCATCTTCTTCTGAATCAGCTTCTTCTTCTTCTTCGACTTTGTCATCTTCTAAGTCAGATTCTTCTTGATCCTTTTCAGCATCTTCCATTTCAACATCTTCAGTGAAGTAAGAAGCTTTCATACCTAATGATAATTGTTTCTTTTCTAAATTAATTTTTAAAACTTTAACTTTAACTCTATCACCTTCACCAAATAATTTTGATAAATCTTCAACTTTATTATCAGAAATTTCAGTTTGATGACATAATCCACTAAGATTAAAAGTACCATCTAATTTAACGAAAACACCAAAATCAGTAACTGATTTAACTGAACCTTCAAAAATATCACCAATTTGTAAATCATCAATTTTCTTAAAAGTTTTTAATTCTCCATTAACTTCAGATTCTTTTAATGTCATTCTAACTTTACCTTCTTCATCACAAGCTGAAATTTTTCCTTCGATTAATTGATGTGGTTTAAAGAATTTTTTCCAATCTTTTAAATATGAATCAGATAAATCTGTAACTTTAACTAATGCATGAACTGATCTACCTAATGATACATAAACACCATTATTAGCAACATTCTTAACGAAACCTTTAACAACATCACCTCTTTGTAAATCTTCATGAGAATTAATTAATTTATCTTTAGCTTGTTCAGTTCTAACAGAAACTGCAATTTTTTGTGAATCTTTATCAATTGCTAAAACAGTTGCTGTAGTACAATCATTAGCTTGGAAAACATGATCTAATTTATCAGAATAATCATCTAAAGCATCAGTTATGAAAGCTGAAGCAATGATTTTATCAGCTAATTCAACTAAAATAAAAGTATCTTTAACTTTAACAACTTTAGCAGGATATTTATTACCAACTTTAATATCATCATAAGATTTTATTATTGATTTACGTGAATTTAAAACAACAACATTATGTTCAGTATCAATTTCTTTAACAACGGCTTTAACAGCGAAACCAATTGGTAATTTATTATCAATATCATTAAAAATTTCAGCATCATCAGATAATTCCATAAATGAAATTCTACCCTTAACAGATGGAGTAATTGAAACCCAAACACATCCTTTAGAAATGTTGTTGATATATGCAGTATATTCTTTACCAACTTCAATAGATTGAAAATCTAATAATTTTGAACTATCTTTAATAACATCTTTAACCATACTTAATTCTAAGATTTGATTTTTATTAGATTTACGATGAGTAATTGGTAAGAATTTATGATTTCTTGTGTCATGATAACCAATAACTTTAACTTTAACTTTTTCGTCTTTATGGAATTGTGATAATGGTTGACTTTGATCTTTAATTTCATCCCAGGAATTGAAACATTGAGTAATATCTATTCTACCTTGAACATTATCAGCTAATTGAACATTTAATTGAGTACCTTTAACTGATTTGATAATAGCTTCAGTGACTAAACCAGTTTGATATTCACCAGTACTTTTAATCTTAGGATCAACTGGATTAATAGTTGGTTCAGAATTTGAATTATCATCATTATTGTTTTGAGTATCTTTTAAAGTTAATAAGAATCTTTTATTTTCTTCATCAACTCTAATAACTCTACAAGTAATAGATTGATATTTGTAAAATTTCTTAGATAAATCAGCATCTCTTTTATCATTAGTAGCATATTTAGCTAAGACTAAACCAGTTAACTTACCACCAAATGAAATAAATAATCCCATATTAGTAACTGATTTAATATAACCACTAATCATTTGATCATTAACATTTTGAATATCTTTGAAAGAAATTGGTAATAAATCATTTTTACTTGCTTCAATTAAAGATTCTTTACATGAACCAATAATAGATTTATTTTTTAAATCTTTTTCCAAGACTAAAACTTTTAAGGTTTCACCAATAACTAATTTCTTATAAATTACTCTATTTTGTTCATAATTACCATCAGATAAATGACCATTGAAAATAACACCTCTAACTTTAATATCATTGATTTCAATAATAATAGATTCTTTAGTTTTTTCAACAATAGTTGCATCAACCAATGATTTACCACCAATTAATTCATTATATGAATTTTGAGAAGTAGTTAAATCACTTGCTTGTTTTAAAGTAACAACTAATTTTTTATCAGCTTCATTAATTGACATTATTCTAACGTTAACTGATTGACCAATTTTAAGGAAATCTTTAGCATCATTAACGAAAGTTTCAGAAATTTCATTTTTAGGTAAAAATGCACTTAAATAACCAAAGAATGAAACAATTGCACCATTATGAACAAATTTTTCAACGGTAGCTGGAGTTTTGAAACCAACAACGGCTTTATCGAAACTTGATAAAACTTCTTCATTTTCAATGTTAACTAATGATTTCTTTATAGTTATTAAAAGTTTTTTACCTTGTTTTTTCAATACTCTACCTTTAACTTTGGAACCAGCTTTGAATTTTCTTTCTGGGTAAATTAATTTAACATCTGACATATGAATTGGAGGAACGAAACCTTCAAAATCTCCAAATTTAACATTTATACCTTTTTGATCTGGTAAAACTTTAACGATTTCAAGTTCTCTAATTAATTCACCATCTTCCATATCATCAATATCTAAATGAGCAGCATTAATAGTACTTGGATCCATAGATAAAATTAAAAGGTTATCGAGTGGGTTGTAACCAGTAACTCTAGCTTTATGTGTAGATCCAACTGAATATTCAACTTCAAAATTTTTATCAGTATCAATTTTAGAAAGATGAACTTGACCATTAATTTTTGTACCAAGTTCAACATAAATATAATTTGAATCAATGTTTTTAATAGTGACTGAATCAAATTTATAACCAATTGGGAATGCTTCTAAAGTTGATTTCTTAACTTCATTTAAATTTTGAAATTGAACAACATGGGGTAATAATGATAACATTAATTTTTTAGTTCCATTTTTTAATAAAACACCAATAACTCTAGCTTTAATATTATTACCAACACCATATTTATGTTGTAAAGTTTTAAAATCAAATTCATTAGTATTTGATAAATTTATAGTACCATCAACAAGTCCAAAAACTTTAGTAATTATACCTGATTTAATAACATTTGAAACTAAAGCATTAACTAAAGTACCTGGTTGTATAGAATCAATAGATGAAATGGTTGTAATTGTAGTTGATTTACTTATATCTATTGGTTTTAATGATAAAGCTCTTGAATTTTTTGAAAGAATTGAAGTTAATAAGACTTGACCAACTTTTAAATCATTTACTTCAATCATTGATTTTTTAAAATCTTTATTTGAAATAAATCCAGTAATTGATTTACCGATATTTAAAATAGCACCATGATCTTCAATTGACTTAACTGAACCTTGAATTAAATTTCCTACAATATAATCATCTTCTTCTAAATCTTTATTTAAATTTGATGGTTCAATAGATAATTGAATTCTTTTCTTTTTTGATTCTTTAGTTGGTTCAACAACAGTTGCATTTATCCATTGGCCGACTTTAAAAATTTCATTAAGATTTGGGAATTCGACATTTTTAATAGTTCCAGTAACAATTTTTTCATCTTGTTCCATTTTATCATCATCATCATTATCATTATCATTGTAAGCAATTTCTTCTTCATCACTTGATTCTTCCTCATTTGCAGCATATTTTTCAACTGCATCAGTGATTTCATCACTTATACTGGTAATTGGAACATAACCAACTAAATTATCCCCAATAGAAATTGTTAAATCAAGTTTACCAATATTAATAATTTCACCTAATAAAAGAGTTCCTGGTATAAGATTTTTAAAGTTGAAATTTTCAATCTTAACATTTTTAGATTCATCTTCTTCGCCTTCTTCCTCTCCAGCTTCTTCACTAATAGATTTAGATTTATCAGTACCTCTTCTTGCCTTTTTCCTTTTATTAGTTTGACTTGATGTACTTTTTCTTTTAGTTGCATTAATTGCAGTTTCAAATAAAACATCTTTAGTAGCTTCATTTGAAATGTTCTTAACTTCCAATGGGGTCAACTGTGACGCACCACCTCTTGGAAATGCTATATCATTACTTGTGACAGTTGGAGTTGAATCTGCCATTTTTAGTATTGAATTTAAAGATTTTGCACTATATCAAGATTTTTTTTCCATCTCTGCTCTCATCTCATCAGAAAAAAATCGAAATTGGTGGGGGCACTGATGAGATTAAACCTATTGAAATAATTATGAACCATTGATTTACTAGATATTATAAGTTGATTAATGATAAGCTACTGATATTAATGGGATTAAAATAAATTGGGAAAGGTGTAATATGGATTTAAAAGGGAATTGGATCATTTTTAAGTATTAAAATTGGGGAAAATTCGGAAGAATGAGTGAAATAAACTAGAATTCAGATCAGTAAAAAGGAATAGATTACAAAACTTTCTTAATTAAGTGGTTTATTATAATCAATTGAATAGGCAAACTGGTATGATACCTTTATATGTCCCCATAAAGGGTTCAAATAATACCATTAAATCCTTATCAATGGCTGCGAAAAGTGTCAAGGGAATTAAACCTTAAATATCTCCGATATATTTCTATATTTTTAATCAAATTGGTCCCATATTAGACCCATATCAAACTGGATCATTGATTTATATCATCCTAATATATATATTCTATTTAACTTTTTCATTTTATTTTTTTGGTAATTTTCGGCTCTTTTGTAAAACTGTACACAATGTAAAATTCACAAAATTTAGTGATAATTCTCAGCCTAATTTGATAAAAGTTGAAATTCAGTACTTAAAAATGCCCTAAAAACTACCAAAAAATCATAGACTCTTTAACCATACATGCTATATATATTGAACTAATTTAAAGTACCAAACATTTAAAAATTAAAAGGTTTAGAAATTGAATTATTAATAAATGGACGGTCAAAGAATTCTGATCCCGTTTTTTCCTGGTTTCCTCACTCATTTTGTTGTCTTAATAAGAATCTATAAAAGAATTCAACATAATGTCAGTTGGGAAGATTAAAGATATAGGATCTTCAATTGGTTCATCAATTGGTTCATCTATTACACTGACAACTAATGCTGTTACTTATAATGTGAAGAATACAATAAAAAAGAAGAAATTTGATAGTGATGATGAATTAATAAATCAATACCAACATGATTTAAATAGATCAGTTAAAGCTTTAAGTTTTATTTTATCACAAATTCATTCAATTGGTAATAGTATATTACCGAAATTATTTAAATCTCATATGAAAAGTATTGAATTATTTAGTAAATTAATTGGTACAAATGCTTTACAATTTAAAGGTATTGATGAATATTATCATGCATTCGATATAATGCAACAAGAACAAGAAGTTCCAATGATTCATCCAAAGGAAAAACAATTTGAAATACCGTCATTAGGTGAAGAGATATATAATTATATGGTTACGATTGATCTGTTATCATCAAATGTTTTAGATGATTGGGAAATATTTTATCAAGAGAATAAATTAAGAATTATTGAAATGAAAGGTTATTTAAAAGATTGTTTAAAATTAATTTCAAAAAGAAATATGAAACAAGATAAATATGAAACTACTCATAAAAAATTAGATAAATTAATGAAAAAGACAAGTCCTTTAGATGATAAAGAACAAATGAAAATGGAAATTCTAGAAATAGAATTAAAAGAATATAAAAGAGTTTATGAACTTTTAGATGAAAGAACTAGAACTGTTTTACCTCAAATTTATTTAAATTTAGAAGAATTTATAGATTCAATATCTAAAATCATGTTATTTAAACAATTAGATACTTATAAACAATTTTATGAAAGTTTAGATCATTTTACAAAATACTATGGAGTTTTAAATGAAAAAGAATCAAAGTCCAAAGATTATGAAGCTATAATAGATAGTTGGGAAAATGCAATGACTCCAGTTAGATTACAAATTGAAACATTTATTACTATAATTCACAATAAAAATCCTGAATTAATAGATCAAGAAATTGATGATGAAGATAAAACACTGAAGACTTCTAAGATGTGGAATAAGTTTACAAGAAAAATGACTGACAAAACTTTTACTTTAAAACCTACGGATCATAGGAATGGATTATTTAATGGTCATTTAATAGTTGATCAATTAGATGCATTTGTTGCATATAATGATCCAATGGCTTATGTTCTGGAAACTTATTTCCCTACCAAAATTATAAAAAGAGAAGAAGTAGAAACACCTAAGATTGCTATTTCACACCCTACACAATTGCCAATGGCACCAGAATTGCCCCCTAGAAAAAATACAGCTTCTGCTATGATGTTACCTGCTACACCAAGAGTTGGATTACCAGTTTCATTACCACCTACTCCTGTACCATCTACCCCAATGTCTACAAATTATAGTTTGAATAGAAGTTCTACAGATTCAGATGTAGATTCTGTAGATTCGGGAAGTATAAGAAGTGATGATGATGATTCACGTACTGATTTTGATGATTTTGGTGACGAAGAATTGACATCTGTTTTAACATCCCATTATGTAAGTGATAATATTAAAGAAAGAATGGCCAGACATCTCAGTAAGAATTTCAATTCCAGTAAGAATCAAATTAAGGACGCACCTATTCATCTTACCAAGAATGATTACACACATCCATTAAACAATGATATTTTTAATAAGACATCCTCAGTTACACATAAATTAGATGAATTTTCTAAATTTTTCAACAAAATTGAAAATTTGGAAGAATCAATAACAAGAGAAACTTTGACTGCAAAATTTGATTTCCCTGGAGTTACACCAGGTGATTTATCATTTAAAGAGGGTGATGAGATTGAAATTATATTCAGGTTTAATAGTTCAAGACCGTCAACTTTAGGAGTTTGGATGGTGGGGATTTCAGAGAATAGAATAGGAATGGTACCAAGTAATTATTTTTAATTTCATTTTCTTATAAATAAATACATATCTATATATATATTACCCTTTCGGACAATTATTATTAAATTCAATCAATTTCTGACTCTAAAAGTTCAAATAATGTACCAATGATTCCAACTGGATCGTTTCTTGCACCTGAATGGAAGTATTGACTTGTTACATATGGCCTAAAATTTTTACCTTTAAAAACATCACTAATTATCTTATGAGATAATTCAAAGTCCACATATAAATCTTTAAAATATATAGCACCAACGATAGGAGTACTACTGAATTCTAAAGATCCTAAAACTTCAGCATCATAAAGTTTAGGCCAAGAAGTGTTATTATGTAATGCATGAGCTAATTTTTTAAAAGGTCTTAATTCAACATAATCATCGTACATAGATTGGTAAACCATTTCGGTTGTGAAGTATGATGGTTCATTAGTGGTTTCATCAAATACAAAATTTGAATTTTCTGGTAAGTATCTTAATCTATCAGCTGACCAATTTGAAGTCTTTATAGCTGGATTATTACCATCACAGTAAATTGATTCTTGGAAAAGTGCATATAATATATTAGTATCAAATCCTAATTGACGTTGTACTGTTGACAAGGTATTATAACTTGGCTCACCAAATAATTGTAAATCATTATAAAATCCATTTACAAGGGTATGCATACCATCAGTACCACCTTTAGAACCAAAATTTAAACCAAGTTGTTGGAATCTTTCAACTGATAAGTTACCAGAATCAGGTAATGTAGTTTTATTAAATTTTAAATATTTAAGGATTGTTTTAACTTTTTCAATATCTTGTGGATATTTCTCATAGTAATGTTTGTTCCTTTCAATAGCCCTTTGATAAGTAGCTTTATAAACATCATCTGGTCCATGGTTGACAGGTGGTATACCACCAGTGATTAAAGATTCCTTTATAGATTTTGGGTATTTGGATAAATAAATAAATGAACAGAATCCACCAAATGATTGTCCTACAATTGACCATTGTGAAGCCCCAATTAATTCTTTTCTAATCCTTTCCATATCTTCCACAATAGATGCACCAGTGAAGTTTAAAACATATTCAAGTAACTTGTCAGTGTAAACATCTTCAGAAACTACATTTTTAGGAACCAACTTCTGAAGACTCTTGGAGTTAATCGGAGTACTTAAACCAGTACCTCTTTGATCCATAAAAACCATTTGATACCCCCTTTTAAGAAATTCATTGATATATGGCATATTAGTAGCTGGTGGACTACATGGGAACCCAGGACCACCTTGAATAAATGCTATTAATTTAGGATTTGGGGGTAACAAGTCTGGTGAGTTTGTACTTTTTTGTACTAAAGTTGCAACCACTTGAATTTTCACATCTGGGAAAGAATCATTGAAATAAGACAAAGGTAATTGAAACTTCAATGTCTTAATATCGACGCTTTTGATCTTATATGAATCAATGACTTCAAAAGTTCTCATAGTCATTATTATATCGAATTGTTAATACGGCTTCAAATATCTACGGCTTCAAATCGCACTAACAAGGACTTTTGATTTTAAAGAGAGTAACGGATAATCTTCCTGAATTATAGTAAAATTATACTTGAAATGATTATTGAAGTGTGTATATGGATACAACTGAACTCGGGGAACTTATTGATGTAATTTTTTTGGTGTTATTACACGTAGTATTCTCCCCATTTTAAAGTTTTATCTATATCACGTAATAATGATGATACAAAGATACTTAAAACTCCACCATAACGACACAGTGACCCAAGACCTTTCATATAAGCATATATACCCACTTCTCTATTATAATGTTTCCAAACGTAAAAGATTGGGTTTAGTTTGTAAATTCAGATCACAAAATATACAAACGCGTCAGAAATAATAAATTATTTCAATTTAGGTGATATTACGCTTTGATATTAAAATGATCGATAGTACAGCGATGACGGGCGTCAACGAGGAGTCGACACCGAAGAGATCCCTTACATTCAAGAAATCCATTATCCCAACGCCCTCCAAGCCTATTGGGACGAAAGATCTTTTAATTAGATTACAACAATTGAGTGATGAATTAACCGCTATAGATCAAGAGAATCCAGATCTTAAATCGATTGAAAAGATTAAGAATGATTTAGTTGATCCTAAATTATTAAGAAGTAATAACTCAGGGGTTCAAGCATATACTTGTTGTGCTATAGCTGATGTGTTAAGAATATATGCACCAGATGCCCCATTTACTTCAAATGATTTATCACTTATATTCAGATCATTTTTTCAACAATTTAAAAAATTAAGTGATTCTAATAATCCTTATTTCCATCAACAATGTTACCTTTTAAAAAGATTATCCGAAGTTAGATCAATAATATTAATTACTGATGTTAAAGATTCTGAAGAATTAATTGAAATGATTTTTAATATTTTTTATGATTTATCAAATAAAGAATTCCCATCAAGATTAGAACCATTAATTTCTGATATTTTATCTGAAGTTATGTCAGAAGCAGAAATTATCCCTCATAATGTTTTAAAAATGATTTTAGATAAATTATTAACACCACCACCAAATCTTAATATTTCAAATCCTGGATTTAATTTTTCTGTAAATATTTGTGAATCAAATGTTGATAGAATGTCACGTCAAGTAGCTCAATATTTTTCTGAAATGTTATATGAAACAGCTAATCAAATGGAGGAAAATTCTTTAAATAAATCAAAAGCAATTGAAAATTTAAAAAAAATTCATAAATTATCAATTCAAATTTGGAATCATGTACCAGGCTTATTAAATTCTGTTATGGGATTAATTGATGAAGAATTAAATGCAAGTGATGATAATATTAGAGTCTTAGCAACTGAAACTATTGCACAAATGATTGGTTCTTCAAAATCTTCACAAAATTTTATTATTAGTTTTAATAATGTATGGAAAAATTGGTTAAAGAAAACTTTAGATATTTCACCATTAGTTAGAAGTAAATGGACCGAAGAAATAAGTAATATAGTTAATAATTCAAGTACACCAACAAGTGAAGTTTCAAATGAATTATGTAATGGATTAAATAAATGTTTATTAGATAGTGATGAAAAAGTTAGATTATTAAGTTGTTTATCAATTGAAAAAATTTCATTTGAAAAATTTACAAGATTTTTAAATAAAAATTTAATGATTACTTTAACACAATTAATTAGAGAAAAAAATCAAGATATTAGAAATCAATCAATTAAAATCTTGAGTAATTATTGCAATAAATATTTTACAACAATTATTAATAATGAAATAATTGATTTTGGTACTAAAAATTTTGATGAAGTTAAAGAATTAGAAGAATTAACTTTTAAACAAATACCTAATCAAATATTATCATTAATTTATATTAATGATAAAGAAATTAATTCACAAGTTGATATTCAATTATTTGAAAAAATTTTACCATTTGAATCAAATACAATTAAAAGAGTTGAAAGATTAATTGAAATTTTTAAAAATTTAAATGATAAAAGTAAAAAATCAATATTTGCAATTACTAAGAGACAACAACAAATTGATAATGTATTAATTAATTTTATTTCATTATGTGAAGATTATGGTAAAATTGGATCCTTAAGTGATGAAAATAAAGAAAATTTAAAAGATAAACAAACAAATAATAATAATTTATCAATTATTACAGGAAAATTAGATCAATTAGTTAAATGGTTAAGTGAAAGTATCCCCGAAAGTTATAATTCAGTAGCATGCTTTGAAAGATTTTATAAATTAAAAAATTTTAGATTTTTGAATCTTCTAAAATTATGTATTTCATCAGATTCTGATTTTTTAACAGTTAAAAATTCAATGAAAGAATTATTAACTAAATTATCTAATAATAAAAATATTAGATTGGAAGATGACAGAACAACAAATGTAAATTCAAATGATATGGTTTTAACTTTTAAATTATTATTATACAGAAGTTCAAATATTTTATATAATAAATCTAATATAATTGAACTTATAAATTTTTCCAAGAGAGCATCTGAATCAAATGATGGTAAATATATTATTGCAAATAAATTATTAGAAAACATTTCAAATATTAATCCTGATGTTTTCAAAAATCAAGTTAAAACATTAATTGAAATGATTAATGATAAATCAACAAATAATTATTTAAGATCAAATCATCTTAAAACAGTTTATAAATTCGTTAAAAAATTTCCTGAAATGTATCCCGAATCATCAGAATTTGGAAGAAATTTATTTAACTTTTGTGTTAGTGGTAGTGCAAGGGAAGCAAGATATTCAATGAAATTAATTTCATTATCCAATAACAAAGAATATCATTGTACACATTTGGTTGAAGATATTTTCCCACTTGATTCAAATAATCCTAATTTCACAACTCATTTATCTACAATTGCTGAAATATTTTTAGTTGATCCAATGTCAATTGAAGAAAAATCAAGTGAATTAACTACTTATTTAATTAAAGAAGTTTTGTTGGTTAATCATGGTAATTTTGAAAAAGATACAGAGGTTGAAACAGCTGAACAACCAGTCCAAGAGGCAGAAGAACAAGAAGAACAAGAAGGAGAAGAAACAGCTATGGTTGAAGTTGAAAAAGATAAATTTGTTGAAGAATATGAATTAAATACTAAATCCAAATATCAAGAATTACAAAATAAACTTTTAACGATTAAAATATTTGTTAATAGATTAAGATCAATTGACGAAGTTTACAAATCTAATAGTGAAAAATTAGAAGTATTTCAACCAATTTTAAAGCTTTTAATCAGTTTAATTAATAATGGTGGAGAAATAGTTAAAGAAAGAACTACACCCAAAATTTACCAACTGAATTTAAGATATTTTGCAGGAATGAATATTCTAAAATTATCAAAATCGAATTTTTTCAATCAATTTGTTAATAATACAGTTATTTTAAAATTAATTTACCTTG
This sequence comes from Yamadazyma buinensis, assembly GCA_030571035.1. NCBI lineage: Eukaryota > Fungi > Ascomycota > Pichiomycetes > Serinales > Debaryomycetaceae > Yamadazyma > Yamadazyma buinensis. Next base: position 185,444 of record JAJLWZ010000019.1, on the reverse strand, counting down.
CTCAAGATCAAAATGATAAAATTAGATTAAAATTTTTAGATTATTTAAGTAAAAAAATTTCACAAAATTCTATCAGTGATAAATATTTAACAATTTTGTATTTTATTAATAATGAACCAAATAATGAAATTTATTTTAATGTTACAACTTGGATTAGATCATTCAATAAAAAAATCGATAATAAGAAAGATTTTGTATTTGAAAAATCATTAGTTAGATTAATCCATTTACTTAGTCATGATCCAGCTTTTAATACAAAATCAAGAGAAGAAGGACTTAAATATGCAAGTGAAGTAATTATATTTTTCTTGAATTTAATTACTAAATCTGAAAATATTTCAGTATTATATTATTTATCTAGTAGAGTTAAACAATTCCGTGATGCAACAGTTGAATCTGATGTATATGAAACTTTAAATATGAATCACGAATTAAATGAATTAGATGAATTCCCAAAGGAGATTGAGAATTTATATTTAGTTAGTGAATTAAGTCAATTAATTATTAAAGAATTAAGTGATTTAAAGAATTGGTCAATGTTGAGTTGGCCAGGTAAATTATCATTACCAAATGATTTATTTAGCCCAATGACCACAGCTTTTGAAGCTCAATTAATTATTTCAAGAGTTTATATTAATGATGAATTACAAATTAATTTAAAAAGGTTTATAAAACTGAAATTCGGTTCTAAACCAAAGAATAAAAATAAATCAATTAAAAAAATTAATACCAATAAAGTTTCAAAAGTTCCAAAAACTCCAAAACCTTCAAAAGTTATGAAGAAGAGAAAACATAAAGAGAAATCAATAAAAGAGAAACCATCAAAGAAAACTAAGGTAATTGAACCTTCTAGAAAAAGTAGTAGGTCAAGAAAGAGTGTCAATTATGGAGAAGAAGCAGGGTCTGAAGATGAAAGTGAAGATAAAGAGAATGAAAGCGATCTGGAAATGGAATCAGATGCAAGTGATTATAGTGTGTAAGTGTATATTAATAAAAATGCGTATATATATATATATATATATATATATATATATATGTGTGTGTAATTGTCATGACTTATTGGGGTGTAGTCTAATCGTCTAGTTATTCTAAAATTCTATAGTTCTTAAATTTTATGGACTCATCTCTTTCAAACTCTTCATGTTCAATGAAATGCCTTCTTCACCCAAGATTTTTAACCTTGTTGCAGCTGGCATACTATGAAATTCAGGTTGGTTAGGTAGTATATATGAAATCAATTTGAGTAATTTGAAAGCTTGACTTTTGTAAGTTGAAACGAAATACTTACCGCATGCTTCCCACCAATTTGCTAAACAGAAGAAATGAACATTAGTAATTAATTTTAAATCCGTATTTGATACTCTTGCTAGCATTGACCAAGACATAGACAATGGATACAATGGATTATTCAAACGAGTGAGAACTGAGAATAATGAACAAATACCAGAAACTCTTTCATCGTACTTATCAGATTCTTCCCATTTACCTGTAGATTTGTTCCTTCTCCAACCCATTCTAGCCCTACCTTCTTCAGTTTGAATCGAACAAGTATAACCTATGACTAATGGACATTTCTTAACAAATCTAGCCATTAAATATTCATTTAATTCAGGAAATTTAGTAATTAAATTTGAAGCTAATTTCGCTAATGGTATAGCAGCATTAGGTTGAACAACAATTTCAGTTTCAGCCTGTGATATTATAGCTTTAGCAATAAAATTATACATAAAGGGTAAAACATAAGGAATGTTTGGTGGGATAGTATTTAAAATTTCAATTATCTCGTGTGAAAGCTTTTGTAATTGCTGATTACTATTTGATAATTGACCAAATTTTGGATTAATTTTCCTTCTAACTACCCCAATTTGTTTCTTTAAATCTTTATTGTTATTAACAGGTTCAACAATCTCTGATTTAATTGATTTTATTTTATCACTGTATTTAACAAAATCTTTTTCAATCTTTAAAAATTTATTTTGTTCAGCTAATAATTTATCCTTCTTGGCCTTCTCTATCCTATCAATTTCATCTTGTTTTTCCTTTTCAGCCTCCTGAATAGCTTTTAATTCTTCCGATTTACGCTTTGCTTCTTCTGATTTACGCTTTTCTTCTTCTTCAAGTTGTTTCTTCTTCTTCTCTTCTTCAATCTTACGTTGTTTCTCTTCTTCAAGTTTCTTTAATTTTTCAGCTTCAATTCTCTTACGTTCTTCTTCCAACAACCTTTCCTTCTCTAATCTTTTTCTTTCTTCTTCTTCCGCTTTCCGCCTTATCCTTTCCTTTTCTTGCTCAATCAATTTTTTAACTTGATTATTCTGTAATGTAAGAATTGATTGAAATTTATTAGTTAAGATACTTAAATCATTTAATTTATCAGACTTATCAACACTTCTAAAAATTGAAATGACCTGAACATCGTCTTTTTCTTTAATTATCGACGAAATGGGTTCTGTATCCACCTCCAAATCAAATGAATCAGGAATTCCAAATATCATTGTTAAATCCCACACAGAAGATGTTTTTCCCACTATGAGGTATGAGATTTTTACTATGAGAATTTTACACACTAATGAAAATTGATCGAATCGCACCGCTAAAAAAGAGTGCGAAAATTTTTTTTTTCAAAATCTTTTCATATAACACCAATGAATAGATTCAGATTGTTCAGTACTTCCAGTTCTCTTTATAGAGCTGGTTACAGTACCGTCGAACCAGTGCATCATTTAGTCAAAGTCCACAAACCATCTTTGAAACCAGGCTATAAAGAGCTTTTGATTCCTAAAGATGATATTAGAGCTGTGGGTTATAAACCAAAAAATTTCGAACAAGATAGACTTCAAGACTTTTATAATAATAATTTCCAAAGTGACTTAATGTTACGTTTATATGAACATGATATGGAAACCATCGTAGGACCTAAAATAAGAGAATGGGGTACAGATTCACCATATAAATTATATAGAAGAGCTAAAAAACCAAAAGGTTTTGCAAGACCTCAAAGAGATATTAAACCTATTACTTATAAAAATATACCTGAATTATCATCCATAAGTATTAATTTATACTGTAAAGAAGCCTTAGAGGAATCATGGGCAAATATATCAGCACGTTTACAACTTGCTCAAATTACAAATGTTAAACCAAAAATCATTCACAATAAACAAAATGTTTTAGGATGGAAAGTTAGAGAAGGTAAAGTTTGTGGTTGTAAATTAGAATTATTTGACGAAGAAATGAGTAGATTTTTATTGACTTTAACTGAATTAGTTTTACCAAGAATCAGAACATTTAAAGGTATAAATTCAAAATCTGGTGACCAAAACGGTAATATTTCATTTGGGTTAACTCCAGAAGATATTAAATTCTTCCCTGAAATTGAAAATTTCCAAGATTTGTATCCTAATTTATTTGGTTTCCATATTACTTTAAAAACAACTGCTAGAACTGATGATCAAGCAAGAGTATTATTAAGTGGTTTAGGTCTTCCATTTGATTAAGGCTTATGAAACAAAAAAAGGGCCGTTCATTAGGTTGTATATAGTGTAAATACATTTTTTTTTTCAATGATTTTTTTCCCATTTCTTCTCTCTCTTCTTGTTGGTTTTTAAAGATGTAAAATGTGTGTCTTTCGCGTAGACATAATTAAAAGATTCAAGAATGATTTCACAAATTGATGAATATTCAATATTATTTAGTACTCGAATACACCAAAAGGATAAGAAATGGCAAGATGGGAAACTCAAGTATTATAAAACAAACAATAAGATAGAGATACTAAATCTTGAAGAAAATATAGTTTGTGTTGAATTCCGTAAGATTAAATTCGAAATCGAGAAACAATATGTGATAAATAAAGTTATTATTGAAATTGGAGAATTAGAAGGCCAATATGAAAGAGAAATAAGTGTTAAGAGAGAAAAGGATGGTGTTTTTATCACAGCTGGTAATAAAGTGAAAAGAGAAGTGGTTAAATCAGTTCAAGAACCTCCTAAAAAACCATTAAAAAGAGCTGCAACTTCAAGAATAAGGTCTGATCAGTTTAAAAGAAATACTGGAGACGTGATTAAACAGGAAAAATTAATTGAAAAGGAACCATTCATAAATGTAAAGAGTGAAAATGACAAAACTTTAAATGAAATCCCAAAGAAAGCAGCAATAATAGATACAAAAAGAATGCATCCACAAAAGATTCTAAAACAAGTAAAGCGTAAACCATCACCACCCAAACAAACAATGAATACAGAACACAAACTTAAATTCAAAGTAATAGATCCTATAATCAGAAGAGTCTCACCACAATCAACTAAACTTTATAGTACATTAAGTAGACATGATTAAATTTAAACTTTAAAATACATTAACTAGAAACGAATAAATATACGAAACAAAACGAAAGTAAAGTAATAGCATTAATTTTCCCAATTACTTCTTAATTTTTGAATCCCTATAAATCATTACAGGAATAGCATTTGATGCAAAAATTTTAACAATTGGGAATGAAGAAATTAAACCATTAATAGCAGCTAAACCGGGTTTATTTGATAATCTTGCAATATAAGATTGAGCAGGTAATTCAGCCATAAGTAACCGGATTTTAAAAAATGAAAATAAGCGATAAGCGGTAGTGAATTAGATCAAGACGTAAAACAGGATCAATAACAGATTCCAAGTTTTATTTGAGGAGTTTATTTTATTTTTTTTCCCTGAGGAGATATCCTTTTTTTTGCACCCAAATTCCACAAAGGGATCGACCACAAATTTTTTCGATCAGATTCACCGCAAAGACATTCCACAAGGAATTATTAATATGGAGAGGAGATACAGGAAGGGGAATGGTAACAATGACATTTGGTTTGAAGATTACAAGATCTCCGTTAAATATAGGTATTAAAGAGTTTTAGTAAAAAAAATAATTGTAAAGTAAATATCAACTACAAAACTCTGTTCATGATTGAACCACATGACCCCACTCCAAATTATTCAAGTTGATAAAACCTATTATTAATATTCGGCGATGTCAACAATGGGATATGTAATGATTTTTTTTGACCTACTTCTAACCAAGTATTAAAATAATTATCAGACAATAAAGGTGATAAAAATTTATTATTTAGGAATAAATTACCCAGTAGCTTATTCGGTATTAAATTATGTGCAAATTTTGTAACCGTAAGGTTATCATCACCAATTTGAAAACTCTCATTCAATGAATTTATTGAAACTTTATGGATTAATTTATTATCATTACAATAAATTAAATTAAATTTCGTTGAGCTTGATAATTCCATTTGAAATTTATAACCTGTGAATGAAGGTTTTGAATAACAATATTTTGATAAATCATCGCCTAATACCGGGATTACTAATATTAACCATATTAATACCTGGAACATTTACTTTGAGTTATTTTTTTTTTTTAATTAGTTTTATGTGATTTATTTTTTAATCCTCTAAATTTTTTAATATTTTTCTATCAACCACAAATAAAGACAAAATGTTGAACCAATCAAATCAAAACCGCATTAATACAAACTAGAAAATAAATGTAATTATCCATAATTATGCATGTCTGTGTGGGGGAAAGGAGGAATGGAAAATAGATTAAGCGATAAATAAAATTTTATTAAAAAATAGCAAAGTGGGAAACCCGAAAATCCAGAAGTGACAAAAGCCTTCAAAAGGGGAGTGGTAATTAGACATTAGAAGAAAATAGAAAAATTTAACAAGACTACCAAGATCAAGGTTAAATTAGAGGGGTGATATAAAATTTCTGGATAAACTTTGAACCAATCTTTCTAATAGGGCAAGTTTCAAATAATGACTCCACTGCTTTTTTCTTATAAAAACTGTTCCTCCATTGAAAATAAAAACTAGGCAGTAATGCAGAAATACATAAATGTAACAACCCAGGAAACGCTCTCCACATTTTAAAAATTTATCAGTGCTCATGTAACAAAAGGTATTCAAATCATTGGACATTTTCCGCCAATATGAAACGATTTTTCCTTAATAACAACTCATATCTTCCATATGGTGTTATTATTCAAGTTATCTCTACAACTATATACTTTAAATCAAATTCTTTAGAGCATAATTCAAATACTAATGATAGAACGCAATTTTTGTTTTTATTTTGACAGGCTGAAACACAAAAGAGAAAATCACAGAGAAAATGCAGAAAAACAAATTTTCTAAACCAAAAAAAAAAAAGAAATTCAGGTCGTGCCCATTGGCCAAGCTGGCAAAAACTTTTTTCCAGAGTTTTTCCATTTGAGGGAGTTTTTCCATGGGGAAAATAGTTTAAAGCATTTATAGGATGACAATCTTATACTAAACCTAAAACATCCCACTATATCTGGAGTAAAACAGTGGTAAAACAGTGTAAAGAGATTAGGAGACTTGACATCTCTATTTTCTAATTTTTGTGATTCGTCTACTTTTCTGCTTTTCAGTTTCCAATCTCTTTGTAAGTTTCTCTATACTTCAAAAGATGTTGATGTTAATGGCTCAATACTTGCAGTCAATCACCTCACCACGTCTGACACGAATAAATAAATAAACAACAGGAAAAACTTTAGATTAATCATACAGTACGGGAACAGTCATCAATTACCTCAAGTTCATAGAGTTTGAAAGTGTTCCCATTCATCAAAACTTTAAGTTGGGAGAATTTGATGTTCTTGTGAGTGGTTTCCTGTATACACCAAATGAAAATGGCAGTACATTTTAGCGAAGAGCCGCTAACCCAAGAAATTGTGGGGAAAAACTTTTTGCCTCTGGACGATTTTCCGAATAGGATTATTTTTGGCTATGGTTTTTGACCGCATTTGGTTTCAATTAGAAATTATATTGGGTTAAAAAATAATTTAGTGTCAAGTCTTACAGTTAAATTTGCTGGGTCTCCTAGATTTGCAAAAAAGAAATCAACATATCTGAAACTAAATCTGTTCGAAAGTTTAACCTTACGGAACCTTCTCTTAAAACATAATGACTTAAATGCATAAAACTTGTAAACTTGGGGATACAGTTTATGCCCTCATATCGTCACCATTTGATATTTCCCGAAAGGAACAAATCAAAACAGAAAAAAAAAGTACGTGACTTTTCTTTTTTTAAGGTTCCCCAGAATATTTAGCCCCTCCAAATGTCCAATACAACAGCATTCGCTTTAACTTTCTTCATTGTTTGAAGCTTTTTTTGTATGGGGAAGATCTTTTTTATTCTCTATTTTTTGTTTCTTTCTTTTTTTTTTCATTTTTTTTTTATTTTTTTAATTTTGTTACAATTTCATACCAGAAACAATATATCCCATTTCACTAGAAAATTTGACTATAAATTAATTCAAATTTCCTCTTTATTTCTTTTCTTTTTTATCATTATATTATCATTTTATAATCTTGTTTTTTATAACATTTAAATAAGAATAAGAAAACTATAATAAATAAATAAAATGGGTCTCGAAGATTCTAAATTATTACAAAAATATATTAATTTTGGTGACAAAAAAGCTGGATCTACCTCTATGGGGATCTTAGTTGGTGCATTTGCAGCCTTCGGTGGTGTTCTTTTTGGATATGATACTGGTACTATTTCAGGTATTTTAGCAATGAATTATGTTACTGAAAGATTCCCAAGTAATCATGAAGCATTTACTTCATCAGAAAAATCATTAATTGTTTCAATTTTATCAGTTGGTACCTTTTTTGGTGCTCTTGGTGCTCCACTTTTATCTGATACTTTAGGTAGAAGATGGACTTTAATTATTGCTACTTTAATTGTCTTTAACTTGGGAATTATTTTACAAACTATTTCAACTGGTATTCCTTTATTATGTGCCGGTAGAGCTATTGCTGGTGCTGGTGTTGGTTTGGTTTCTGCTGTTGTTCCATTATATCAATCTGAAACTGTTCCAAAATGGATTAGAGGTGCTGTTGTTTCATGTTATCAATGGGCTATTACTATTGGTATCTTTTTAGCTGCTATTGTTAATCAAGGTACTCATAAAAGAAATGATTCTGGATCATATAGAATTCCAATTGCTATTCAATTTTTATGGGCCCTTATTTTAGGAGGTGGTATGTTCTTTTTACCTGATACTCCAAGATTTTATATTTCAAAATTTAAAGATGATGAAGCAAAAGATTCATTAAGAAGATTAAGAAAATTACCAGTTGATCACCCAGATTTAGTTGAAGAATTTGAAGAAATGAAAGCAAATTTTGAATTTGAAAGAGCACATGGTGGTTCAGGTTGGGGTCAAGTATTCTCAACAACTCAAAAACAAAGAAAGAGATTAATTACTGGTGTATTTTTACAAGCATTCCAACAATTAACTGGTGTGAATTTTATTTTTTACTTCGGTACAACCTTTTTTAAATCATCCGGTATTAAAAACGAATTCTTAATTTCAATTGCAACAAATATTGTTAATGTTGGTATGACAGTTCCAGGTATTCTTTTAATTGAATTAATTGGTAGAAGAAAATTATTATTAGGAGGTGCAGCAATTATGTGTTCATCTCAATTAATTATTGCCATTGTTGGTGTTGCTTCACAATCTGATTCAGCTAATAAGGTTTTAGTTGCATTTACTTGTATTTTCATTGCTGCTTTTGCTGCTTCATGGGGTCCAACTTGTTGGGCAGTTGTTGGTGAAATTTTCCCATTAGTTACCAGAGCTAAATCAGTTGCTCTTTCAACTGCTTCAAATTGGTTATGGAATTGGGCCATTGCTTATGCTACTCCATATTTAGTTGATTCAGGTAAAGGTAATGCTAATTTAGGTTCAAAAGTTTTCTTCATTTGGGGTGGTTGTAATTTCTTATGTGCTTTCTTTACTTGGTATTTCGTTTATGAAACTAAAGGTTTAAGTTTAGAAGAAGTTGATGATATGTATGAAAAAATTCCAAATGCTTGGAATTCTAATGCTTATGTCCCATCTAGTCACGCTTTCTCATCTGGTCATGATGTTACTAGTGACGCTAAAAATGAAGTCATTTCTGAAGTTGAATCTGCTTAATTAATAATAATTTAACGATTAATGTACAAGATTTAAAATTTAACTTGTTTACCAACTCTCCCTTTGCAACTTCCAATCAAAACTCTCAATTTCCCTTCCAGAATTTTACATTTCTAAAATTTCTATTTTCTTCGTTCCATTTGCAACATCACCAACTCCATGCGTGTCTCAGAGCCTTAAAAAAAAGCTATAAAAATAAAATGTGCAATAATGTCTACTTTCCCCAAATTTTTTCAACTTGCGTCATGTACTAAAAGTTTGTATGACCAATTCCACAAATTACCAACTCGTAGTGCCATAAACTGATAAAGATAGTGTGGGAATCTCCAAAATTCCAATGAGTTTGATAGTTGCATATTTTGAGGGGTCCAAATTGATCAGCCATTTTTTAGCCGTTCTCAAATTTCTTTTAACTATTGGTAGTAATTAGGTCCCCTTTCAAATCTACATTTTTTTTTTCATTTTGATACTTTTACAAGGACTATTGGACCATATTAAGTTTCCAAACCCCTTAAATTATGCCGAGAGGAGGGGTTAGGAATAGTTGAGAAGTTCTTAAACAGGGCATAAAGTAAAAAATATAAATTAGAGTTATATATCGTGATATTTTTATTTTATTTAAAGTATTCATGGTAATTGCGTCTCCAATCTCTACCATAGTAAAAAAGAATAACTAATATTCCTAAATCAACTAAATTTAGTAACCCTAAACCAGTAAAACACCAACCATACCCCATTTCACTAGTTAGTTGATGTATTATAGCTGATGAAATAGCTGCACCTATATTTCTTACTGCATTAGCAAAGGCAATTGGTGTAGTTGGTGAATTATCAACACATTCAGAAAAATAGGCATTAGATGTAACAAATACCCAAGTCATACCAAACCCACTAATAAATGAAAATATAAATAATAAAACAACATGTAAATTTTTTTCAATTGACCATCCATAAATAATTAAACCAATTAATGAACATATAAATCCAAACAGTTGTAAAATAAATCTATCTTCTGGTACGTAACCTGATTTAGAGTTACTTTTCCATTCATAATAATAATCTGCAATATGACCACTAAGGAAAGATCCAATAATTAATGAACCACCAGGACAAAGATATGCTAAACAAATTTGAATAGTTGAAAAATTATATTTATCTTTTAATACTGAAGTAAATGAAACACTAAGTGCATAAAATGCAGCAAAAAGCAAAGCACTAGTAATTGAACAAAGCATTACAGGTGGATATTTTAAAAGTTTATAATAAGTCGATAATCTTGGTTTTGGAGGTTTAATATATTTTGGATCATCAACAACTTTAACTTGATTTAATTTTGGTATAACAAACCATGATTTATTTTCATATATTTCTCCATTACCAACAAGATATCTTAAAGTTTCAGGAAGTAAAAATAAAACCATTAAATAAACAATTACACCAATTATAATTAATATACCAAATGGCCATCTCCAATTACCTCCAGAAGCACCGTTAGAAGCAGATAAACTGAAAAGTGGACCAAGAATTGGACCTAATTGGGGTCCTAACATAAAATATGAAATATATTTCCCTCTAGATTTAGGTTCAATTAAATCAACTACAGTACCTAAACCTAATGTAGTAACACTTGAACCGCCGAATGCTTGTAATATTCTTAATACATAAAATCCAGCAATATGTGGAGGTAATGAAATGATTAAAATATTAGCTAATAAATAAATAGCTAAGGAAATTATATAAAGACTTTTACGACCACCAAAATCAGCAAATGAAGCCCAAAATAATGGTGCAAATGCAAAAACTATCATGAAAACCGATACTGTACCATTAATAGCTGATGTTGAAACCTTTAATATCTCACTTAATGTAGGTAAAATAGGAATGTATACGTTGCCAGATAATGGGCCCAAGAAACCAGCAGCAGTGACGATAGTAATAATCAACCATTTCCTAGATGTTAGGAATGCAGTATATGGTGTATTTGGTGATACTGGTGAAAATTTATCATCAAATGATTCAATTTTCTTTTCATCATCACGACTCAAATCTCTTTCTGGTGTAACTTCACGTTGAGTGAGTGATATATGTGAGCTGATACTGAGATTCGTAGCTACTGTAATATATGGTTGTAACTCATCTTGTGAGGCAGTGGTGGTGACATCCATAGCGAAAAGTCTTGTAATTGTATAAAGATTAGTGCCTTTGTGTTTATAGTACAGAACTTTTGAGAGAAGGTTTTCGCAACCGCAGGTTACGCACAAAGTGTAAAAAATAATATACATTAACTGTAAAAAAAAAGAAAAATAAAAGTACAGGAGTTTTAAAGCTCAATGAATTTAACTTTCAAACGTAATGGACTCACTGGACCACCTGGAGTCAACTTATCCTCCCAATCAGTATCAATAACAATTTTATAAGTTTTCAATACTTGGTTTAAAACTTGTTTCATTTCAGTTAAAGCGAATTTCTCTCCTAAACAAGCTCTTTTCCTACCATGGAATGCAGGTAATCTAGCTGAACTTTTAGCCCTAGTATAGTTTCTGTTAATTTCACCTATTGTGGAACCCCATCTTTCAGGTTTAAACAGATCAGCTTCTGGCCATACTGTCCTATCTCTACCAGTGGCGAGATTATTATAACCTACATATACCCCTTTAGGAATTTTAATATCATTACCCAAGATAACCGGTTCTGTAGTGATTCTATTGATGATTTGACCTAATGGTGGGAACATTCTTAAAGTCTCTATAATAACTGAGTTTAAAACTGGTTTATCATCTAGATTTTTCTCATTGAATGAATCATCCGATAATTCTTTCCTTATACGTTCTTGTAAGGTTGGGTAACGTGACAAAACGTATAATAATGAACTTAATAACAATTGTGGATTTTCATGTCCGGCAATCATTACAATCATTGCATTATCAGAAAATTGCTTTTCGTTAAAAATACCATCATTTAAAGCTTGCAATAAATTGTCTGCGACATTGTTTGTACCAGTTATACCCTGCTCTTTAATCATGCCACAAAAGAAATTTCTAAACTTTGAAACTTCATTTCTAGCTTTGATTCTGCTAGGGATAGGGAACTTATCAAAGAAAGGGAAATTAAGGTACAAAGGTTTAAAAATTTGTGACTTTACAAATTTTAAATTTTCATTCAAAATTGATTTTTCACCAGAAAATAAGTTAAAATTCATACCTAACATTGAATCACCAATATTTGATAATGCATACCTCTGAATAGCGTCACCAACCATTAATGCTGGACCCATACTTTGGATTTGAGCAGTTATGAAATTAACGAATTTCTTGGAATTTTCATAAACTGGTTCTAAATCAGGGAATTGAATTGCATTAGTTAACACACTTCTATATAATTTCCAATCTTGACCATGGGCACTAATTAAATTATCACCAGTGTAATCACTTAATACTGAATAAGGGATTTTGAATTGGTTCCCACTTTTAGCGAAAATATCTTCATCCTTAAAAATTTGTTGTAAATATTCAGGTCTACTAACTACAATGTTCCATCTTGAAGCAAAATAAATTTTAACAGCTCCATATTTTTCAAGCTTTTCTCTTAAATAAATATCATAGATTTGTTGCTGATCTAATGATGTAAAAAAGCCCAAGAATGACACATAAACTGGAATTGTTGGGATATTTTTAGGGAAATTGGTAGGTGGTAAAAGTATATTTGTGACAATATACCCAGCGAGACATACTGGTAAATAAACCAAGACAAGTCTTTGTAAAAACTCTAAACTGAAAGTTAAGTCAAACATTTTTATTTTAGGATATAGAAAGGAAAAGATTCCCAAGGTACCAGAGATACTTGTTTAAATATATTATAGATATTTTGGAATTATATGGTGTAGGGCATGGATAGAATTTTAAGTACGACAATATGGTTGCGGATTAACTTTTTTCCCTGCATATTTTCTTAGTCGCTTTTACGATGTATATAACATAGAAAAGTCCTCTTACCAAACTGAATGTATCCCTAGATAGGCAATTATGTGTCAGATGTAGGTGGAAGGACGGTTAAGCATAGCAATTGCCCTTACCAGCGGTGGTTCGATGCAAAAAGGTGGAACGGCAGAGAGGATAATGTGATTTATTTTAGGTATTGTGATATATCCGTGTCTCTCCTACCCACTGACGGATATAACTTTGTAACAAGAATTAGCAGGAACATATTGCTAGAAACTTCCATTTTCCTTCCCTGGAAGTAACCAATTTCTCTAAATGGAATAGAATTTCATAGACTTTCCGAAGTACAATATAAGTAGATCAAAATCACCATAACCAAAGGTTTTTTTCCCTTGATTCCTACGAATATTATAATGGGGTCTGATAGTTTACCAGTTATGCAGAGTGGATCCCCATCTGACTCAAATAGTCCAGCAAGTTCGTCCACCTCGTTGAGTTCGGTGGACAGTAATAACAAAGTACTCACATTCTTCGAGAAAGTCGCTGCCATATATTTCAGGGACAGTGAATGCAATTTAGTTAATTTCACACCATACCACAACTATAAAGTTGAAGTTCAAGCATTTGAAGATGCTTTAAAAGATGCTATAAGAAGCAAGAAAACTTTAGCCACGGAGAAAATCTTTGGTGAAATTATGGATATTAATGAAAGGTATCATGAAGGCAAAGGTACCGTTGGTTTTATTTGTAAACCATTAGAGCCAAATCAATTAAATTTATTTATGACTAATATTATATTAGAGTCAACTAAAATTCAACATGTTCCAGGTAAACTCAATATTTTATCGCTTTATGATGATCCAATATATCTTGCAAAATTAATTGTTGATATTTTTGCTAATACTATAAAAAACACAACCGAACATGATCAGTGGGAAAAGGGTGGTAAAGAATTTTTCACCAAAAGAATTGAATATTTCACAACCAGAAATTTAAAAATTGAATGTGTTTTACCTGCTTTCCCATGTAAATCTTCAAATTTAAATAAAGTCGCTAGTGGAGTACCTGATAGAGGAGAAGAAATGGCAATGAAAACTATTTGTGAGTTCGTTGTTGCTGTTAGAAAAGTGTATGTTCCAGGTATTGTCGTCTGGATTGTTAGTGACGGTCACGTTTTCAGTGATTGTATTGGTGTTGATGATTTAATGGTTAATAAATTTGGAGATGATTTAAGAAAACTTTATGAAAAAGTTAAATCAAAATATTTTAATAATAACATTAAAAAAGAAGAACAAAGGAAAATACAAAAACCAAATCAAATTAATGAAGAAAATAAATTTAAGGTTTTAAATTCAGGAAATAATGAATTAGATCAAACCCTTTCATTTCAACATGGATATAAAGCAGGTAATGAAGTTGGATATCACAAAGCAATTACAAATGTTACCAATAGTTTTAATTATGGAGTTGAATTAGGATTTGATGATGCAATTATAAGTGTTTTTGAATTTATTACAAAATCAGGATTAGTTGAAGATAAGGATGCATTAATTAAAGAATTTATTGAATATAGATCAAAATATGATCATCAAAAACATATGAAAGATCTTGAAAATGAATTTAAAGTACTTAAAATGAATGATGAAAAAGCAGAAAATTTAAAAGAATCAGATGAAATGATTAAATTTGCTGCGTTAACTGATATTTTTAATGTTCATAATAGATCAGTTAATGTACCATCATTAGAACACATCGAAGTACCACATTATATCGAAACAAAAATTGATACAGAAAGTGAATTATGTAGAAAATTATTAACTGAAACTTGTGATACAGATGATGGTCAATTAAAAATTGATATCAATACACCAAACCATCCAAGATTAGCACTTTACAGAGGATTTGCTAAATTTATGGAAGAAGATTTAGAAACTCATCCAAGTATAGTCAAAACATCAAGAAAGCAACATAAAAAGATTGTTTCAAAAGTTGCATTTGAAATGATTAAAAGAAATGATGCATATTCAAATTTAGTTGAATTAATTTTCCCAATGCATGTTAGATTTAGTATTCATGCTCATAATAATCTGGGACCAAAATTTGGAATTAAGTTATTAAGTAATAATGAATGTCAAGTGGTTAAAAGTTTAGATGAATGTGATAGTCCAAATTATGAAGATTTATTACATATTCCAACTCCATGGCATAATACTATTTTACAATATGAAGGTGAAGATAATAAATTTTTTATTACAAAATCCCAAATTATCAGAGATGCGATTGAAAAAGGTACTCATGCAGGTCATTGGGATGAAAAGAAGGGACAATTCTTTGTTAAAAGAGTCTCCAAAATTTAAACTAAAAAAAATACTAGAAGTGAAAGAAACTAGTAGAAACAGAAGGATTAACAAGAAACAGAAAGGATTAAACGGCTAGCCACAATAAAAGCAGGTTTAGCACAAGAAAAAGCAAGACAAAACCATACAATTTTTTTGTATAGTTTTTGTAAAGAAAAGGATAAAAACTTTAAAGGAGGGAAGATTGAACAAAGTCTCTTGACCTCTGTTTTTATTTTTTTATTTTATTTATTTTATTTTTTTAGGTCACAAATACGTATAGTGCAATATATATGGTTTTAAACTCCTTTGGAAAAATTTACAAAATGTTTAAAAACACCCCCAATATTTTAATTCTAGAAAAATTCTCTAAAATCTCTTTAGATCTCTATAAATCTGCAAAATTCTTTACAATGGCTAACCAATTCCTAAGCCATATCAGGGTCAGTACTACTGCCGCGTAAGATTAGTATGGTGATGGATTTCTACCACAAGAGATATCAAGGTACAAAAAGGAGAGAACTAAATAATTATAAATAGTTTACGTGTCATAGACTATCCAACTATGAACCCCCACAAAAGCTTCCATTTAAGGTATTTAACCTGTGTTAAGCCAATTAACTGGGTTTCCCGCTTTTTTCATTATAAAACCTTCTACTTCCTCAATAGGAAATGATCTTTCAAAAAAAGGCACACTAACAAAATTATCTCTCCAGGTTTCGTTGATAAATTCAACTGAAGTGATTTTTTTTTCTCTACTTATATACCTGCCATTAACACATCCAAGACACCAATTGGAAGTAATTGGAAGTAATTGAAGTTTTTAAGGATTTAAAAGGGTAAATTCAGCGAAGGAACAAAAACCTCACTCCTTAAAAAATAACGCTCGACAAAGACAATTTGGAGAGAGGCAGCGGTAATTTTTCATACGCTTTTTAAAACACTGACACGGGACAATTATCATAATTTTTTTTTTAACTGGTTACATCTTAAGCATTTAGTGAATTACTTAGATAAATACAAAGTATTAATATAATGGCACGTTTTAAGTTTGGTAAAAGTAAGAAAAAAGACGAAGCAAATACTTCAATGGATGATGAATCAAATAATCTGGTAAATCAATCGTCACCAAGGGAATCACACGATTTGAATTATCCAAATCCATCAATTTTAAAACAGAATGCATCACCTGCTATTCAACAACAATCATCACCCGCTAAACCAATCCAACAACTGATTTTAAAATCAAACAATTATGAAGAAGGTCTTAGTGGTGATCATTTAGATGTTGGTAATGGTTATGGTGTTGTGCCTGAAAATTTAAATAATAATAATTATCATCAAAATAATAACCATCACAACAATAATGGCGTTTCAATTGTTCACCACCAAGGTCAATTAGATGATGAAGAAGATGATGATGAAGATCAAGAAATTGAACATACACCATGGCAAAAATTTAAATTAAAAGATTCTCCATTCCCACGTTATAGACATGCAGCTTCAAATATATCAACCGAAAAGAATGAAATCTTTTTAATGGGTGGTTTAAAAGAAGGTTCAGTATTTGGTGATACTTGGAAGATTTCACCAGAAATTAATGAAGAAGATGGTGAAGTTGAAGGATATTATGCAGAGAATATAATTGTTAGTAATAATAATAATACTAATCCACCTGCAAGAGTTGGACACTCATCGGTTTTAATTGGTAATGCTTTTATTATTTATGGGGGTGATACTGTTGATACTGATTTTAATGGATTCCCAGATAATAATTTTTATTTATTTAATGTAAATAATAATAAGTATACAATTCCAAGCCATATTTTAAATAAACCAAATGGTAGATATGGTCATACAATTGGAGTTGTATCATTAAATAATCAAAGTTCAAGACTTTATCTTTTTGGAGGTCAATTAGAAAATGAAGTTTTTAATGATTTATATTTTTTTGAATTAAATACTTTTAAATCACCAAAGGCAAGATGGGAATTAGTTGAACCATTAAATAATTTTAGACCACCACCAATAACAAATCATTCAATGTCAATTTATAAAAATAAAATTTATATATTTGGTGGAGTTTATAATAATGAAAAAGTTTCAAACGATTTGTGGAGTTTTGATATTGCAAATCTGAAATGGACCCAAATTAATACTACTGGTAATATTCCTTTACCAGTTAATGAACATTCTGCTTGTATAATTAATGATTGCTTATATATTTATGGAGGTAATGATTTTAGTGGAATTATTTATAATTCCTTGTATGTTTTAAATTTACATACATTAATTTGGTCAAAATTAATTCCAGAAGGTGAAATTAATGGACCTGGCGCAAGATGTGGTCATTCAATGACTTTCATACCAAATCTAAATAAATTAATAGTTATGGGAGGTGATAAAAACGATTATGTTAGTGATGATCCATTAGATTTTAATACTTATGAAACAAAAGATCCAAATCAATATTTAGATACAATGATTTATGAATTAAATTTAAACACAATTAATTCTTATTTATCATCAAAACAAACTGTCGTTAGATCAACCATTAAAGCAATGAATTCAAATAATGAAGGTCCAAATATTAATCCAATTACTTCAAATCAATCAAATAATAACAGTATGCCTAATCCTACCATTGCCAATAGCACAGTAAATACTATTACTCAAGGTATCCCAATTTCATCAGGTACAGCAGCAGCAACAGCAGCAGCTGCCGCCACAGGTGCAGGAGTTGGAACTGTTTCAAGTGGATTTATGGATCGTGATATGAATGGATCTAAATTAGCTTCATCAACCAAGGAAGATTTACAACGTCATGCAAGAAGTTTTTCAGCTGGACCAGAAGATTTTAGAACACCTGAAGCATCACCTGAAAGACCATTTGAACAAGAAGAAGATAAGTTTGTTGAAGTTCCATCAACTGCTCAATCTGAAAAAGATTTAACAACTGAAGATGAATTAGAGTCACCTGTTGTCGCAAGTATTCCCCAATCAAGAGGTTTCGGATCGGATTCGTATGGTCATAATAAAAGTACTACCAGTAGTAATGGAGGTTACCAAGTACCTGGTAGATTTGAAACTGGTAATGCAAATTCAAATTCAAATACTAGTTATGAAGTACCTGGTAGATTTGAAGATAATTCAACTCCAATTTTATCAAAATCGACTATGGGAGCTGGAGCAATTGGTGCAGGTATTGGAGCTGGTGTTGCAGGTGCAGGTGCCATTACTGCTGGTATAATTGGTGGATCAGGATCTTCTTCAAGTGGTGGAGATAATGATAAAGTTAAGAAATTAATTAGTGAATTAACTACACAATTAACAGAATTAAAGAAATCTACAAAATTAGAAATGCAAAATGCTACTGAAAAAATTCATAAATTAGAAGCAGAAAATAATGAATTAAAATCTAAATCTAAATCTGAAGATTTTAGTAAACAATTGAGTGAAAAAGATGAAATTATTAAAGAATTAAAACAACAAATTGATCCTACTTTATTATCTATTAATGATGAATCTGAAGCAGAAAATGAAAATGAAATTAATGGATCAACAAAAGGTCTTTCCAAGAATGGATCAATTAAAGATGTTACAAAATTCAAATTAGAAAGAATTAATCTTAACAATAAATTAATTTACTTAACCAAAGAGAATAATGAATTAAATGCCAAATTAAATAGTTTTGAACCATTTATGAATAATCAAATTGGTGAATTATCAAAATTTCAGAAAATTATAAAATCACAAGAAGATAAAATTAAAAGTTTAACAAATCAAGTTAAATCTGAAGAAGTTTTACAAAAAGATATTAATGATTGGAGAAGCAAATATAATAATTTATCAATTGAATTTGATAATTTCAAATCAATTCACACTGAAGAAGATTATTCAGACGATGATTATGAAAATGAAGATCATGACGATGATAATGAAAATACTCTTAATAATGGTATAAACGAATCCTCAAATAAATCAATTATGAGTAATTCAACTACCAGAAAATCCAAAAAAGACATTTCATCACATTTAGAAAATTTAGTTCAATTATGGTCAACTAATCAAAAATCGTTATCTTCTAAATCAATTGGTTCAGATAATGTTAATGGTTCAACTAATGGAAAGGATATTAGTTTCAATAATCACGGGAGTGATGCCGTTGATCCAATGGTTATCGAATTACAAAAACAATTAGATCAATTAATGAAAATTAATAATGAACAAGAAGAAGTATCAAGTAAAGAAATTTTAAAGTTAAAGAATGAATCAGAGAAAGAAATTTCAAGTTTAAAAAATGAATTAAACCAAAAATTAATAAATTTAAAAACTTTTGAAGAAAATTATAAAGATGCTTTACAAAGTGTTAATAATACATCAAAAGCATTAAATTTAACACAAGATGAATTAAGTAATCAAAAACAATTGATGGAGAAATTAATCAAAGAAAATAATGAATTAAAATTATTTAAAAAGGCAAGTAAAAGAGTTAGTACCAGACATCCATTACTGTCTCAACCAAGCACTGATAATTTCAGTTTATCAAAACCAATCAGGGAAGAAAATGAAAGTGAATTCACAAATGATGATTACGATGATGATGATGATAATTCAAATATTGAAAATGCTCATTATAACATGAAATTGAAAGATTTGGAAGCTGATTTGTATATCTTGAAAAGGGAAAGAGACCAATTAAAGGACAATGTTACATCATTACAAAAACAATTATATTTATCCCAAAATAGTCCATAGTAACAAAAGAATAAAACATTTTATGTTTTTATTTGTAAAATTTAGTATTATAGTTTTAATTAATGTGTTTATAAAGAGGAATCGCTTTGAAACTCATTTAAAATAATTTTAGATTGTCTTTATCTCTATTATATTATATAAAATTACATATAGTAAAGTCATAATTTCGTTAAAAAAGTTCGGGGTATTATATTTATCGCTAATTTTGATCGTTATTTTGATTCTCGAGTCTATTAGTTTCAACCAATTGATCATTTGTTGATCCTTCATAATTTGGTACATAATCAATTACCTCATCATTGATACTATTTCCATTCCCATCACCATTACTACCATTATGGGTTTGGATATTCTGATTCTGATTGTTTTCAGTTTCAAAAAAATTGAATTGAACAGGTTGAGCTGAGCTTGCAGCAGTATCAGTTTGATTATTCATTGGATCGGTTGGGTGATTGACTTCATCCATCAACATATTAACATCCACAGGACTAACTGAATCTGGTGAAGCATGATCATCTAAACCAACTGGTGGTTCAGAAGGTAAAAGACTGGATTCATGTGCTCTTGCTCTTTCCTTTTCTGATAATTGTAAGTTTGGCATAGGTATTAAGTTTATTTCTTCATAATTTGGTACATTATTATTATCTATGTGATTAGGTGGGTAAGATAATTGATGAGAATTTGGTGTAAACATCACAGGTTGTGATTCTGGAATTACTTCAATAGATGGAATGATTTGTGGCTGCAGTTGCTGTTGTGATTGCTGTTGAACTTTTTGTTGGATTTGATGTTGATCATTTGGAGATCCATCAGAAGCTGATGATCTATGAGATATTGGAGAATTTGAATCTTGAATGTTAAATTGACTCAAACTATTAATTTGATTATAATTTGGTGATCTATGAGTACCAATTATAACTTCTGAAGTTAATTGTAAAAATTTTCTCATTCTCTTATACTTATCAGTATTTATAAATGTTGATCTTTCCTTTTGATTAACATCAAATGATCTTGATAAATATTTAAATTGCAGTTTAAATTCATTCAAAGTTCCTGTACCTGTTAATCCTGACCCAATTGGGGTACCACTATTTTCAGATTCGCTTATATTGGCACCCCCTAAACCATTTGTTCCATTAAAACCATTAATTCCATTCCCACTAATACTTCCAGTCGGAGTACATGCATCATTCTCATCATGATTAGTATTTGAAAAATCTATTAATGGTGATTGATGAGTGGCTTCAGTAGTCAGCAGTTTTGCTTGATCAGAAACATCAAGTAAAACAGATTTACCAGATAAATTAATTAATACTTCAACAAAATATTGGAATGAAACTAATGGACATCCACTAATTGTTGGGAACGCATCAGCTGGTACACGAATACTTGTATTAATTTCAGATTTAAAAGTTATTGGATCAACATATAATGGTATAACTGATTGTGATAAATCTTTTCTAAAAGAATCAAATAACCCATCAGGCCCATTATCTAATCTACAGACTCTAACAAATGTTAAAATTATACCATTAATATCTTGGATTTTTCTTAAATGATTTATATCAATTTTTATAGGTATTAATTCACCACGTAAATAACCTCTTTTCGGTATTGTCATTGTAACTTTAATTGTCTCAGGTTTCGGTGAATCATACATTACATTCGTCGAAATTGGGGGAGTTGCAGGAGTTTGATGATCATCTTCAAATTGTACTTGTGAATTGGTATTTGTATTAGGATTATTTTCTGAATTTGGATTTAAACCTGATTGTGAAATATTTTGAGATTCAGCTACATCTTGCTGATTTGATGATATCTGATTTCCAGAATCATTACCATTTAAAGTATTACCATTATCATTCTCATCAATATCATCTCTTGTATGATTTGATGAAACATCATTTGAATCCGAATTATTTGAAGAAAATGTACTAAATGTATTAATTGTTGAATTTGATGATATCGTCCTTGATAGTTTTTTATTAGCTCTTGGATCTTTAATAATTAATTTTTTAGGTTTTGGATTTGCTAATGTACTAACGTCAATCGGATTTATAATATTGATTAATTTTTCAGAATTAAAATTTGAACTATTTAAAAATTTTAAATTTTTTGTCTTTGACAATATTGAATTACTTGATTCTGAAATATTTGAATTAAATTTTGATAAATTACCACTTGTTAAATCATTTGAATTTGAATCAGTCATTGAAGCTTTTAATAAATATGTAATTGAACCTTTACCAAAATCTATACTTGTAAATACTCTTTTATTTGGTAATTTAACAATAAATGGGAATCTATGTTCTCCCTTATATAAACCATTACTAAAAGCTTGGTTTTCATTAGTAGTATTATTATTTGATGGTAAATTATCCCCAAATATCTTTATTGTATGATTAAATAAATTATGTTTTATTGGTCTTAATTTTGAATGAGAAGATGCATTTATTTTAACATATCCAATTAATGATAACGTTATAACAACATTTGCTAAATTTTTCTTTGATATTAAAATAATTTGTCCACTAACTTCATCACCAGGTAACCATGAAGTATGAGGATTATCTAATATTATATAAAAATCATTCACTGATTGAAAATCAACTTTAAATGGTGCCAGAGTTGTCGGCGAATCATTATCTGATGAACTCCTCAGTCGAGAAGGTATTATTCTTGACACTGCTTTCCTCATTTATTAATTCTATGTATATGTAGCTTTATATGTTTGTGTATTTTGAAGTTTGGTTATTTAATTTAGGTGCATACGTTTTAATTATTGATATTTTTAAAACTTTGATGTAAAAACTAAGTAATCGGTGAGGGAAAAACCGTAAAATGGGTAATATTACCAATCAAATAAGAACCTAATATTGATTAAAGATGATTTGAATATACCGTTAAATACCGGTAATCAAAAATATGACAAGGCTGGTTTTTTGTTTTTGTGTGTGGGTTGTGGTTAATAAAGAACTTCGTATATCTCGCCCTCTCAATCCCAAAATCACAACAAAAAAATTGCTCACGATCTCAATACCCTTCAACTGGAATCAAATAGATGGAGTCTTTAAATTGATTGAACTCGTAGGAGTTATAGTTCTCTTGAAATTGAAAATTAGTGATGACGTTTAAATTAGTCGCTAAGGATAAAAATATGGAGATATCGAAGATCTTTTTTTTCGTGGTTTGACAGTTTGAGAAAAATGACATTGTCGAGAGTAACTCCTATTTAAGCAATAAGGTGTTGGTTTGACACCCTTTCGGCGACCAAAAGAGGATTTATGTAATTGATAGAATAACGTTGAAATAGTTACCACAAGAGATTTTATTAATGGGTGTGAAGTCAAATTGGGAATTGACATAAGACCAAGAAACTTCAATGTACGTTTCAGGTGCATAAACATGGAGGAACCAAGAGACCAAGACATAAAGGGACCAAGAGAATAAACGGAATAAAATAAGATAGAGAAGAAAATTTATGACACGTTATATATGAATGACCAACCTATATTACAATTTAATCAAAAGTCTTTTTAGTACCCTTAAATTCATTTCTTGGAGTTTGAGGTCTTGGAGAATTTGAAGCTGATCTATCAAAACCACCTCTACCACCAAAACCACCTCTTGAACCACCTCTACCACCGAAACCACCTCTTGAACCACCTCTTGGAGTACTATTTGCTGGGTCTCTTGGAGTTGAATAATCTAATCTACATGGTCTACCTTCAATATATTCACCATTTAATTTTTCAAAAGCAGCAGTTGCTTCTTCAACTGATGAGAATTGAACGTAACCGAAACCTTTTGGTTGTTGAGTATCTGGATGAGTTGGGATTCTACAACTAATAACTTGACCATATTCAGCGAAAATTTCTCTAATATTATCTCTTTCAGCTTGGAAACTTAAGTTACCAATAAATAAAGTATCTGAAGGTTGAGATGGGACATCACCAAATTTTTTAGCCCTATCATTATTACTTGGAGTTTGAGGTTTTGAAGTTGAGATATCTAAATTAATTGGTCTACCATCAACTTCTTTACCTTGGAATTCAGCTAAAGCTTTTTCAGCTTGAGATTTAGTTTGGAAATCAACGTAACCGTAACCTCTTGATTTACCAGTAGCTCTTTCAAACATAACTCTAGCAGCGACTACACCTTCAGCACCTTCGAATTCTCTTTTTAACCATTCATCATCAACATTCCATGATAATCTACCAACGAATAAAGTACCTGGCTCTTCTTCTGATTTTTGTTTTTTTGGAGTTGGTTCTTCATCAGCAGTTTGGAATTCTTCTTCACTGTCATTTTTACGTTTTTTATCAGTTGATTTAGTTTCTTCTTCTTCTTCTGAATCTGAGTCTGAAGAATCTGAATCTGAAGAATCTGAATCTGAAGAATCTGAACTTGAGCTTGAGCTTGAGTCTGAGTCAGAATCTGAGTCTGAACTTGATTCAGCTTTCTTTTCTTCTTTCTTTTCTTCTTCTTCATCAGAACTAGAATCTGAGTCTGAGTCTGAGTCTGAGTCGGAATCTGAAGAGTCTGAAGAATCACTTGATTCTTTCTTTTCTTCTTTCTTTTCTTCCTTTGTTTGTTCTTCTTCGTCAGATGAGTCTGAATCTGAATCTGAATCTGAGTCTGATGAATCACTATCTGATGATGAGTCTGAATCAGATGAATCAGATGAGTCTGATGATTCTTTCTTTTCTACCTTTTTTTCATCTTCAGAAGAATCTGATTCTGAATCACTTGAATCTGATGAATCTGATGAATCACTTGATGATGAGCTTTCAGATTCACTGCTTGATTCAGGTTCAGGAGCTTTAACCTTCTTTTCCTTTTTACTAACTTTTTTAACTTCTTTTGATACTTTAGCCATTACTGATAAATTTGAAAATTTATTTTTTTTTCTCGTGAGATGCTCTTCTCATTTTTTCTTGTTGTGTATATAAAAAGTTTTTCATAAAAGAAATCTTTCACTACTTATTATATTTAGAAGACCTTTATAACTAGAGTACCAATAATCAATTGGTTTAATACATCACTAACCTCTAATACTAGGCTAACAAATAAAGAGAATAAATAAAATAAAAATTAAAATAATTTTTCAAAATGTCACGTGACCGAAAAGTTTTGATATAATATATTGAAATATATGAAAACTAATATAAAACGAATAACATAATAATTCTTGGGGATTTTAAACTCCAGGAGAGAGGGACCAACTCTACGATGACATAATCAAATCAAAAATAGCACTATTTGAGTGTCTAAAAAAGTCCTCTAATGTATTGGTAATAGTTGAGTCCCCGTTGGTCCTAAATCGGCCCTTTTACGCTTAGTCAAGTCGCTCCACATTAAACACCAAAGTTCTTTTTTTTTTCTGGTTTTGAAAAATTTTATTTTGGTATAACTATAATTCATTTTAAGGACCCTTTTTATTAAATAATATATATTAAAAGGATGTTTAAGGGGAGTAACGTTCTTTTCCAAGTTGCTTCAAAAGCAACTAAGAAGTATGCTACTATGTTAAAAGATCCATCAGTTAAATATAAAGCCTTTAAAGGTGTTAATTTACCAAATAGACAATGGCCAAATAATTCAATAACTAAAGCACCAAGATGGTTAAGTACCGATTTAAGAGATGGAAACCAAGCCTTACCAGATCCAATGAGTATTTCTGAAAAGAAAGAATTTTTCCATAAATTATTAGATATTGGATTTAAAGAAATTGAAGTTTCATTCCCATCAGCATCACAAACTGATTTTGATTTTACCAGATATGCAGTTGAAAATGCACCAGAAGATGTAAATATTCAAGTTTTAACACAATCTAGAGAACATTTAGTTAGAAGAACAGTTGAAAGTGTTAAAGGAGCTAAAAGAGCAACTATTCACACCTATTTAGCAACATCTGATTTATTTAGAGATGTTGTATTTAATATGTCACAAGAAGAAGCTATTGCCAAAGCAATTGAAACTACTAAATTAGTTAGATCATTAACTAAAGATGATCCAAATATGCAAGATACTATTTGGTCATATGAATTTTCACCAGAATGTTTTAGTGATACACCAACTGATTTTGCAGTTGAAATTTGTGAAGCTGTTAAAAATGCATGGGAACCAACTGTTGAAAACCCAATAATTTTTAATTTACCAGCTACTGTTGAAGTTGCATCACCAAATATTTATGCTGATCAAATTGAATATTTCTGTAACAAAATTAGTGAACGTGAAAAAGTTTGTATTTCAGTTCATCCACATAATGATCGTGGTTGTGGTGTTGCCGCAACCGAATTAGGTTTAATGGCTGGTGCTGATAGAGTTGAAGGTTGTTTATTCGGTAGTGGTGAAAGAACTGGTAATGTTGATTTAGTCACTGTTGCACTTAATATGTATACTCAAGGAGTTTCACCAGAACTTGATTTTTCAAACTTAGATGAAATCGTTAATATTGTTGAAAAATGTAATAAATTACCTGTTAGTCCAAGATCTCCATATGGTGGCTCATTAGTTGTTTGTGCATTTAGTGGATCTCATCAAGATGCCATTAAAAAGGGTTTCAATAAAGCTGAAGAAAGACAAAGTGTCCAATGGGGAATTCCATATTTACCATTAGATCCAAAAGATATTGGACGTAATTATGAAGCCGTTATTAGAGTTAATTCACAAAGTGGTAAAGGTGGTGCAGCATGGATAATTTTAAGATCATTAGGATTAGATTTACCAAGAAATTTACAAATTGAATTTTCAAATATTGTTCAAGATACCGCTGATTCAATGGGTAAAGAATTAAAAGCTGAAGAAATTACTAATTTATTCAAAGAAAAATTTATGTCATTTAACAATGAATCATTAAAATTAGTTGATTATGATTTAATTAGAGATAAAACTTCAGATGAAAGATCAATCCATGCATCTTTAACTATAAATAATAATAATTTAATTACAGTTAATGGTGTTGGTAATGGTCCAATTTCTTCATTTATTGATGCAATTACTAAAAGATTTGGTACTTATTTTGAAGTTTTAAATTATTCAGAACATAATATTGGTTCAGGTACTGAAGGTAAAGCTGTTACTTATATCCAATTAAGGTACACCAATTCAAATGGTGATCAAGTTAGTAAATGGGGTGTTGGTGTTAATTCTGATGTTTCAGAATCTTCAATTCAAGCAATTATTTCTGTTGTTAATTCTTTGATTGATAGTAAGGAAATAGTAATTTAAGTCTGGTTTTCATTTTCTTTTCTTTCTGTTCGACTCTTCTTTCTATTCTATATCATTACATCATTATATACTCTATTATCATATTCTATCACACTCCATACTCCAAATACCTGTACATCAGCTTAAATACTATATACTTCAAAAATATCTTATCACTCACGTGACGACGGGACTGCTCTTCTGTGTTCTCATACAAAAAAACTCGGTAGTGCACTCCCTGCCAAATTTCTCAAAAAAAAAAAATCTCTTCGCATTTCCCTTAACCAAAATTTGAGGGAGAAAAAAGTTTTTTGAAAATTAAATTGAACTAAATTATAATGTCAAGTTTTGAACCTGTTGTTGTTATTGACGGTAAAGGTCATTTATTAGGTAGATTAGCTTCAACTGTTGCTAAACAAATCTTAAATGGTCAAAAAGTTGTTGTTGTTAGATGTGAAGCATTAAATATTTCTGGTGAATTTTTCAGAAATAAATTAAAGTACCACGATTACTTAAGAAAAGGTACTAGATTCAACAAAGATCATGGTCCATTCCATTTCAGAGCCCCATCAAGAATCTTTTACAAAGCTATCAAAGGTATGGTTCCTCATAAAACTGCTAGAGGTAAAGCCGCTTTAGAAAGATTAAAGGTTTTCGAAGGTATTCCACCACCATATGACAAAAAGAAAAGAGTTGTCGTTCCTCAAGCTTTAAGAGTTTTAAGATTAAAACCAGGTAGAAAATATACCTCAGTTGGTAAATTATCATCATCAGTTGGTTGGAAATACGAATCAATTGTTGAAAAATTAGAAGAAAAGAGAAAATTACAAAGTGCTGAATATTATGCTAAAAAGAAAGCTTTAACTAAAAAAATTGAATCTGCTAAAAAATCAGTTGAATCATCAGAATCATCTAAAAAATTAGCTGAATTTGGTTATTAAATTAATTAAATTTTAATACAAATGGTATGAAAATAAACTGTTCTATAATAGAATAAACAATCGGAAGAAATTCCTCATGTATTACAATACATATAATCTGTATCTATATTCTCTTTTTTCGTCTCTGTTTCACTTTCTTTTATTTTCTATAGTTAATGTAGTTGTATCATGGTTACGGTTATTCACGTGATCTTGTCATGTGATTTCTTGACTTTAACTAATAGAAATTATTAAACCTAATTGAACTTATGAAAGAGAATAAAGTTCATATATTTTTTATTTACACTTATTTACACTTATTTACACTTATTTGAGTAACTTACATTATCATCAGAGATATTCCATGTTTAATAAACCGTATAATATACAATACAATTTATTACAATTTAATCCTACAAATCGTAGATCTCACACAAAATTTTGAAATAATTTCTCAGTACTTAAAAAAAAATACTTAAAAAAAGTCTCAGTAACATATACAATTAAGTTTATATAACTACAATAGAGATAATTTGACTCTTAATTGGTTTAATATAGTAATATGATCGATTATATAATATCAGATTTAGATAAATGTATTGATTATAGTTTAAATAAAATTGATTTAAAATTTAGTAAAGTTTATTATTTAAATAGTTCATTACCAACAAGATTATACAAAGTAATTAACAAGAATGATTATAAATTTATTAAAGATGAAGAATTAATGAATAAATTTAATTATTTAAAAATAAACAATTTAAAAGAATTAAATGATTTTATTGGAAAGTTAAAAATTGATGAAGTAGAATTTATTGAAAACTCAAATAATTTTATAATAATTGAAGATTTTAATCAATTAGTTAAGAATAGTAAAATGATTTATAATGAATTAAATGAACTAATAGTTGAAATTTTAATAAAGTTAAGATTATTCAATTGTTTTATAATTGATTTGAAATTGAATGAATTTTTAAATTTTTATATTGATAATCTAGTTATGTTACAGTAGGTTTCATTTATAAAATAGTGTAATAGAAAGAAACTGATATCATGGAAAAATATAGAGTAAATAGAGTTAAAAGAGTATAAATATAGTATAATAGTATAAAAATATATTAAGAGTATAATAGTGTAATAGTTATAGAGTATAATAATGTATAATAATGTATTGAGAATTGTAACGTGATATTAATGTCTTACATTCTCCGAAACTCTTTTTTTTTTTGAAGTTTAACAACTAATGACCATATAATAGTCATATATGGGATATAAAAATTGCAATATAAGGCTATATAAGACTATATAAGACTATATATGTTGTGTAGTTTATAGTATTATGTAACTGTAATTCTGTCAACTTAAACTGTAAAAAAGAAGAAGGAGTGTCCCGTGACCAAAAGTACCCCAGATTTTGTTAACTGACAAAATTATTTAAACTGTAAAAAAAGAAAGTGGGGAAACATTTTTAAAAAATTCTCTCTGAGGCGAGGAAAATCATTTAAAAGGGGATCAAATCGATCTGGTGATACTTTTTATTACAACTTTAAGGGCTTCTTATACTAAAGGATTAAGGAAGTCAGTGCTGAAAAAATAGGAGGATACTTTGATAGTATTTTAAAAAGAGATTAACTAATTTAACTGGTTTATATTAGCAATTTTGTCCAGTCATTAAAGCGTTTTTTTATAAGAGATTGACGGTGAATAAGGGATTAGCGGTTAAGTAAAAGTAGAACAGATGGAGATGACTGAAATCTACACAACAGAAGTTCAAATCTCAATAGACCAAGTGTCAGGAGAAGAAGGTGAAATAGATTTCTATAACAATCTAACACCTTGTTCATCCTTATCAACTGCAAATATCGATTTAGAAGATTATAACCCAATAGAATTTAATAATTTATTATTTGAAAGAAATTTATTAAATAAAACTGGTACATTAATTGATACTTCAGATATTACCAAAATAAATTTTGATAACATTAGATCAAATCTGATCACTACAATTAGTTCATCAAATAAAACGTTAAAGATTAATGAAGAAGAAGAAGAAGCAGAAGTGGAAGAAGCAGAAAAGGAAGAAGGAAAAGAAGAAGACAAAGAAACGACTGATTTTATAAAATTAATGATTATAAATTCAGATGGCCAAACAAATAATTTGTTCATTAAATTTAATGAAATTGTTGAATTTTTTAAAACTTTTAAAAATTCGATAGTATTTGACGAATTAACTATAATTCATTTAGTTCTTTATATTTCCAAAAAATTAGACAAAAATTTCACCTCATTTAAATTATGCCATTTAGGTAAAATTTATAAAATTCAAAAATTAATAGATTTAAAAGAAAAAGTTTTATTGAAAGATTTAAAATTAGATAAATTCCCAGTTATACAATTATTTCCAATTGAAAATAATCAATTTGAAATGCCAGAAACTTTTGAAAACATAATTGATTTACTGTTTAAAGAGTTTTACGAACTTGAAATCAATCAAGAACCTGAATATTTTGTAACTTATGCTGATGCAATTATAAGTAAATTTAAAAAATCCAAAAGCAAGACTAAATCATCAAAGGTAGCAGATTTAAATGCAAGTTCAACAAATCCATCCAAGATGGGTAAATTTAAGAGACTTTTAAGAATTTAATTTTTGTATTAATTAATGTATTATTATGACTATCTATTTACAGTCCCTTTCTATTCATTGTCCTTATTCCTATTTATGTTTTTGTAACCCGTTTTAATCACTTAAAAAACTTAATAAAAATGGTATTAATATACCAATACCAAAAATCCAATAATCATTTTTATCAATTTTAATAGATTTAATTAAATATAAAAAATTACCTGAACTAAATAATAAAAATAAACTAATTAAAAAATCATTAATTTTAAATAAATATAAAATTAACCAAATAATAATTGATATAATTGGAGTAGTTAATGAAAATACTAGTATATAAAATTTTATTAATTTTAAATCTTTATTATGATTCAATAATAATCCCGATAAACTAAAACTTGTAGGTAATTTATGAATTATAATGATTAAAGAGAATAAAAAACTGATTTCCTTGTTATGAAAGGATGATCCAAGTGCAATACCATCAATCATTGAATGTAAAATCAATGTTAAAACCAAAGTGTTTTTAAATATTAATTTTAGTATTTCTATTATTGTAAGTTTATCAAAATCTTCATCTCCTTCTCTATCTTCATCTCCTTCCATCAACCCACCCAAATCCTTCAAATTAATCCCTTCAATTAATTTCATACAAAAATATCCAAAACTTAAAGTTATAGTAATCCATTTACCATTAATATTCCCTGATGTAACAAAAAATTCCAAACTTTCAGGTAATGCTAAAAATATTAGTGATCCAAATAACAAACCTGATGAAAAGTTCTTAATTAGTTTTGTGTCATTGTAATCCTCTAATAAGATTGGGATCATCCCAATTCCATAACTTAACAAAGTCATAGAAATTGTAATTATTAAAACATTCAATATACTCTCTTTCATTGCGACTCAGTGAGAAATTGTTTTTTTTTACTATCACCACATATATACATAAAAGATGTTAAGGAGACCAGCAACAACTATTAAATTAACACCAGAAGATATCTCAGAGTATGACCAAAGTGTAATCAATTCTGCTCAATCTTATTTAAAGGATGAATTACAAGATCAAGAACAAGAGCAAGAACCTGATAATTCTATTTCTTATAAAGATAGAAATGAAAGAATGGGTGTTACAAGTCAACCAGTTAATTCTGCTCCAGGTAACTAGTCGTGACTCAACCTCCAGCTAACCTGCTAATTTGGTTATAATGAAGCATATAAGGTGAAGATGTTAAAGATGGCTAAAATGAAATAAATTCATAGTATAGATTATCAGATAACTAAGATAAATAAGATAAACAAAGCGATTAAGATAGATAAAGCGATTAAAGATATACAGAATGACTAATAGATGTATAATAAGATATATAAGATAACTAGGATATGCTAAGAGATATACAGAGAGAAATCCCCAAGAGGAAATAGATGGGAGAGATAGAAATGAGATATGACTAATATACATAATGCTTAATACTCTACCTAACACTTAGATACTCTAAATAACTACCTCTTACCTAAAGATTTACGTTTCAACCATTTATCCCTAACATTTTTTTCAGATTTTGGCACACCATTATTTTTTTTAAGTACAACAACACTAACTGGGCCCCTCTTAATTTCACCAATTTTCTTATTCTTTAATTTTTCCAATCTGTTAGCTTTCTTAATTGATAATTGAATTGAATCATCTAATTGTGATAATTTTAAATGTTTACCTGATGGTTTTGGTACTGATGGAGCTGAAGAAATCGAAGAAATAATATCTTCCGGTAAACTTTCAGGAATTTCAATTTCCCCCAAGGTACTAGCTTTACTTCGCTCTTGTTGTTCCTTATTATGCAAATCTTGGGCTCTTCTCTTCAGTTTCTTGATATTTTCAAGTCTTTTGTTTTCTTCAATAATTTGTTTCTCTTGATCAAGAATTTTTTGTTTGGAAATCGATACTGATTCTTCTTCTGGAGCATCATCTGAGTCCGAGTCGGAGTCGGAGTCAGCTACTTGTGGTGGTGAGTTGGAGGTTGGTTCAGGGATTGGAAGATCTGTGTTTCCTTCTTCATCAAATTTTATTTTAGCCATCTCTATATTGAAAATTTCCATCGCGAGACCTCATCACATCTTTAACCTCAAGTCTCAAAGACCTCGAAGAGCTCGAAGACGTTGAGCAAAGTCCAAAAGATATGTAAGAGAGAGTGGAAACTACCATTATACTATACATTAACCCACAACCTTTTTTTTAAGGGGAGAAAAAGTTTCAAAAAAAAAAATTACTGAGTATAAGAATTAACTCCATACCTTCTCCATCTTGGTAATAATGGATCATTAACAATTTCAATATTTTTTTCTAAAACTTTTAAAGAATCTTTATTTATTTGAATTCCATTAACGATCAATTTCTTAAAAATTTTCAATCCATTAATTAAACTGAATAACCCGGCTCCATCAATTTTATTAAAACTTAAATCTAATGTTAATTCATTTTCACGATTTTGTAAATCTCTATTAAAACTTCTACAACTTGTATTATCTAAATTAAGATCAATTAATGATATTGTCATTAATAATGGACAAGCCAGGATTAAATCCAGTAATGAAACTCTGGAATTATTTGAAATAAAATCATTTTTAAAGAATATAAAATTTGAAGTACCTAGTACTAAAGTATCAATATGTTTTGTGATCAGAAGAAATTTAACTAATCCACCATTTGATAATGAAGTTGAATATAAATCAAGTTTTTGTATAGAAGATAAATTTAATTTAAAATCAATAGTTGCAAATTCAGATAAACTTGTTCTTTCAATATCATATTCTCTAAAAGTTAATGAATTTAATTCAAAATTACATTTATAATTAATTAAATTAATCAAAAATTGTTTAATTGAAAATTTAAAATTATTTTCTAAATTTAGTATTTTTAAATTATCACAATTTGATAAAAATTTACCAAATTCATGTTGAATATTATCAAAATTAAAATTTACAATAACTAATTCTTTTAAATTACTTAAATTAAATAATAAAAAATTTGGTTTGATATGAATATTTATAGCTGAAATTATTAACCTTTCAAGTTTTTGTAAATTTTTTGTATAATCAACTAAGAATTTCGAATTAATTAGTTGTTTATTCTTAAAATTCACCATTTCTTCCTTACCCTCTAATCTATAATAAATTTCCAAAACTTTTATATTTGGGAATATCGTGAAAATGAAATCATTTGGATTCTTCAAGATACATTTAAATGATTTTATTGATTTCAACAGGAACTTGAAATTATATTTATCAAGTTTCCCCATAAACACGTTAAAATTAAAAGATTTAAAAATTTCAAATTTATCAATGTTTAGTCTATGCAAAATTATAAATTCTAGAATTTTCAAAAATTCAACATCACCGGTGGGATTAATAATTAAATTGATTCTTTTGATTCTTTTAAATAGATTCAAACCATTTGAAAATTCTTTACTAGTGATTTTACTCTTTAATTGGATTTTCTTATACATATTTAAATAAGTTAGTATTTCTAACCAATTCTTACAAACTGAATGGTACTTGTGAATATCTGGGATATACTTGAATATTTGCTCTATCACATCGTAACTCATGTACGTCAATGGATCTAAATTCTTTTTCCTTTTCTTTACAACTGGTTCCACTTTTGAAAATGAAGACCTTGAACTTATATCCGATTGTGAACCTGATCTTGAATTTGATCTTGAATTTGAACTTTGGGAATCAGAATCTGACCCCAGTTTTGATAATTTTAAAAACTTATTAACTTCATTATAACTATTGATTAACCTATAATACAAATCTTTATTAATTTCATAATCTGGGTACAGATTCTTAAATTTTTTCAAAGTATAAACACCTCTTTGATAAATTTTGAAAACTTTTAAATTATTTTGTTGGATTTTATAAATTTTACCCAATCTCAAGTACCCCTTAATTTCAATTGGATTCAAACCAAGTATTCTTTCACCATCACTAATAGCTTTACTTAAATCACCTAATTTAACCCATGTTGCTGATCTTTGATCAAGTATTGATGGTAATTTAGGGTGGAAAATTTTGGTTTTAATAGGTACTGAAAATTCATATAATTTATTCAATTTAGTTAATTCCAATTCATTGTATTGTGATATTAGGTTGATGATATCCGTATAACCTTGTAGGGCCTTCTGGAATTGGTTGGTTTGGAAGTATAATTTGCTTAATTTTAGCTTATCAGATATTAGATCTTCATTCATTCATAACGCGTTTTTTCTTAAATCATCCCAGTAGTAAATAGAAGAGAATATGAAACGCACAACACTAAGTGCCTAAGAGTATTAGAGGTACATTTAGTACCTTAAATAATCTCTTATAATGATAGTTATCTAATGAACTTAATCAGAGTATATGAAGATTTAGACAAGAGAAAGAAATGGAAGACAAGGTCACCATTAAATATTATATTATTACCTTCACTAATTCATTAAATTCATTATAAATCTTTATATCTTAATTTTGTACAATATGGACACATCATATGTTGACATCTATGACAACTAAACCTCTTGGGTTTATTAATTAATAATTCATCAAATTCTTGTTCATCACTTGAAATGCTATTATTCCTATCATCATCTTTACTTATTAAAATTTCATCATTATTACTATCATCATTATTATTATTCTTATGTTGTTTATCTATTTTTGGAACTTTCAGTTCACTATGAATTCTTCTATCACCTATAACTTTGATATCTTTATTAATTACTTGATGTAGGTCTTGAAAATCTCTATTAAAATCTTGTCGAATATACTGATTATCTAGATCATCTTTATGAATATCTTGGTACCCAATTCCATTATTTAAATTCAGATAATCAATTAATTTCAGATTCTTTAAATCATAATTAATTTTGAAATATTCATCGATTTCAATCGATGGGCTTGAGTAATCTAAAACAAAATTATTATTATACAAAATTGAACTATAATATCTGATTTCTGAAATTCTTTCGTCATTTTTAAAATGTTTATCTTTATAAATCACTGATCCATAACTTTGACCACATGAACAACAGTACCATTGACAAATTGAATTATCTTCCATAACTTACATCAAATGATCCTTTTTATATTCTTTCCAAAAAAAAAAAATTGTAAAAGAAAAAGTTATTCCGGATATATTATATATTTTACATATTTTTACATTACCCGTAATATATACAGAACTAAGTTTAAAATTAAAAATAAAAATAAAAGCAAATACTACTATAAAAAGAGGATACGTTTACTTGCAAGATAATCAGTTAAAAATTTAGCCTTTTTTTTAGGGTGTTACAAATGTTCTAGACACATAACCTTTGTGCAGGGGTATTTTCCTAGTTCAGTTATTTAAGATAATAATTATCTTGCTTTTTGTACAATTTTTATGATTTGCTTTCCTTCCTTACCTTATTCTTTTCTTCATCTATTTACTTATATAGAATGTAGTTACTATACCCCATAGGGATATTCTCGAAATGTATGCAGATGTAAGAGAAGGTCAATAGATAATTATCACCAACTTATCTCTCTGGTAAACCAATTTCGCAACCACAATTGCATTGAAATGCATCCATCGCCTTGAAAACGAATTAATTTAAACTTTTTAATGCAGAATATCATACAAAACTTTAAACTTGCAAATGCAACATTATAAGTTTTTGTCATTAAATAACTTCTAATTATCATATGTAAAAATTACAACTGTTGTATTGATACGAAAAATATGATCTGTATGATCTTGATAATGTGAAAAAAATCTACTTGATTCGTTGATTTTTGAAGTGATTATTAGAACTGGGTTGAAAAGTGATCTGGAAAATGGTTTTATGGATTTATGGGCTATTTTAATCAAGGCGATGGGTAGTCATTTATGCCCCACAAATGATCTATAAAATTGTCTCTTTTCAGTATTGCTATCCTCATTCGGTTGAAGCTTGAAAGAGATACAATCTAGTCCCTCTTACTTATTATTTAGCTTCGGTAATTATTAGTTTTTCAGGAGGTTAGAGACTGGTATTAAATTAAATTAGATCTAAGTTGCATTTATTCTAGATTCAATATCTGTTTCATAATTATATTCAAATTATTCTAGATCTTCTTTTCTATGTCTAGACTGTCTTTTATTATACCAATATTTTCCTATATATATTTTTCTATATTATATTTTTCTATATTATATTTTTCTATATTATATTTTCTTATACACCTTTTGATTAAAACTTCATTATTTTCTTATCTTTTCATTATATTAAAAATTCATTATTTTCCTTTTTGATTATTTTTGTAAAATATTTTTTATCCAACAAACCATTAATACCATTCGTTAAAAATACATTATTTTCACTCTTAAAAAAAATTATATCATCATCTATACATTTTTTAATATTTATTAAAATTAAAATATTACATGATTTTCTAATATAATTTAAATTATTAGTTAAATGGATATGATTTCTATTCATTTTACTTAAACCTTGTGTATTTATTGATTCTAAATATTTTTCAAAAGTTGCATGGAATATTATTTCAGGTATTTCATCAATTGTTAATTTTTTCAAATTATCATTACTAATCTCAATTGAATGACCTTGATTTGCACAAATATATAATTTATTATCATCACCTAATGTCTTTAGGGAAAATCTTTGTTTATTGTTATTTTTAACAATTCTTTCAATATCTACT
This sequence comes from Yamadazyma buinensis, assembly GCA_030571035.1. Taxonomy (NCBI): domain Eukaryota; kingdom Fungi; phylum Ascomycota; class Pichiomycetes; order Serinales; family Debaryomycetaceae; genus Yamadazyma; species Yamadazyma buinensis. The sequence continues at coordinate 147,918 of JAJLWZ010000019.1, read as the reverse complement.
AAAGTAGCTTTAAAACTTTTCATACGTTGATGTTTTAAAATTTCGTCAATTAATATAAATCCTTCAGAATTCATATTCAATTTCTCTTTAATTGCTCCATGTCTTAAGAGGTATGATAATGATTTTGATATTCTTACATCTCTTTGATCTTCTTGATCTCTTTCTGTTTGACTCATTAGAGTTTCTCATTTTTTTTTTTGGCATTAGCTATTTACATAAATTCTCTATTTACTGCTATTTACTATAATATTATTTATACTGTTATCCTCTAATTATTTCTATATCCAAAGTAATAATATGTATAACTTTGACATTTTATATATTTTCATGCTCTTAACAGACCAGGAAAAGAAGTCTGAAACGATTAATGACACTTCATACTACTACCCTTTTTACCAGTTAATGAACCCATTTCATCATTTTTCTTACCTTGTTTTATAGTTTCATTATCACCTAATTCAGTCTGTTCATGAAAGTTTAAGAAATATTTACCTTCTTTATTTTCACCTTGAACTATATTCATAATTAAGAATTTACTAATTTCATTTAATTTACCAATTTCTTCAGTCAATTTCTCACCTTTTAATCCTTTATTTTCAAGTATTCCTTGTTTTATTCTTATTCTTGATTCTTGAAGGATTGGTAAATCTTTACCAAATGCAATTCTTGTTGCTCTTAATGCTGTTTTATAAGCTTTTAAACTCATTATGTAATCTTTAGTTGTAATTTTTTTCTTTCACTTCTGTGCGATAGAGACATAACGTAGAGATTTATTGGAGGGTGCAAAAACAAAAAAGAACAGTTACAATATTTTTATATTATGCTAAATTATAAGTTTTTCAATTGAATAATTTGGTAAATTCTCTGATTTAATAGTATTATTAGAATTCAATAAATTCAAATTTAAGTTGTTTAATTCTAAAATTTCTAATTTTTTATTAATTAATTTCATTAATTTATCAATTAATTCATTTGAAATATTGAAAAATCCATTTATATCAATTATTAATTTAATTAAATTCCAACTATTAATATTATCTAATTCAATTAATTTATTTAAAATATCTTCAATGTTTATAATCTTGGATTTAATCTTATTTTCAAAATTTGGTAATATTTCGAGTAAATTATTTTTACTTATTCTTGTAACTAATTCTTTAAAAAATGGATAATCTGGTATAATAAATTTACTTAATAATTCATCTATTGGTAAATCAACACAATGTATAATACATTGTTTAATTAATTTTTTGTTTTCTAATTTATCTAATAAATTTTTTGTATGATTAATTGGGAATAATGGATGAGAAATTAAATAATACCATAAATATTCATTTTTATTAATTTTTGATTCTTTCTCTACTTCTTCTTCTTCTTCTTCGCCTGCTTGTTTACTTAAAAGTTTCTCAACCAATTTAGAAATTAAATTTATATCAACTATATTATCTTTATCATCAAACAGGTAATAACCTAATTTAATACCATCACCTTTAAAATATTTTAAAATTTCAATATCTAATTCATCACCATTTAATTCATTTATCTTATTAAATAAATTTTCAATTTTAGAATTACTTTTCAGTATATCTTTTGATTTTTTACCCTTGGTTGTTGTTTTCTTTTCAATATCCAACAAGTTAGTTAATTCAATTAATTCATTATCTTCTTGAATTTGATTAAATTTTTTACCTAAATTACTTAATAAATTATTCATACCAATATTTAAATTGGTAATATTTAAAGAAAGTTTATTCTTTCTTTGATTTAATTTTAAAAATAATCCAAATGTATTAGATCCATTAACTTCAACAATTGAATTCATAAATATTTCATCATTAATATCTAAAGTATCTAATAATGTTTCATATTTTAAATTAATCATCATTAATTTTCCTTCGCTTGATATAATCAATCTATCATCATTTGGTACAACCATTGAATTAATTTCAATACCAATTTTCCAACTTTTAACAGTTCTAAATTTTAAATTTACTTTGGAAATTGTTTTATTTTGATATTTATATATATGATGATCAACATATTTGAAAATTGGTGGATATGCAGTTACTTCAGTAAATTCATTAATCAATCTTTTACCATCTAAACTATATATGAAATAATTTAATTGTGTAGTTTTAGTAATTATAATAATAACATCACTAACATGGAAATAAATTAATTCACTCTTATTTTTATTTTTATTCTTCTTATTTTGACCATTTTTAGATTCATCTTGTTCAATATTTTCAAGTTCTTCGATATCTTTAATAAATATAAATTCACCATCTTCAAAAACAACTAGTATTGATTCTCCAATATATTTTAAACCTTTCACAGTTTTTGAAACTTTAACTTCTTTGGACTCTCCATTTTTCTCTAAATACAAGACTTTACTAACTTTCCTATCAGTGACACCAACAACAAACTTCTCGTGATCTTTAGAATCCATACATTCAATGACACAAGATGGTGAGATTGGATATGACCAAAGAAGTCTTGGTGTAGGTTTTATAACATAACTTGAAATATTTGATCTTGAAATCCCAATATCAATAATCAGTTCATTGATTTGTGTGATTTGTGGGATTACTACTTTTTCAGATATGCTTAAATCTGTTACCCTTGGAAGCGATATTATTGGGTAATAATCTGTGAATGACATTATCAAAAAAATTTAAAGTGATGAGATGAGAAGATTGAGATTTTGAGATTTTTCAGTCGTATTTCTGTATCAACACTTTTTGCAAGAGTTTGGAATAAAACTTACTTTATTTTACTATTAGAAGTAAGAACAACGTGTCAAATATGTTAAATATGTTTAATTGGTTATTAAATAGTCATGTTTTATAGTTAGAAATATGTTTTTATAAAATTTTGTAATATAGTCACGTGACGTAAATTTCAAAATTCGTTAAATTATTACAAAGAGATTATAAGACTATAAATACTAGAACTATCCAATCAAATTGTAATTTATACAACTAAGAACAAATTATATGACTCCAGAAAGGATTGGAATACCTTTTGAATAATTCGTCCAATGGGTATTCCGTGTCAGAGGAGGGTGAATTATCACAGGAAATTATAACTCTGTTGTCTACTCGATAGTAATCACAAATCGCCTTGATTAATCACCGTCTGAAAGGGAGTATTATAATACAGAAGAATGATACCAATAGAAGATATTGTAGATACAATTGTAGTGGGAGTAAATCGGATGCGTTAAACCAAATCCACAAATGGTAGGCCACAAATGCAGATCATAAATTGACAGTACAAACTTTGTTTCTATGCAACTAATTGTCAATTTTAAGAGATCGAATATGGACAAGAGATAGTTTATCAAAACTTGATCTTTCCACTGGATTCGAACTGGATCGAATCCTTTATCCACACATTATTTATAAATTTCCCTATTTTATTTCGTTCCAACGAGAGAACCAACAACTCAATTACTTAAATACAATCTCTTTAACTATACCTTTTATAATTGTAACATTCCCAATAAACCTTCTTTATTTATCGTGTGCAGGGTCAAGTTTGCAACCAAAAGATCCGATCAGATAAAAAAGTTCTCAAATTTCTAATTTCTTATGAAAGGGAAAAGATTATGAATTTTATGAAAACTTCGTTATTCAAATATACTAAATCATTTAAACCTCATTTTCAACCGTTCAATTATCACGTCATGAGTTACTCAAATTCTGGTCATGGATCTTATCCTCATAATCATTCAAAAATAGAAAAATCAGATCATAAACATGATCATGAACATGCTTCCAAACATGAACATGAACATGGTTCAGAAAGTTCACACTCTCATTCACATTCAGAACAAGATGATCATTCTCACTCACATTCAATGTTTTCACATAATCACTCCCATTCCCATTCACAACCAAATGAATTACTTACTTCCAGTTTCTCAAATCCTGCTGTAAGAATTACTTGGATCGGATTAATAGTTAACATTGGTATGACAATTTCCAAAGGTGTCGGAGGTGTTTATTTCCATTCACAATCTTTAGTCGCAGACGCTTTGCATTCCGCCAGTGACATGATTGCTGATTTTTTAACATTAGCTACAGTTAATGTTGCTTCCAAAATCGGATCACCAGATATGTACCCGTTAGGATATGGTAAAATTGAATCATTTGGTGCGTTGTTAGTTAGTGGGATTTTACTTTTCGCTGGTATATCAGTTGGTTGGTCATCATTACTTCAAGTATTTGAATTTGTTTTACCTCATGAAATTTTTGAAACTGTTTCAAAAATTAATATTGGCCATTCTCATTCTCATGGCCTGTTAACTTCTCACAGTTCGACTGATTTAGATCATGATCATAATCATAGTCATAGTCATACTGACACTTCGAGTAGTGGGGTTATAAAGACCGAGACTCAAATCCCTGATATAAATGCAGCTTGGTTAGCAGCAGGTAGTATAGTTATCAAGGAAATCTTATTTCGTCAAACTATAAAAGTAGCTGACCAAACTGGTTCAAAAGTCTTGGTTGCTAATGCATGGCATCATAGAGTTGATTCACTTACTGCATTAGTGGCTGTTTTCACAGTGACAGGTGGAGTATTATTTAATGTTGCTTGGTTAGATTCAGTTGGTGGGATATTAGTTTCATTAATGATTATTAAAGCTGGTTGGGGTAGTTTTAAATCATCAATATTTGAATTGATTGATAAAGGTGAATCTAAAGTTAGTGAAACCTCAACAAAATATATAAATGTTATAAAGGAAAGTATTAATGAAGATTTTAAAATTTGTAAAATTTCGGTCTTAAATAGTGGGGCAAATTCAAATTTTTTTGTCACGTTAGCAACAACAAAGAATCAAAATCTTGAATATTTAAGTGAGTTAGAAAATGAAATAATTGAAAATATTAAAAGTAATGATAAATTTATACGTAATGTTTTTGTACAATTTAAAAAAATTGGTGTAGATCAATTCAATAAATTAAATGATGAAAATATCAATACTTGATAAAAAAAGGAAGAATGATGGAAGAGGAAGAAAGAAGTGTTCTTTTTTTTATTTACATGTTTTTCTATATATAGGAATTATCATTTTAAATTTTTAGAAAAAATTAGATTATTTACCTTCAATAAATGCTAAAATATCATCAACTGATTTACTTGCGATATCTTCATTAACTTTAACTTTCTTACCTTGTTTCTTCTTATTGGAAACAGGTGGAGAAGGTGATTTGGCACTTGATGATTTTGATTTTGATTTAGATTTTGATTTTGATTTATTTACAGGTGTTTTATTATTGATTGCGTTAGCCTTTTGGTACTCTAAATAAGTTGTTAAACTCTTTTTAAAGTTCAAGGATTTTTTAGTGAATTGATCATTTGGCCCTAAAACTTTGCTAAAGAAATCATAAGCTTTTTCGAATTTTTCTAAAGATAATTTAAATTTACCACCATTAAATAATGTTGATGCATATCTAAAGTAAATTAAACCAGTAAGATCTGAATATTCACCATTGATTTTTTCACATAATTCGATTGATCTTTCAAATAATTTAAAACTTTCATTGAAGTATTTGTTCATTCCTAAACTTTCAGCTAAATTGGCGAAGGTATTAATGAATGATGGATGATCATTTCCATAAACAATGGTCCAAATTTTAATTGCATGTTCATATAATTTAATTGATTTACTTAAATCATCTTCGAAGTATCCAGCATTGATATATGAGGTGATGGTGTTGAATGAATCAATACCGAAACATCTTTCATTAAGAATACAGGTGTTGTAAGATATTTTAGATTCAATATTAAGTTCGGAATATAATTGAGTTAAGAATCCGTAATATGAAGTAGTTTCTGGGTGAACACGTCCGTAAATCTGTTCATGGAATGATAATAATTCATTGAATAAAACGAGTGATTCATTCTTGGCTTTTTCCTTTTCTTCATCTTTTTCTTTTTCTTTTTCTTCACCTTCAGTTTCTTCTTTAGTTTCTTCATTAGTTTCAGTTTTTTTAGTAGCTGAAGTTAATTCTCTTTGAGCAGTTTCTAAAATTTCATCTAAAATGGTTGCCTTGTAACTAACATCTTTAACAAGTGGAGTGAAATTAAGGATATCTTCAGGCAAGTATAAAGAATCATATGATTTAGATTTCCATTGAATACCAAATTTAATTGAGATTTCCCTCATTAAAATTAATTTATCAATATTTTCCCAACTACCCAATTTAAAATTGAATCTACTTGAAATTTCAGCTTCAACTAATTCAAAAATATCCTTTGATGTTAATTTTACAAAGTCAAATTGTCCTGGGTATAAAGTCTTTAAAGGTTCTGGGATTTCACAAGTTGGTGAATCGGTGATATGTGAATTCAATAAATTATTGAAAATATGTGAAACGAAATAAGTCATTAAAACAGGGTCAATTAATGATGATTGTTTTCTCAAGACATGTTTAACACCTCTTGAAATCATTTCATTGATTGAAATTTTATAGATTGCTTCATAGTTAGCAATAGTTGCAGTGAATGTACCTTTACTTGGTTCTTCATCTTTCTTATCTTCTTCAGCCTTTTTATCTTCTTCCGCTTTTGTATCTTCAACTTTTTTATCTTCTTCAACCTTTTTAGATAATTCTTCAGTTAAGATTTCATTTTGTTTAACTTGTTCTTCTAATTCTTTTAATTTATCTTGTTTTAATTCTAAACAACGTTTGGCTAAAGTTCCTAAGTATCTCATATTAATACCGTGACGATGCATTAAATTACTTAAATGTTGACCATCAAATGGAACTAATGATGATGAAGTTTCAATTAAAAATTCATCAATTAAAATTTTAATGAATCCACTTAATTCATCTACTTCAGATTTATCTGAATCAGATTCACTGAATCCAGTGTAAGTATCTGGATTAATAGTGACTGTATTTGGTTGAATAAGAATTTGTTTCTTTTCACCTTCAGTTTCAGTTTCACCTTCAACTTTTGGTTCAGATTCAATCTTTTCAGCTTCCAATTTTAATAAATTTGCAATTTTACGTTTCCACCATTCTTCAACAGCTTCATGTCTAATTAATGGTTCTTTATGAACATAATCATCATTCAAGAAATTTGAATCCAATACAGTAGTTCTGTATAAATCAATTGCGTACTTTCTTCCATCGCTACCATCGACACCTTTGATATCTTTAGAAGTAACCAATTCAACGGTTTCATCACCTAATGTTACCTCATGAGTTCTAAGATGGAAAGTTTCAGCAATTTCACTGAATGGAGCTTTAAAATCTTCTGATGTAAAAATTTTATCACCTAATGAATTAATACCGTATTTAACTTTTTCAATATCTTCAGAATCATTGAAAATACCAGGAATTGGTGCTTGACAAACAATTCTTTTACCTAAATAATCAACTACACATGAAACTAAACATGAAACATTTAAATCTAAACGATTAATGACTCTAACAGTATTAATATCTTTTGAAATTGTATATCTTGCAGCTTCATCACCACCTTTCTCAGAGAAAGTACCATTGTCAAAAGCTTGATAATAGAAAATACCATTACGTAAATAAGTTAAATCTTTTGGATCATCTGAGTAATTCATTGGTGGGATACATCCATTAATTATATCAATAGCTGTCTTTGTAGCAGTTTTATTGAAATCATTAATAGTCTTAATAAGTAATTTATCACGAAGAATACGTTCATTAACATTCAGTTTTGGTAATTCTTTTATACTTTGATATTCTTCATTCCAATCTTTAACAAAATCTGCACCATCTACACCATTGTTTAAAATTGGTAAGATTGGGTAACTTGATTCTGGAGATTGTGTTGGTTCACTTGTAATCCATGGGTTTGAAGCAATTGATGGGAGAAGATAAGTTTCAGGATGTGAATAAGTGTTTGGGAAAATTGCAGTATTTTTAGCAACTGTAGTTTCAAAATTTGAACTAACTTCTCTAATTAAATCAAAAAGTAATGGATGAACAATAGATTTTGGTGTAGGATTAAATCTAATATTGGATGATGAATTAATGTAAAAACCGGAGACATTACAAGTAACATTAATAGTTTCATGTTCAAGTGTATTTAAAGTGATATAAAGTAAATCACCTGCAGTTTTACGAATTAATGAGACTGGATTCCATGCAGATAATGAAATTTTAACTGGGGCAGTATAATGTGAATAAGGATCATTTAATGAACCATGTTCTTCTAAAACTGGTTTTTCAGTAAGTGAATCAATTAATTTTGAAAGATCTAATTTTTTATCTTTATCTTCTTCAGTACTTTTAGTTTCAGTTTTAGATTCTGATGAGTCACTAGATGTTATATTTAAATCATCGAATTTAGAAACACCAGCATTAACACCAAATAAATTATTTCTCTTATCTAAGAAATGTAAACCAATAACTTGTCTAAATTTACTTAAATGTTCATAAACATCAGATAATTTATAACCAGATTGTACAAGTCTGAGATCAATAGGTTTCCCTAAATCCAAAGCAGCATTAGAACTAGTTAAAGATTCAAAAATTTCACCAAATGTAGCAAATTCATCAAATTTTGATAAATTAATATCACCAAAATCAAGTGAATAATTTGTATAATTTTCACTTTTTGGAATTGCACTTAAGGTTTCTTTAAGTTGAGTTACTGTCTCTTGTGGGTTAACAGTGACACTGATAGATCCATTATCCACTTGTTGAGTTATATTTTCTGTTTTTTTACCCTTTTTAACCTTTTTGACCTGAACGGTTGAAGGTAAATGAATATTTAACTCGAACATTATAGTGAAAAATTTTCTGTGAGGTCAATTTTTTTTGTATAGTGTTTAACCCCAGATTCTTAGATTTTTCAATTTATCACTCTTTAGAGTAGGTGAAAGTGGGATAAAAGGGTATATATCTGAATTTATGAGCGGTAGAGAAGTTAATGGAGTGGTTTTAAAGATACGTTTACTTCTATTTCAAGAGTTTTACTTACCTAAAATGCTTAAAATCGTTCAAATCTCTTCAAAACAACGTTGATTAGAAAATTATATTCCCAAATACCACTAAAAGACACTTTAACATCGAGAAACCCCCTCTAATTTCCAAATCCATATAATAACCGATTACTTCTATACTATCATAATGTCTCATCGTGGTAACGCGAAAGAATTAACCAAAATATGGATAACTTAGGTAATTCAAAGATTGAAACACCACCACCACAATATCATATAAACGATCTACCGGTGGAGGTACTAGTTAAAATTTTCACAAACTTAGATTTAATTCAACTTCCACAGGTTCAATTAGTTTGTAAACATTGGAGTCGTATAATTTCAGACCCTCACATATGGGAACACTTATTCCATAATAGATTTGGCACATCTGAAATATTCCCTTCATGGACGGGATCAACACGGTGGACACAAGAGTATTTGGCTAGAGCTAGTGGGATTAAACGGTGGAGGAAAGGTCAAAGTGAACATATAACGTATCAAGTGCTTAATGAATTTATTGATAAGACCATACTAACAGATTTTGTACATGATAAATTATTAGTATATCTGAGATTTGGTAATAGTGTTAATATTTGTGGGTTAAGATCAGGTAAAAGTCAAACATTTGTACCGGAGGATAGACATGTTGTAGAAGTATCAGATATTAATTGGAATTATTTAGTATTTGCGACAATAGAAGGAATTTATTTAAAAAATTTAGTTAATTCAAGTACTGGTAGTAATAGAATGTCAACAAGTGAATTAATCAAGATTCAAAATATTAAACTTTTAAAAATCAATGAAAATATTGATCGTCATAAGGAAAGAGGTGATATTTTAGCATTTGGAAATAATAAAATTATAATTTTAAATTTAAATGGTAAAATTTTAAAAGAAATTAAAACTTCTGGATTTATTGTGAAATTAAACACTGATTTTAAAAACATTGTTGTTATTGGAATGAATAAAATTATTATTATAAATATGAATGATTATAGTGAAAAGGAAATAGAATTTGATTTTGATAATGAAACTTCAATTTCAAGTTATATGGAAGAAATAAATGAAAATGAAATTGATAATGAACTTTCATTCTCATTTGATTTTGATTTTAATGATAATAATATTATAATTCATTGTATTGATAAATCAATAGTTATAAATTATGAAACTAATAGAATTTCCACTATAAAATTTGGTGGATTAGTTAAATTTGGTAAAATTCAAAAATCTTTTAATAAACGTAATAAATTATTAGTTGGTAAAGATGGATTATCATATGTTACAATATTAATTGATAATACAATAATTGTTTGGAATATAAGAGATAATTGTAAAATTTTAAGTAAATTTCAAACAGAATTTAAATATAAAAATTTAGGTATTGAAGAAATAAATAAAGTTAATTGTGTTGAATTAAATAGTGGTGTTGTTATATTAGGAGGATTTAATGGATTTGCAAATGTTCATGATATTTTTAATGGGAAATTTCTTAGAGAATGTTCAATAAAATTACCTAAAAAATATCAACATATGTACACTCATAAATTCCCAGTAAGAGAAATTATAGTTAATAATAATAATTCAAATGGTGTTATAATATGTGGAGATTTAATTCAATATTTTCAATTTGGTGAATTCCCAAAAAATTCAAATTCTAAAAATAAGAAAAAGTATGTTGGTGATGGTAAACCTAAAAAGGATAATAAAAAATTAATTAAAGATCAATTGGAGGATTATGAAATTTATGAATTTAAGAATGAACAACAAAACCAAATGTTTGATAAATTTAATGGAGGTGGTGGTGAATTGAATAGTGAAGAAGATGATCTTAATTTAGCTATTGCATTAAGTAAAAGTACATTAGAATCAAATAGTGTGAATGGGACCACTTTGGGGACACCAAGGGATACTCCAAATGTCAACAATTCACAATTTGAGTTTCAAGATACATATGAAGATTATAATGATAATGACGAAGAAGAAGATGAAGAATTAAGAAGAGCCATTGAATTATCAAAATTAGAGATTTCAAATGATTCAATTATAGATCCAACACCTGGATCAAGTAGTTATCATCATCAATCAGATATTATAGATGAAGATGATGAAATGGAGGCATTGAATAGAGCATTAAAATTATCGTTATTAGATCAATAGATTTTTTTTTTTTTTTTTTTTTTTGCTGTTATCTTGTTCCCCTTGCCTTATACCCTTTTTTGTATCATTCTTTCGTAGATTCCAACTTTTAATCTTAAACCTACAGGGTTAATAATAATAATTTCACATTCAAACGGCAAACAACTTAATCTCTTTCTACCTCCGTTTATTCTTATCTCTATTAGTCAGTAATTTTATACTTATCAATTAGTGAGCAATTGGACTTATAAACCCATAACAAACGAAATAAAACGTTAAAAGCCCTATCTTAAAGTTTATTTCTCGGAGCTTTTACTCCATAGGCAATGATATACAATTACAGTCACAGTCAATACTAATGTTTATAATTTTTTTATGTTTGATTTTACAATATTTGGTATGGATATCGATTTGAGTATTATAAGAATTAGAGATTTGTTAAGTTATTAGAGATATGAGATTATTAGTCTTTCCGTATCACACTCTTTTTAAACTCGTAATAATTATATTCAAAAAGTATCTCTATTAATTTATACTCTCTCCCTATTAACTCCATAACATATTAACCCCATAACATATTAACTCCATAACATATCGTCCTTTAACTTCCCTTTAAAGTTCCCCTTAACTTTTCTATTAACCTTGTAGAATTCCATTCTCTCAATTGGCAGTAAAATTCCTTACGGAACCGTTCGGGATCCGCACCAAAATTTTGTGGAAAGGAACTCAACGGTCGTGCACCCGACCATTTTCTAAACAGTGAGAAATTTTTATAAAATCTGAGAATTCCTCTACAGTGAAAAAAAGAATCCAACCAGTTAAAAACCTAACTTATTAGTATTTACTCTTATTCTTTTATTAAAGAGTAATACTTATAATAAGGTGGTAATTTCATATAATTCAATAGAACAGTTGATAAATAGGAGTTTAGAGTGAAAAAAAATTTTATGATATCTTACAGCGTCTAAATTTTTCAAAGCGTCTAAATTTTTCAAATCTCCCTTTTATTACTTTGCAACATAAACGATTAGACGGCTGGAGTGTTTCAGATTTTCAAAATTTTTTATTTTATTTTATTCAAGAATATTCAAATATATCACATATTAAATAGCATTTATCAAGCATTTATCAAGCATTTATCAAGCATTTATTAACAATATCATTTCAATAAACACAATTTAAGATGAAAACTACAAGAAGACCACCATTCAGATTTATGCATAAAAAATGCCCAATTATAAAAATTGGATTTTTCCAACAAACTAATAGTCATGAAATTTATTCAAAAGCTTTAGCTAAAAACAATTTTTCATTCTTTGCAAAAGCTTATAAAGATTCAAATGGTCCAGAAAATAATTCAAGATTTTTATTTATTGGTCATGGTCATTATGGTTTATATTTTTCAATTTTTAATAGAGATCAAACAAATCATTCAAATGATACAATATTTATTTTACAATTTAATCCAATTCAATTTCAATTTATACCCTTTGAACTTAATTTATTTGAAAATTTCTCACTTAGTGATTTAAATTTATCATTTAATTCAGATATTAAAAATTTAAAAGAAAAATCAAAAAATGGATTTAGTAGATATTTTTCAACAAAATCAAATTCAGGTAAAACAACTTTACAAGAATTTATTAATGATTCAAAAGCTTTTAAATCAGCTGAAGAAATTCAAAATAATAATAATTTAAAAATTCAAGAAATTAAAGAAGAAATAACTAAAGAAGAAACAGTTGGTGATATTCAAGATAATTATCTTTTAAGTCAAACTTCATTAATTGAAACTAATTTTAATAATAATAATTATGAAATAATTTATCCAATTTATCAATCAATTACAAGAAATAATTTATCATTAAATTCAATTGAATTATATAATAAAGTTTTAAAATCAATTATTAATCGTAAATTAAATTCAAATTTAAATATTGAAGATATTGAAATAAAATTAACAAATTTATTAACTGTTTATCAAGATTTATTAAATTTAAATAAAGAAAATAATTCAAATCATTTAAAACCAACACCTGAAACTTATAATTTAGTTATAAATGAATTATTAGAAGGTGGAATTAATTGTTTAAAAATTAGAAATTCTAAAAATTTACCAAATTTAGTTTTTAATGAAACTTTTATAAAATGTCAAGAATTTTTATTAATTTCAATTGAATTAATTTTTTCAATTGATATTAAAAAAATTGATTTAAATTTAATTTATCCAAAATTTTTTAAATTATTAAATAATTATCCAAATTTAATTAATAAAGATATTTTAAATTTAATTTTTAATAATTTAATATTAAATTCAAATAATTTTAATTATTATAATGAATTAATTAAATTATCAAAAAATTTTCAAAAATTTGAAATTTTAAATTCAAATAAAGAAATTTATGATTTTATTTTACATATTTATAATCAATTTAAATTAAATCATGAATTAGTTGATTCAACCAGTTTAGTTAGAATTCAACAAAATTATGAAATTTATGAAACAATGATTATTGAATTATTTAAAAGTAATAATATGGATATTTCAACAAAATTTCTTAATGATATTTTAAATGATTATAAAATTTCAAATGAATTAATGGATAATCTGATTAAATTAAAAATTTCAAATCTTTTATCAAGTTATTTAAAAGAATTAAGTTATAAAAATTTAAATAAATCAATTGAGTTAACAAATGAATTTAAAAAGATTAATTATATTCCTGAATTATCAATTAATTATTATAATCATTTAATTAATTCATTAATTAATAAATATTATTCATTATCCGAACAACAACAACAACAACAACCAAGTGAGGAGCTTAATAATGAATTATTTGAAATTTATAAACAAATTTGGACAATTTTTAATTACAATGTAATTAGAAAAGATTTTAAAATTGAACCATCATTAATTCAATTTTCACTTAATTTAAATGATAAAGATAATATTTATAAATTAACAAAAATTTTAATTCTTAATGATGAATTAATTGATCCAATTACTTTTAAATCAATTTTAAATTATTATAAATTAATTAAAAATGAAAAAGTTTTAACAAATTTAATTGAACATCAAGCAAAATATTATTCAGATTTTAATAAATTAAATGATTATTTATCAGATGTTGTAAATTATATTGATTCACCAATTAATTCATCAGATTCATTATTTAATTATTTAATTAATTCATTTATGATTAGAGATTCATTTACTTGTGTTGATTTAATTAAAGATAAAATTTATGGTATAATTCAAATTTCAAAATTTTTAATTAATTATATTGAAACTAATAAAGATTTAATTAATGAACAAGATTTATTAAAAGTAATTCATTTACAATCAATTTTATTAGGAGAATTTGAAAATCCTGAAATTTGTTATATTAATTTAGATGAAGATTTAAAAACTTTTAAAAATGATTTGACAAAATTTTTCATTGAAAATGTTTATAAAATTAATTCAACAACAAATTCAATTAATGAAATGATTAATTTTTTACAATTAACTGATATTGATATTAAAAATAAAATTAAAAATAAATCATTAATTTTACCAATTGTTGATTTAAGTTTATTAATTAGTATTAATAATGAATTAGGTAAAATTAAATTTATTGAATTATTTAATAAAGGTTTTAAATTTAATGATTTAACTTTATCAATGATGATTACTAAAAAATTTGTAATTAATGAATTAGATGTTGTTAAAAATAAAAATTCAATTAGTTTTGATAATTTTATTAAATCAATTAAACATAATGAAGAATTAATTAATCAATTAATTTTAATGAATATTGATAATATTAATATTAAAGTTTTAAATAAGGTGGAAAAATTAAGTGAAAATAATTTTAAAAATTTATTAATTAGTTTAAAAAATTCAGATAATATTTATTTTTATAATAATATTAAAAAAAATGAATTTTATCAAAATTTTTCAAATTTTAGTGTAAATGAATTAAAAATGTATTCCGAGATAATGATTAAATTTAATGATTTTGAAACAATTTCCAAAATAATTTTATTTAAACCAGAATTAAAATCATTGATTCAAGAAAATCTTGGATCTGAAGTTTCATCAAATATAATTAAATTTATAAATGATCAAGATAAATTAATTAATTATTATGAAACTAATCCTAAATTTTTTATAAATCAACAAGAAATTTTAAATGATTTATTTGTAAAACTAATTAATTTAAAATCTGTTAAAATCGATAAATTAGTAAATTCATTAAATTTAATTAATTTAAATCATTTTAGTAAAGATAATTTCATTAAATTTTTAAAATTATTAACAATTATTAAAAATGAATCAATATTATCAATTTTATTCAATAAATTTTTAAACATTTGGAAATTTGGCGGTGTTTTAAAATTCAACAATATAGAAATTTTAATCGCTAAGAATGATAAATCAATTTTAAACACTTTCAAAAATTCATTCATTGATTTGAATTGTGAAATTAACTTACTTAAAATTGAAATGGTTACAAAGTAATTACCAAAAATAATAAAAAAAAAACAACAAAAAGGCAAAACAAAGAGAGAGATAAACATATTTATTCGTGGGAATGGGTTTTAGGGTATGTAAATAATAAGGCACATAGTACAATGTGTAATGACTAATGAACATTTTTTTATATTCCTTCTCTTGAATTCCTTCTCTTGAATGCATTCTCTTGAATTCCTTCTCCTCACATTTTATCTAACTAGTTGTAAACATTGTAACCATAAATAACCACTTTAACCTTATCTTTAGCCGTCTCACTGTCTGAACATTTTTGTACAGTGAGACTTTGACAGATAAAACATTCCTCATACAATTTACAATACATAATACAATGTCAAAACCACATTCAACAGCAGTTAAATCGTTCAATTTGAATCATTTAGCATATGACAAGTTCAGACCATCATTTCCGAAACCATTAGTTTTAAAGTTCTTGAAAGATTTGAAGTTAGTTGAAAATGATAAACCATTAATAAACAAGAAAATCCTAGAATTAGCTGCTGGTACAGGTAAATTCACAAGAAATTTAGTCGATTACGGTTGGTCGGACACTTTATCTGTCGTGGAACCAAGTGAAGGGATGTTAAGTAGTTTCAAACTGAATTTCCCCGATATTCAAACTCATTTAGGGTCAAGTTACAAAATCCCCGTTGAAAGCGGTAGTATTGACGCTGTAATTATAGCACAGGGATTCCATTGGTTCAGTGATTTAGAGTCAATGAAGGAGATTAAGAGGGTATTGAAACCAGAGGGGAAAATGGGATGTATTTGGAATTTCGATGGTGTTTCACCAGCGCAGAATTCAGTGGGGCCAACCAGTATAATGGTTGAACCAGAATTGGATTCATTTTTAAAAGATATTGAAACTGACGATAATGGTAAAGTTGATGCTTTCAAGTTCGGTCAGAATTTGATATATTCACATAAATGGACCCCTAAAGTCGTGGATTTTATTTATAATTTTGATGTTTCCGTGCCACAATATAGAACATCAAAATGGAGGAAAGTATGGGACGATAATCCATATTTCAAACCAGGTAATGAATCGTTCTACTATTATAATTTACCAATCCAACAAAATGAAGTCTATGATTATTGGTTGACTAGATCATATATTACTAGTTTACCAGATATTGAAAAGCAAAGAGTTAAATCCAAAGTTAATGTTTTGTTAAGTAATTGGGTTGAGGACAGTGATAAAATTGATATTGATGGTGTTGAACATATTCAACGTATTATGGGATGCCATTCCGTTGTCACTGATTAGTTTTCAGTCCAAGAGTCCAAGAGTTAATGATTTAGAATGATAGAGTCGTGAAAGTGTAAAAAATATACTTAAACAAATGTTTATTTAAAATAATATACAATTTTTTTTATCCTCTTTCTCTTTAATCTTATCTATGCCGTTCATGTTTGTGTATTCGTATGTGTACGTAAGTACGGGTATGCTATATTTTTAAAAATGGATTAAACTTTTGGATTTGTACTAACCCATAATTTACCCATATAATCATATTTAGAAACAGTGTCTTCATCGAATGCAAATAATTGACCCTTGTTTGATTCACCTCTATTATAACTTTCAATTTCTTCATAAGCACAATAGTAATAACCTGCACATATACCATTTTTAACCCAACCCTTTTGTGGTAAATAATCTAATTTTAAAGTAAATTCCTTTTTATCACCAAAATTCAGTATTTCATCACTATCAGGTTGTCTTTGACCCCAAGAATTTTTAAAATCAAATTCACTAGTAATATCCCAGTCATATAATTCATGAGTTCTTAAAGGTGGTAACAGTGGTGGGACTAAAGCATGTGTCAATTTCAAAGGATTTTCATAAGTTTGAAATAATTCAGATCCATCAATTTTAGAAAATGGATATTTATCTTTATCCCTATAATGACCATTTTTCTTACAAAAACTAAATCCAGAATTAATCCATAATAATTTCCCATTTTGATCAACATGACCTGGATGAGTTGAACAAACTTCACTGCCTCCTGCACTGTAAACTTTTAAATTATCAGGTGTTGCAATACCAACAGATGCAGTTTCATATTTATTAAATGATATTTCATCATCACCATCCATCAATAATCCAATCCAATAAAATTCTTTATCACCCCAAACTGAAGATTTAACAGGTTCTTTCCAAATTGCTAATGGTAACATCATTAATAATCCACCAAAATGTCTATGTTTATTAATTACTACAACTCCTGCTTCTTGGAAATGTCTCCAACCATTCATATAACCATTATCTTTGAAAATCACATTTGGATCAATTTCATGTAAACCTAAAAATCTATCTAATGATTGTTTCCTATCATTTAAAGGCATCATCTTTTTAAAATAATTAGTTTCCATATAATCATTTGGATCTCTAAGACTACGATCTTTAAAGAAAAAAGTTTCAGTACTTTTATATTCTAAACTTTGAAAAAATGACATTGGCTCAACTAATGGTACAGTATCAGCATCCATTAATATAACTTCTTTAAATGATGAAAATATTAAACTTAATAATTTATTATTATAAGTTTGAAACAATCTATTATCAGAAACCATTACTTTTATATTTAAAAAACTAATTTTTTGAGGTGGATAAATTATACCATATTTTGATTTATTAAAAATGTCAACTTCTGGTAAAACTGATCCAAAAGTTGATGAAACATTTAAATTTTCAAAAGTTTCTAATGCTGCATTTAATATGACATTTCTTGATTTATCACTAAAATGACCTCTATAAACAATTTGAATTGGTAATTCATTATTTAATGATCTTAAAATTCTAATTAATTTAGCAATATCTTTAGCATGTCTTGATGATGTTGTTATAACAATTCCTTTACCATTAACTGCATTATAAAAATATTCAACCAAGTTTTCAATTTTTTCACCCTTTTCATTAACACTTGGTGCAATAACATTGCCATTAAATGAACCAGTTGAATAATCTGGTAATCCATTATTAAATTGAGTTGGTTGTTGATCCCTTCCTAAATTTGGATCATAAACTTGGAATGTAGGAATATTATCTAATAAATAAGGAAATAATTTCTTAGTCCAAGTATTCCATAATTCATGTTTTAAAATTTTATCTTCATCTGATTGTTGTTCTGCTTCAATTTCTCCTTCAGTACCAGTATTACCTTTTAAAAAACAATAATTATAAATTCTCATTAATTGAATTGAATCAACCATTTTTTGATCAATTCCTAAAGTATCTTCAATAACTTGGAAAAATTTTTCTTTAATTTCTTGCTTTTCAGATCTATTTAATTCACCTGGTGCACCTGCTTTAACTTTTTTATCAATAGTTCTACCCATTTCTCTATTCATATAATGTGTCATTTTATCAATATCTTTATTATACCCATCTTTTAACATTGGGAATGTCCAAATATGTTCACCATTATTCTCCTTTTTATCAATCTTTAAATTTTCAGTTATTTTATTCTCTTTATCAATCAAATATTTTAAAAAAAATTGTGTCTTTTGAATAACTGATTTTTGTTGAAACTTTACGTCATGATCATATTTATTAAAAAATTCATCATAATTTGAGTATTTATAGTTCTTTTGATTCATTAATCTTCTTATATATTGATCATTCTCAAAGTATTTTGTATCACTGAAGGCATCTATATGGAAATATATTATATAAACTGTTATTAAACCAATAAGGAAACAACTAGTTATACCAAAAGTTAAGTATTTCTTCTTTGTAAATAGCAACATCTCTGATTTATCTTTGATTTCTTATGTTTTCCTCCCTTTTCTTATTCAAAATTCTCTTTCCTTCTTTTTCTAACTCCCTTTATTTATATGTATCTAATTCCTTTTACCTTCTTTCCACCTAATAAGGTTCCAGATCCTCCAAAAAAAAAAAACTTTACAGCAAAACTTAATAGTAAAAATCAAAAATTTATTTATGGAAAACCGCTGCAGTTTTTCACGTTTCTGAGAAAATCCCCCAAGGCTTCAACTGCATAGAAAATGACAAAAAAGGGGACGCATTTTTGACAGGCAAAAAGGCACAAGAGACATAAAGAGGGCTGTATAATTATAACATAATTATAACGTTATATATTATAATTACACTATTAAATAACTGCGGTTTGATCTACTTTAAATACTCTTCATAACCAATAGTCTCTAATCTATCGGCTTTACCTAAGACTTCATCTTCCATATCACTCATGTATTGAGTCATCTTATTCAACCAAACTTCATTACCGACACCTAAAATTCTAATTGCTAATAACGCAGCATTAGTTGAATTATTAATCGCAACAGTGGCAACAGGTATACCTCTTGGCATTTGAACGATTGAATGTAATGAATCTACACCATCCAAAGTTGAACCTTTTACTGGCACACCAATAACTGGTAATGATGACATTGCCGCAACCATACCAGGCAAATGAGCAGCACCTCCAGCACCAGCAATTATACATTTTATACCTCTTGCTTGGGCTTCAAAAGCGAACTTTTGCATACGGATTGGAGTTCTGTGGGCGGAAACAATGGTTAATTCGAATGGGACATTGAATTTTTTTAAAATATTTGCACCCAATGACATAACTGGCAAGTCCGAATCTGAACCCATTATAATTGAAACTAACGGTTTTTCCATTGGTGAAACTAATGATGAAATTGATAATTTATCATTATTATAAATGTAATTTAATTTTGCTTCACAATTCGAAATTGAAGAATCAATTATATTTATATGACCCATTTTTCTTTTTGGTCTTGAACTTTTACCATATAAATAAACAGTAGTATTACTTAATTCCATTGCTCTTTTACAAATTTCTAATTCTTTATCCTTTTCATTATCATCACCTAAAACATTTAACATAATTGAATTAATACTTGGATTAGTTAATTTTGTGAAATTTTTAGGTAATGGTAAATTAGTAATTGCTCTAATATGAGCCTCAAATTGTGATGTTATACATGCATCAATAGTATAATGACCTGAGTTATGTGGTCTTGGTGCAATTTCATTAATTAATAATTCACCATTATGTAATAAAAACATTTCAATACCGAATATACCACATCCAGGGAATGTCTTAATTGCGTTTTGTGCCAAGATTTCTGCTTTAGCAATAACAGTTTGTGGGACTGGTGCTGGGATATAAACTGTATGACAAATATTATCTTTATGAATGGTTTCAACTATTGGATAAGAATAAACTTCACCATCAATTGATCTAACTACCATAACTGCTAATTCTTTAGTGAATGGACACCATTTTTCAATATATAAAGGACGATCTTTTAAAAAAGTTAAAGCTTCATCGATTTGTTCAGGTGATTTAATAACGAAATTACCTCTACCATCATAAGCTAAAGTTCTTGATTTAAGCATTAATGGGAATCCAAAATTATTTTCTTCGCTAATTCTCATGACTTCTTCTTTGGTGTTAACATCTAATGAAACAGATTCAACAACGGCAATATCATGCTTAACTAAATGATTTTTTTGTAAATACTTATCTTGAATCAATCTAATAGTTTCAGGAACTGGGTAAATCTTTATACCAGTTTCCTTTTGGATTTCTTCCAAAGCATCAACATCAACATGTTCTATCTCGACAGTTAAGACGTCACAACCTTTAGATAATTCTCTTATAGCATCAACATCTTTAAAAGATCCATCAATATGATCAATTGACGCATTAATTTGTTTAGCAGGAGTTAATGATCCTTCATCTAAAATTTTCGTAGTGATATTAAGTCTGTTTGCTGATTCTACCAACATTCTACCTAATTGACCACCACCTAATATCCCAACTACTTGTTTATCCATTGTGACTTTTACTTTATGGTATTTATCGTTTTATTCTTGTTAACTTGCACTTGCAATGTAAAGTTGCGATAATGATTTTTTTTAGAGAGATAATTAGAGATGAGAAATTATTGCGAAAGAGTCAATTTTTATTTAATAGTCTAAATAATTTGAATCATAAAAAAATTGGTAATCGTAATCCATCATTTGTGGAGGTGCAGACGATGGTCCATTAATACCAGAGTGTCCAACATGCCCAGACATCATCATTTGCTGTTGTTGTTGCTGGAATTGTTGTTGTTGAAACTGTTGTTGTTGTTGTTGTTGCTGGAATTGTTGTTGCAACTGCTGTTGAGTGAACTGTGATTGAATTTGGTTCTGTTGTGATAGTTGTTGTGGTTGTGGTTGGAGATGATATTGTGGGTGTGGTGGGATTGAAAGCGGCAATGGCAATTGAGGTGGTTGCGTATGTGAAATTGCGGATTGTGGAGCAGATTGTGATTGTTGTGGTACTTGATCTGATTGATTATGATTTAAATCTTGGTAATACACTGGTTGAGAATAATAATCATAATCATTTTGTAAAGCTTGGAACTTCTTTTGAACTAATTGTGGTTTGGAGATTTTATCTTTGTAATAATCATCCTCTATATCTAAATAAGCCATTCCATTTGTTGCATTTGTAGTTGATGATGTTGATGGTGGAATAGGTATTGGTACTGTATTTGATACTGTATTTGTAGTTGTATTCCCTGTAGCCAAATTTGTAGAAGTAATTGTACTTGTAGTTGAATCTGAACCTGAAGTTGCACTATTAGTATTTGGAGGAACAGAAATTTGACTTGATATTGGACCTGATATTGAACCTGGTCCTGAAACTGACCCTGATAAAGTATTAGGTAACTGATTTAATTGAGATGGTACCGATACTGAACCAGAAGGATAAGATTCTAAAGGATAACTTAAGATTTGAGGAGATACATCATCAATTAAAGATAATTTTGAAGTTGTGGTAATTGCATCTTTTAAATTATCAACTTTTGAAAATTCCCATAAAAAGATTGATTTAATTTTCAGTTTTGGTAATTTAATTTGTGAATTTAATTGATTTGAAATTGATTCATTATTTGAATTTTCATAAATAATTTGTTTAATTGTTAAATTATTCAAGTTATTTAAATTATTTAAATCCTTGGAATCTTCTTTATCATTATCATCAGTTTTTGAATCACCATTATCATTAGTTTTTGTATTATTATTATTATTATTATTATTATTATTATTATTATTAGTAGTAGTAGTAATAGTATTAGTATTAGTATTAGTATTAGTATTAGTATTTGTGGAATTGTCGGTATCAATTTCATCAATTGATAAACCATTTGATAAATAAAATTTCCAGAATTTATTTAAAAAATTACAATTATTATTTAATTTCACATCATCTTCATTAATTTTAAAAATTTCCTTACCATGATTATAAATAATTGTAAATATTGAAATTTTAAAATTTTTGGAAGATTTTATAAGTAAATTAGTTTTTAAACCATTATTAATTGAATAATTTTCAGGTAATTTAGAATTCAAATTAATTTTTACAAAATTATGAATGATTGGGAAATTTTTAAATTCATTTAAATTTGGGAACCTATTTGAAATATTAGCATTTGGTCTTAATTTTAATGATTTAATTTCTTGATTATTTTGAAGTGATAAAATTATTGGATTTGTAAGATTATTATCATAAATTGAAATATAAAAATTTTCAATTGATAATAATAATTTATTATTTGAATTTGCTGAAGAATTTCCTAAATCATTTGGATTTGAATTTAAATTTGAATAATTTGATAATGGTACAGATGATAATGATTTCCTCTTTTTAATTGAATTTGAAATTTCATTAAATTGTCTCTTTTTATTTAATCCCAACAGTTTATCTAAATTAATTTTATTAAAAATTTCTTCAAATTTTTTTAAATTTTCAATTTGTTCTTGATCATTATTAAATGATGGACCTTCATTAATTAATTTTATAATATTAATTTTTTGTCCTAAATTTTTGATAACTTGAATATGACTTGATACTTGTTTTCTTGTTCTAAATTTACCAGTTTTAGTTAATATATAATCTGAAATTAATTCATTTCTACCACATGATCTACCACTAATTTTAATTTTATTTAATCCATTCTTAGGAATAATTGATAAAACTTCTTCAAATGCTTGTTCAACATCTTCTGACCAAATATCAGGTTTTTCATTTTCATCTTTTAAATTTGGTTGAGAATTTGATCTTTGTCTATATTCTGATGATATATTAATATTATAATTATTATAATTTGTTTGTTGATTTGAATTATTACCTAAATTATTACTTAAATTATTTGAATTATTATCTAAATAATTTTGATTTAAATTATCATTATTAAATTGATTTAAAAAATTAAATTCATCTTTAATTTCAGTCTTTATTTGAGGATTAAAATCTTGTGATAAATTTGAATTATTTACAGATTCTGGAGGGATTTGATTTGGAATTTCATTATTATTATTATTATTATTATTATTAGCATTAGCATTAGAATTAGAATTAGCATTAGCATTAGAATTAGCATTTGGATTAGTATTACTATTACTATCAAATTCATAATGATCTTCATCATCACTACTTTTTTTATTTAAAGTACTTGGACTTATTGTACCTAAAATTCTCCTAATTGGAGTTTTATCATAATCATCAATTAACAAATCACCAGTATTTGTTGATAAATCTAAATTTGAAGAAATTAAATTACTATTTTGATAAAATTTTGTAGATTTTGGCATTTCTTTCCTTATAAATTTTGATGATTCATGAATTTGATATAATTGTTTACCATTATCGTCTAAAGCGATATCTAC
This sequence comes from Yamadazyma buinensis, assembly GCA_030571035.1. NCBI lineage: Eukaryota > Fungi > Ascomycota > Pichiomycetes > Serinales > Debaryomycetaceae > Yamadazyma > Yamadazyma buinensis. Next base: position 123,561 of record JAJLWZ010000019.1, on the reverse strand, counting down.
AATCATTGGTAATTTTTTAGCCGGTGTAATTGGTGACATCTTTAATTTATATATGTATATTATGTGGGAATGTACCAGTTATATCCTCGATTTGAATAAGAACAATGTCTTTTAAATGACTAAAAAAAATGAATGAATGGTAAAAAAAAATTGAATGAATGAATGAATGAATGTGAGGTTTATAGTGAATTTTCTAAAACCGTGAATTTATGTGACAATAACACAAAAAAATTAGCAAAATCAATTAGTAAAAAATAACAATCAGTAATTGACAGTAATGAATAATACAATTATAATACAATCTATGACTTCTAAACCCTATTTAAACCCTTATTCTAAAAAAGCTCCCCAAAAAAAAAACTGTATCAAAAGGGCTATGAAACAAAAAATTATTCAACTCAGTTAATCTCGTGAATCTGGTAAATGAAAACAGAATAATTTAAACGTGTACTAATTGTTATAATTAGTTAACGTTATTGGAATTGGTGAGTGGTGGCTGGATCGGTTGAATTGGTTAAACTAAAATTGTTTTGAATTTTTTTAAGGGATTCCTTTTGTATTTAAAGGCTGTTGATAAAAAAATATGAATTTTGATGAAAGAAAATAAGTTTTATATTAAGGGGAAAAATTCTTTTTTTTTTGCATTTTTTTTTTGCATTTTTCAATTATTTTTTGTGCGTATTTGCATGTTGTGAACTTTGCATGTTCGCGATCCCTAATCTGCAAAAAGCGGCAAGAAAGACACAAAGACACAAAATTGTAAAAATATTTTACATAGATTCTGCATTGATCAAACAATAAAATCTATGCATTCGCATGTTAACCGGTTTGTTACCTTTCCCTACATAACTTGTGCTAGTCTTTGCAGGTTGCCGCATTTCTTACAGTTTGGTTATCTGTGTGTGTTTTTTTGTAGTTTTTCTAAATGGGAAACCATCTCATGAGACCGAATGCATGCAAATTAAAACATATAGGTTAATATTTACAAAATGTGGCTATAAGGGTATTAAGGGTGTTAAAGGGTAGTAATTAAAGAAATTAAAAGATCAATAGGGAATATATTTATCGACTTGTTAGGAAGTCTTAATCCTATTCACCACATGTTTGTGCTTTTTTTAGAACTTTTCTTTCTTTCTCTTCTTCTTATGTGTTTAACATTCTGTTTCGTATTCTCTGCAAACAAGTGTTTCTAAAAAGTTCTAAGAAAACCTTTGATAAGTCCTATCAAAAAACACTACACTTTAACAGCTTAGACTTCTGTAATTATTTTTCGTCTGGCTTAAAAGTGTCTTGTATATTTTTCAGTTTACCATAGTTTTTTTTCCCACTCTGGACCTGCTTTTGTGAGAGATAAGAATTTGTTTCATATTTGAATTGTAAGTTACTACCAAATTTATTATTTTAGAACCTACTTTAGCAAATCCGGACCTGACTTTTATGATTTTTAAGGTTAGAGTTTTCAAAAAAGTTACTGGTTCAGTATTAATTACTGTATATTTTAATTATTAATTTGATGTTTTATAAGGGGAACTCGAACTCAATCACTTGTACAGAAAAAAAATACACGGAAATGATAGAATTTAGAGATTACGTGATGTGTCTTTTATTTGATATCAATATATCATCACATCTGGACATCATCTTAGATTTTTAAATTATTATTAGGATAAACTAAATCATTTGAAACTGATAAAATGCAAAAACAATTTGAAAAATTTTTGATTACGCGTATGAACAGAACCATATATTCAAGCAAAGGTGAAAATTTTCATAGTTTTTCATCAAGACAACTTAGTTGCAATTTGTAACATTTGTCCTTTTGTCTTTATATTTTAATATCATTAGTAAATGACTATTACTTATAAATAATTTACGAAGGTTTCTTTTATAAAGTCGATTTTTTATCAGTTTATCATTTATACGTTTTTGATTGTTATTATGTATGGAATCGCCAGACTTGAAAAGTTTAAAAAACTAGTTACCAAACCATCCCATTAACTATAAAGACTTTTTTTTTAAAAAAAAAAAACACACCATATAAAAATTTAAAAATCAAAGTTAAGCTAAGAACCCTGATTTAACTTGTAATATATTGTAAATTCAATTAGGTGTAATAGATAAGCGATTTTTTTTAAAGGTAAACATACATTTACATAGGAATACTTTAAAACTGTTAAAATTTTGTTAAAATCGTTTACAATTTATTCAACATTGCTAAAAAAAGGGGGGGTATATATAAGCGTTTAAATTGGAATAGGGAAATAAAAATAGTGATGGAATAGATGCTTGAATATTATCGATTAATTTACTAAAGGGTTAAAAAAAAAGTAAAGAGCAAAAAAAAAGGGTGCAAACCATTCACGAGGGAAAAGAAAATAAGAGAGGAAAAGAGAATATCACTTACAAAAGGACGTAATTCAAGCCATCTTTTGGGGGCCCACAACACATGTAAAAAAGACCAGTTTATGGTCTTTTTTTGCTTTTTCATTGCTATGGAAAAAAATCACTCCCTGTGTTTTCTACTCGTCTAAATGAAAAAGGCTAAAAAATGGATTTGACTAACATCAAATTATCATAAACGAAAAATGGAAAACAAAATAACCAAATAACCAATTTTATCCTCTTTTACCTCTCATTCCTTTATGTTCCATTTATTCCCTAATTTGCTATACAAAATTGCCGTTTTATTGACCCTTTTAAATAATTTAATAAATTATATTACTCTTATTGTCTCTTACTTTTACTTATTATTCTGTAAAATTTAATTTTTTAATCTGATAATTCAGAAGGGTAAAATAATCATCAACCCTTTTTTTTGGGCTTTTACCCTTTTTAAACCCATAATTACCCTTAATTTCCTTTAATTTAAAGATTTCTTTTCGGTTTATTTTATCATTTTGTGCTTTGGTATTTGTGTTGGTCCGCTTTTTCCTTTTCCTTTTCCTTTTTCCCTTTTCCACTTTCCACTTTATCACTTGTACGCCATAATTTAATTCTGTCTATTTCTTCCACTCTCTGGTCTCTCTTTTTTTTTTTTACAGTTTTAAATCTTTAACTAGGGAAACTCAATGGTAAAAACCCTAAGCCCAAAATTGTGTGCACAGTGTAGGTTTTTGTTTTTTGTTTTTTTTTTTCGGGGAAAGTGGGAGTGCAAATTGCAAAGTTGGGTTGGTTCATAAAAGATGGTTAGGTACTAAGGTACTAAAGTACGAAAATTAATTAAATAGAACTAAAAAAATGGACCTAGATCATTTCGAAATGATTGTAATAGTTCAAGTTAGACTTTTTTTTATATAACACCGAACCAAGCTTTGTAACTGAGATTTTTTCTTAGGGGAGCAGTAATCAGTAATTACCATAATATCGAAAATATGAGACATAATTATTTGGTTTACGGGGACCTACTTCTAAAAAGAGAATTTTAAAACATTTTAAAACAATTATAAAACAATTGATTGTTTTAAAAAGTATGGAATATGTATTAATTACATAATTTTGTAAAAAAAAATTGGTCAAAAATCGGTCAAAATTATGACATCTTTTTAGTATTCATTTCCGTATTCAATCACACCCTTTCACCGAACCTGCAAAAAAAAAAAATGAATAAATAAACTACTTGTCCCATACACAACCATCAAGTTTAAAAAGTGTAAAAAATTAAGGGAAAAGTAAGGAAAAACAGGGCTTCGCTTTTGATTAACTAAAAGGTTTTGTGTCTGGTAAATAATATTTTGAGTTAAAGTAGAAATAAAAATAAAATCCTTTGACGATAATCATGCTCTATTTTAAAAAAATATTTCTTTTATAGATAATTGGCATAAGGTACAGTTAATAGAATAATTGAAGAATTTTATAGTTGACTAAAATGTTTTCAAAAGTTTCTAGAAGAACTACGAGAGTTTTTTTTTTAAAACAATTTGAAACAATTTTAAATCATTGTAAATCCATTTTAGTTTGTTTAAATGATTTTCAAAGGGAAACAGATCTTTCATTGGAAGAAAAACTCGTATTAAAGAAAAATTCTTTGGGCTTATACTTATTATGTAATTATGTAATGGGCCGATTACGTAACAATTTTTACTATGTTAGTTTTACTTTTAGTTTATAGATGATATTCTTATTCTTTCCAATTAAATACAGTTTAATGAATATTTTTAACTTAATCTATTTAGGGTAATTATTAACCATTTTTTTAAAACATCTTAAAGAATTGGGAAGTAAGCTCAAGTTTGCTACAACATTACAAAATATATTAACCATCACCAATCCAGTTATTTTTTTACATCTTAACATTGCATGAGTTTTTTGCAAAGCCTACTTAGTCCCTAATTGTTCTCAGGTTCACAAAATATTTTTACAACTTCCCAATTGTGTCTTATTTTATGTTGGGAAAAATATGGGAAACCAAAAAAAAAAAAGTGGAAAAAATAAAATCACTAAAACTAAAAAATTATCTAAAAAATATGTTAAAAGTAAATTAATATACACAACATCTCCTTATTTAAGATCCTTTATACTTCCATTTAAAGTAATCTAAAGAAAAGAATAAATGAAAAAAATATGTAGGAAAATCATCATATTAAGAGCAAACTTGTAAAATTACTGTGAAATTACTATAAAATAATAAACTGAAATATCAAATCAATTGAATTATTCAAAACAACTGAACTAAAACTAAAAGTCTCAAGCTCTAACCACATCAAAACAATTATACCATCACCAAAAATCTCAAACTCAAATCACAAATCTTAAAATATTTAACTTTAAACAAACAACTCAATCTAAAATCTAAACCTAATCGTATTTCGTCCATAACCATCGCATTTATTCATTATTTTATTTCCAATTGCAATTATTTACATGCATTTCTTCACTTGAATATTTTAGCCTGTTTGTTTTATTTACTTGTCTTTTAGTTGTTTTTTTCCTTCTCTCGTTCATGCAAGTATAGACGTTTATTAGTAAAATGTAAAATTCGAATTTTGTTTACGGGTACACTAATTAGGCTGGTTAGGTTGGTGGGTTTTCCCCTTTTTGTCAAGGTTATTATTCCCATTTTTCAAGAGACTTATCAAGTTATCTTTAATTTTATAGATATCGTTTATATATCTGACATCTATATAATTCAAGATACATACACATATAACTAAAATCTATATATATATATGTATATATATATCTCAATTTAATTATATTTTATTATATTACATGTGGCAAATATATCAAATATGCCAATCCCCCTATCCTTAAAATAGCATTCCCAAAGAAGATCCCTTTTGTGTGTTTTTCAATTTTTATGTATAGTACTTTTAGTGTCTTACCTTAACGCATAAATATATTAGTTAACCTGTCAAAAAACTAGCTTGGCACCTAATTTGACTTCAAATAAATACACTTTAGTTTATGGTTGTAAAAAATTAGATAATTTGTATTCTTGTTCACTTGAAAGTACGTCATAATCACTTAAATATAAATCTAAATCTTCGTCATTTTTATTCTTATTGTATTCTTCATTGTTCTCGTTTTTATTAGTTTCATTGTCATTAAAAATATTGTCTGATCCTTTTCCTAATTCATTTCCTAATTCATTCACTGATTCATTCACTGATTCATTCACTGAATCTAAATTTAAATCTAAATCTAAATTTACAATGGATAATTCCCGTCTTCTCTGAGTCTCTTCCTCGACAGCTTTACTAATTTCTAATTCTAAATTATTATCTTTACTTATATCAATATCAATATCTTCTTCTTTCAAACTCATTACATATTCAAAACTTTTTTTCATTACTTTATTTAGTGCTGACCCCAGTTTAGTATTACTCATTAAAGAATTATTTAACTCAATTATATCGTTTTTAAATTCACTAAATTTTGAATATTTTAATTCTTCATTTTTTTTAATGATTACTTTATTTAATTCCCTTTTCAAAAGTTTTTTATTATCAATTACAAAAATTTTTTCAAGTATATTTTTAATAAATTTATTAATTGTAGATTTATAAGTTAAATTAATTTCAAAATTATTCTTAAATTTTTCCTTCATTAAAATTTGTTTATTTAAATTAATTTCATTAATAGTAATTAATTTTTTTAAATCATTTTTCAAAATCAAACTAAATTGTAATTTTTTACTAAAATAATCATCATCTTCATCACCATTACCACTACCACTTCCATAAATAATATTATCAATTAAATTATTATTTTTCCTAATTAATGAAGCTCCATTTTTTAATTCCCTTTTTAAACACCAATATTTACATAAATTATTCGATATATTTTCTAAATTTCTATAATATTCTTCCTTTCTTAATTTGGTCTTATTACCTAACCCTTTCAATTTATTATTAATTGGTTTTGATTCAAATTCATCTAATTTAAATTGAATTAATTTATTATATAATATAATACTGAAAATTTTTGGTGAAATTGGTGTATTTAATTCAGTTTTCCATTTAAATATATTTAATTTATTATTTAATTTTTTAGTTTTTTCAAATTGATCATTTTTAATATTAATTAATTTTAAATCTCTAAAATATTTCCTAGTCTTATTAATATTCTTTAATATCTGAATTTTATTATATTCAATCCCATTTTCATCTAATTCATGCAGTGGTGTATGTCTATCACAATATGATTTTAAAGTTAATTTATTATGAATTGCACCTTGAATACCTTTATTCATTTTCATATATAATTTTGATCTTTTAGCACAAGTAACATGATACGCTAAAAAACAATTTTTATTGACACATTGAATACATGCACCAACTTTTAATTTACATATATAACATGTTAATCTCCATCTACTTTTAGGTATCAAATCAATCCCTTCAATTGGTTCCATGTAAATTGGATTAGCAAAATATAATTCATTTATCCATAATCCACAAATTACATGTGACCATAAACTATTATCCAATTGTTTAAATGCTCCAGTCTTACTTGGACAAAATATACAATTGAATTGTTTATGTCTATTTATCATACATTTCCTACAAAGCCATTGACCTTCAGGTATAAATGCTATACCATAACATTCTTGATGAACTGCAATATTACAACCATCACAAAATACTATCGCGTTCAGATTATCACAATCTGAGTCATTACATATGGCGCATTTTTGATCATCTGGAGACCCGCCCATTATAATCCCATCATCATTACCATATTCTTGATCATTTAAGATCCCTCTTGTAGATGAATAATAATCATTGGAAAAATTTATAATTTCTTCATTATCATTATTATCAATCATTTCAGTTTCAAGCTTTTGCCATTCATTTTCAATCATAGTCATAAGGATCTCGAAGTACCCTGAAGGGAGTTTAATATCCAGTGAATCATTCAAGTTTTTCAAATACAAATAATCTTGTTCATCCATATCATATTCAACTAATCTTCTTTTCCTATTAACTATATTCTCAATATCTTCGAAATCTTTAGTTTCATATGGTCGAATATAACTTGGTTTCTTTTGGTTGTATAATTCAAATTCCGATCCACTTTCTTCTTGCCCTATATCATTTATTATCCCCAATTCATTACTGGGTATATGCGAAGTATTATGTGGATTATGATGAGGATAATGGGTATGACCATATAAATGCAAATGTGAATTTATTCTCTTTTTAGGATCTCGGAACCCATAATCCATCAAATTCTTATCAATTGTTTCATCTATAGGATCAACATTAAGTTTACTATCAATTTTTTCAAAATTAACTTCATTTAAAGGTCCAATAACTGGCTTCATCAATTTCAATTTCTCCTTGTATTCCTCTATAGTTTCCTTGTCGTCGTTCACAATGAAAACAGACAACGCCTTTCGCTCATCCAAATCAGGGTATATTTCTTTGAAATCTCTTTCTTCTCTTGGTTTCGTTTCGTATGACATCAAAGATAGTATTCAAGTTTATTTATTCTCATTTTTTCTGATTTACCGCTCGTTAATTTTTTTCACGCGATTGTCACGCGACCCAGAGAGATGTGATGATTCCTTTATAAAATTCTATTCCTATTTACTCTATTCTATTTTATTCTATACTTTATTATATACTCTATTCTATAAATTCTATAATTCTATACTCTTTTTTATAACTTTTACACTATATTTGAAATATAGCTTCATGATGTTGTGTTGTTGGTGATAATTGTTTAAAAGCGTCCATTTTTTCATAACTTTGAACTCTTGAAACATTTGCTGAGGTTAAAGGTGTATTAAATCTTGAAATCATCATTGGTGATTCACATAATGCTCCTGATAAGGTTGCTGTACCATTACTTGAAGTTGTCATTGATGAGCCAATTCCTGAACTCATATAACCAGATGATGAAATTGAATGATTTAAATTAGTTGATGATAAAGATTTTAAAAGACTTAAACCATCTAAATTATTAAAACTACCATTTCTTAAATTATTTAAATTATTTGATGATTGATAATTATTTATTGATTGAAAATTACTTAATGATTCTCTAAGTTTATTAATTACGCTCATACTTGAAGATGATCTATTTAAAGATTTTAAAAATGGATGATTAATACCATCATTACAAGTTAATCTTTCATTTGGATCCACAATAAAACATTTGGATAAGAAATCTTTACATTCTTCACTTACATGATCCCAATATTCTTTTGGTTCAAATCTATAATCCCCAGTTTTAATAGCTTCAATAGTTTCTTCATCTGTTTCGCAATCAAATGGGAAATATCCACAGACCATGAAATAAACTAGTACTCCAAGTGACCACATATCAATTGAATAATCATAATAATCATTAAACATTTCTGGTGACATATAACTAAGTGTCCCGCACTTACCTTTAATCTTTTTTGTTATTGTACCATCATTGTTTTGAACTTCCAAAATTTTAGAAATTCCAAAATCTGCTAATAATATATCATTTGAATGTTTATTTTGAAATAATATATTTTCAGCTTTTAAATCTCTATGAATTATTTTATTCTCTTTTAAGTAAATTAAAATATCTAATATTTGAGTTGTAATATTAATCACTTCATATTCTCTTAAATTCCCATTTTTAAGTATTTTATCATATAATTCACCACCCTTGGCTAAATCAGTTATCAAGAAAATATACTTTTCAGTTTCAAAATAATCAATTAACGTAAGTATATGAGCATTCTCAAAACTGATTTTTTTCAATATTTCATATTCATTTTGCATCATTGGTTCCATACCAAACATTAATTTCTTGGTGTACCTTTTACCTGCAAAATGTTTCCCACTAACATTATTCTTACATTCAAACACGACACTATAGGACCCTTCTCCTATTGGTTTTCTAAGTAAGGTATAGTTACATGGTAAGTCAAATTTTGTGCTTTTATTTCTATTAAGGTTAGTTGATGAATGAGGTGGCCATACTTCCATTTTCAACTAAATTTATATCCTTTTCCTATTTTCTAACAAGTTTTAAAACTTAATAATATGTTTACTTTTTTGAAAAGCAATGAAATAACCTGGGTTGTCGGAAAATCTCTCCCTATTTATATCGGAAAAACTTTTTTCCTGTCTCCTGACTTTTAGTCGATCCACGCCCCTCCGCTCATTTCCCCGTCAGATGTTTTTTTCCTTACGACTTTGGGGTCGGGATTTTCTAATCTGGGGGAATCTCATGATTTTCAACTAAAAAAAACCGTTTTTTTAACGTCATCTAGATGATATTGTTCCGATGACTAAAGTTTGTATAGATTAATATATTGGTGTATAGGATGGTGTATTATATTAGAAGTAAAGGTAAAAGAGGTTTTTTAAGGTGAAAATGATAAAAGGGTGTACTTTCCATTTTTGATAATTTCCCATTAAAACATGAGCAATAAAAATAAAATCAAAATTGGAAATATTTTTACAATTTCCGTATACATAGGGGTTTTGTGGAGTTTAAATGATGGTGAAATTTAGGAAAGTGATACTACCACCCCTCAAATTATGAATATTAGATCATTTTTTAAACTATTAGAAGTTAAAAAATTTTCTTAATTTTGACAATACAATATTTTTAATGTTTTTGTAAGAGAATATTAAATATCTACCTAAAAGGAAAATTTTTATGTCTCTAATATTTCAGATGTAAATGAAAGACATGGAATATGAAATCTTCAATACTTTTAATCAGTTCGTTCAATTATCTAACAAAACCTTTTGGAAAATTTGTCACGTGACTAAACTTTCTGAGAAAGATATCTTAAGAAAAATATTCACGATGAGATGAGATTTTTCAAGCATGGATATCAATTTATCATCATTAAAAGATAAAATATCTAGTAAATTATCTTCATCCAAGGATCCAAAGGGATCTAATGATTCCAAGAAGGGTAAAGATAAAACAAGCAGGGGAGATAAATCCAAAAGTGGAAATTCATCAAAACAATTGAAACAAGAATCAAAATCAAAACCATCAAAATCTGATAATAAACCAAAATCAAAATCATCAAAATCAGAACAAAAAGAAATAAGTAATGATGATATTGAAATCTTGAAGAGGGAAGCATTAGCTTTAGGTGCTACCGCTGAAGATGTTGATTTGGTTAAAGGTATTAATGATGATGATAGTGAAATTGAATTTGGTGATGAGGGTGAAGATGATGATTCATTAAAAGATGATTTAAAAAAATTTCTTAAAGGAATGAGTTTTAGAGGTGTTGTTGACGAGGTTCCTGATTTAGTTGAAGAACTAATTCAAGAAACTATTGAAGAGGAAGAAGAAGAAGAAGAAGAAGAAGAAGAAGAAGAAGAAGCAGAAGAAATCGAAGCTGAACCAGTACAAGAAGAAGCTGAAGAAGAAGAATCTGAAGAATCGGAATCAGCATCTGCATCTGCATCTGAATCTGAATCTGAATCTGAATCTGAATCTGAATCTGAATCTGAATCCGAAGAAGAAGAAGAAGAAAAAGAAGAAAAACCTAAAGAAGAAGTCAAACCAATAGAAATCAAATCTAAAAAACAAAAAGAACAAAAAGTTACCAAAGAATCAGAAGATGATGGTAAAATTACAGATTTTTCAGTTGTTGATTTTTCCAAGCTTAAAATTCCTGGACGTTTAGATTGGTATAATACTCCATTATCAACATTTGAACCAGAAAAATTAGATAGATTTGCAATTGAAAGATTAACTGAAAGAGCACAAAAAGTGATTAATGATGATAATGAATTATTTTTAAAAGAATTTACAATGAAAAATTCGCAAAGAAAGTTTTATTCAGATATGTTAAAAAATGGTACATTAAATGATAAAATTGGTGCATTAACAATGATTATTCAAGAAAGTCCTTTACATAATATTAAAGCAATTGAAACATTATTAACTTATTGTGAAAAGAAATCAAGGACTGCTTCATTACAAGCAATTAATGCATTTAAAGATTTATTAATGAATGGATTATTACCTGATAGAAAATTAGTTGCATTTAATAAAAGATTATTAAATAAAGAATTGAGTGATGCACATTTAGCAATTTATTATTTTGAAGATTTTCTTAAAAAATCTTATTTTAAATTAATTGAAATTTTAGGTTATTTATGTCATGATCCAATTGTTCATGTTAAAATGAATGTTTTAAGTCATATTTTTGATTTATTAAAATCAAAACCAGAACAAGAAGCAAATTTATTAAAATTAGGAGTTGATAAATTAGGTGATGTCGAAAATAAAGTTTCAGGTAAAACATCATTCCAAATTTTACAATTAGAACAAGCTCATCCTGCAATGAAATCAATTATTTGTAATGCAATTATTGATATTGTTTTTAAAAGTCAAAATTCAAATAATAATGTCAATGATAAAAAACCAAATAATTCTAAAAATTCAAATAATTCAAATAATAATAATAATGCACAATATTATGGTATTTTAACATTAAATCAAACTATTTTAACTAATAATGAAAAAGAATTATCAAATAAATTAATTAATACTTATTTTTCATTATTTTCTAAAATTTTAATTGAAAGTGATTCAAAAACTAAAGAAAATAATAAAAAGAATGATCAAATTTTAGGAAAATCACAAATTGGTAGAAATAATAATAGAAAAAATTTTAAAAAGGGTAAAAATGGTGGTAAATCAGTTAAACAAGTAATTAAAACTGAATATGAAATAATTGAAGAAAAAAATTCCAAAATTTTTTCAGCTTTATTAACTGGTTTAAATCGTGCTTTCCCATTTTCAAATTTACCAAATGAAATTTATGAAAAACATTTAGATACTTTATTTAAAATTACTCATTCATCGAATTTTAATACATCAGTTCAATCATTAGTTTTAATTAATCATATTTTAACTAAACAAAACTTAAATACTGATAGATATTATAGAACTTTATATGAATCATTATTAGATTCAAGATTATTAACTTCTTCCAAACAAGGTATTTATTTGAATTTATTATTTAAATCTTTAAAGAATGACAATAATAAAAATAGAGTTTTAGCATTTGTTAAAAGAATTTTACAAATTTCAAATCATTGGCTTAATATTGGTACAATAAGTGGTATGTTATTTTTATTAATGGAATTATCAAAAGAATTCCCACAAATTCAAGATTTAATGATTGATTTTAATTCAAGACCTGATGAAGAAGAAGCACAACAACAACCACAAGATAAAGAATCTAAAGATAATGAAAGTAATGAATATGATAGTAAAAAGAGAGATCCAAAATTCGCTAATGCAAATAAATCATCATTATGGGAAATTAATCAATTTTTAAATCATTATCATCCAACAGTTTCACTTTATGCACAATCATTATTAAATGGTGAATCTCAATCAAAACCTGATTTAGGTTTATATACATTAAGTCATTTCTTGGATAGATTTGTTTATAAAAATTCTAAACAAAAACCAATTACTAAAGGTTCATCTATTATGCAACCTTTAGGAGGTGTACATACTGGTTCATTATTAGTTAAAGCAACTAATGTTTTAAATCATGAAGTTCCTGTAAATACTGAAGATTGGTTAAATAAAAAGAGTCAAGATATTAAGCCAGATGAACAATTTTTCCATCAATATTTTACTACTAAACTGTCAAAGGTTAAATCTAAAAAGACTAAAACTGATAATGACGATGATGAGGATGAAAAATCTGATTTAGATGATGAAGAAGTTTGGTCAGCATTAGTTAAATCAAGACCAGATGTTGATTTAGATTCAGATAATGAATCAGTCGGATTTGACGAGGACGATTTTTCAGACTTTGACGATGATGAGGAATTAGATGTTGATGAAAAAGAATCTGTTGACTCTGAAGAAGATGAAGATAAGGAAGAAAACGACAAATTTGATAGTGATGATGAATTTGAATCGGTGAATAAGGGCCATAAAAATGGCGACATTCCTGCAGACCAAAATGATAGCGATGGTGAAATGTTTATCGATGATGAAAATGAATACAATAGTGACGAGTTTGAAATGCCAGATTTCAACTCTGATGACGAAGTTGACGCTGAAGAAGAAGATGATGAAGAAGAAGTTGAAAATGAAGGTAAAAAACGTAAAATTAATAGTAAAAATGGTGGTAAATCAAAGAAACAAAAGAAAGATGTACCAGTTTTTGCATCTGCTGAAGATTACTCCAAGTATTTAGATTCAGACGACGAAGATTTTAGCTAATCAAATTCCAATTTATCTTTTAAATTATCGGATTTAAATGGTCAATTTTATTGTGTTACGGAATAGATAGACATGAAAATAAAAGTAGATAGATAAACAAATATATAATAGAAAAAAATAATAAGTAAATAACATTTTCTCTTATCTATGGAGATACCCATGGAGAACTGAAATAGTATGCGGAGATGTTGCTAGATCTAAGATTGTGTAATTTCAACTCCCCTTAATCGGTATATTGTTTGGATCAGAGACATCAAGAAAAAATAAAAGTAAAGCTATTGTACTGTCCTCGTCTAGTCTCTGAACGCAAAATCATTCACATTTATCAAAACATAGACAAGGTGGGAGTTTATAGTACCTTTAGGGCGTAGGAGTGTACACACATTATAACTTTTGTGTGTGTAGGTAGGTAGGTAGGTAAGTAAGAAAGTAGTCACCAATTTGAGAAATTGATCTGTAACAGTTTTAAAAAATTCTAAACATTGTAATTGGCCTTATTTCTCCTAATTAAGTTATCAAAGTGCTTTTAAGGTCCAAATAGGAAATATCTGAAACTACGGAAACAAAGGAAGCGAATGTCGCAGGACGCAGGAATGATCCATTTGGTAATAATGTCCCGGTTATTGTTTCATATTTTAATATCAGTTTATTCCTATTTGGTGCCCTTTTAACGCGACAACCGTTGAGAGAGATATTAGGTACATAAATCTGACAAATTTCTTTTTATTTAAATATATAATAACGAAATTTTTTATACATAGATTTTCAGGAAAGTTGGAGAAAAAAAACAAACTATAAGTTAGGAAAGGAGGTAGTTAGTTTTTGCATATTAGCATTTCATATTTCTTATATAATACAGTTAAGAAATCTTCAGATCAATTTGAAAAGGTTTTTTTTACTCCATTTTTTTGCATTAGTAAAGATAAAATACGAGATAGGGAGGGATCATTATTATCATCTCACTTCACCACTTCACCACTTCACCACTTCACACAAATTTTTCATAAATCACGGTTATTAAAGACAGGGATCACATTATTAGATGAGTAAATTTAAAGAAAATCTAGGTAGGCTAACTGAACAATACGATATTTGTGTTCTTGGAGGGAAACAAGTGGGTAAAACTTCATTTATTCTTAATTATGTTCATGGAGGTTATGTTGAAAAATATGATCCAGGTGTTTCAGAGTTACATACTAAGATTATTAGAAAAGATAATAATTATACAGAAATTAGTATATTAGATACAAATTCTAGTCAAGATAGTTATTCAACTAGTAGAAAATTGCAAATTTTAAATAATTCAGGAATGATTTTGTGTTATTCTATTATTGATGAATTTTCATTCCATCAAATGGTTGATTTGTATGAAAGAGCAGTTGAATTAAGAAGGGAAATGCCACCGATATTAGTTGTTGGACTTAAAAAAGATTTAGATTATGAACGTTCAGTAACTTATGATGAAGCAAAATCATTTGCTAATGATATTAATGCTTTAGATTATATAGAATGTTGTGGTTTAACAGGTATTAACGTTGAAGAAGCATTTAAACCATTATCAGATATTATCATAAAGACAAAATTATCAAGTCGTAAACTTTCAGCTACGTTTAAACAATACGATATGTCATCATCATTACAGTCACTTAAAGAAGTGCTTAGTTCACCATCACCAACTTCTGATTTACCAGATTTCGATAATCAAACTTTTGGCAATTTGAATCATCCAAACACATCGCCAAAATCAAGATTCATAAATACAAGTCCATTAACTAGTCCAAATCAATCGCTTAAAAATATTGATTTTGATGGTTTAGATATATCAATCCCAAAATTTAAAAGTAATTCATTCGCTAATCCTTCTTCAAATGAACCAATTATTGAAGTTGCTCCAGATGTTATACCAATTAGTAACAAATTATCTAACCTTAATCTTGAAGATAAAGAACAAGTTGAAATATCTTATGAAGTTGAGAAATCAGAAGTTAACGAGAAAAGAAGATTAAGATCAAAAAATCATAGAGGTGAATCAAAAGTTGAATCAGGATGTTGCATTATTGTGTAATTACACAATTATTTTTAGTCATTTAGTCATTTAGTCATAGTCATTTAGTCATATTATTTTCTTAGAAAATATAGTTTAGTTTGCATTTCAGCATTTTTTGGAGTACCGTTTTTCTTTTAATAGTCATTTTTGTAGATATATGACACAAATAAGAGAAGAAATCATAATAATAAAAAAATAAAATAAAATAAAATACATGTATAATTTTACACATCTATACAAATAAACCCACTATTTATAATTTTTTTCCAAGATTTCTATATTACTGCAGTTTCTGAAATATGAGAAAATCCTCTAAATTGTTCTTGCATTTCTGAAGTTAAAACAGTTTCAACAGGTGTTAATCTTGGAGTTTCAGATGTAAATTCTTTATCAAAATTAGAATAATCATGTTCACTTGTTAATTCAGGTAAATAAGGTGGAGGAATTGCACAATTTAAAACATCATCAAAATTAACATCTTGAAAGTATGCATGTTCCATGATATCTTTTGCATCTCTTTCACTTGAACCTAATCTTAAAGTTGGATCTTTAGTTAATAATGCTTGTAATACCAAAACAGTTTGTCTTGGCATACTAATTGGATATTTAACATCATCATGTTCAATAGCATTAAAAATTTCATCTTCATCATCACCTTTAAATGGTGATTGACATAATAACATTTGAAATAATAAAACTCCAAAAGCCCACCAATCAACACTTCTATCATATTGTTTACCACTGATAATTTCTGGTGCCATAAATTCTGGTGTACCACAAAATGTACCAGTTGTACTTTTAAACCACATATTTTCTTTACATAAACCATAATCTGCAATTTTAATATGACCTTTTGAAGTTAATAAAATATTATCTAATTTTAAATCTCTGTAAACAATACCATTATCATGGAAATGTTTTAATGCTAATAAAACTTCACAAGCATAAAATTTAGCTCTTTTTGCTGAAAATCTTGATTTTTGAATATGCCACATTAAATCACCACCTGAAATATATTCCATTACAAAATAAATTCTATTTTCAGTTTGGAAACAACAATGTAAATTTAATAAAAATGGATGTAAATCTTTATTAGCTGTTAAAAATACTCTTTTTTCACTTTTAACACTTTCAGCTTCATCATTTTCAACAATAAAATCTTTCTTTAAAACTTTTATAGCACATAAATTATTTGTATGTCTTGATTCAGCTAACATAACTTTACCAAAATTACCTTTACCTAAAACTGCTAAAAATTGGAAATCATCTAATCCAATCTTTCTTCTTCTCTTTCTTTCTTTTTTATGAGGTGATTTAACTTTATGAACTTTACCAGTTTCAGTTTCAGAGTGAGTATGTGAATGATTATGTGAATGATTATGTGCATGATTATGTGCATGATTATGGGAATGACCACCTGCGGTATGTTTAGGAACTTCAGGTGGTGGATTTTGCTCAATTGGTTCACTAATCAATGGCATATGATGTTTATCAGTATAATCAAAGTTTTGAAATTGATCATTTGATCCAACAAATGGATTGGCATTAGTATCATATGGTTGTTGAACATGTTGTTGTTGTTGTTGTTGTTGAGATGGAACGAAATCATCTGATTTTGTAGAAGCAAAAGTATAATCACCTGGATCCATCATCATTGATTGACGGTTAAGATCATGATCTTGAGGTTGATGAGTTTCGTCATATGGCATCAGTTCATATTGACGGTGTTGTTGATTTGATTTTTGATTATAAGATTGAGGTTGAGATTGAGGTTGAGATGGTGGTGGTGGTCTTCTTTCGGTTGTTTGTTTAAATGGATGTTCTTTAACTGGACTTTGATATTGATTAGAAATAGTAGTTGGTAATTTATTATTAGTTTCACTTTCATCATCTGACATATTTCCAGAACCATAATCAATTTGACTTGATGGGATTTTTGATAAATTACTACTATTAGTTGGAGTTGAATTTGAAAATTCCAGTCCACCACCAATACTTGAACTAGCATTAGGGAAAGCCAGTCTAATTGGTGTAGCAGTAGCTGAAGTATTACCAATTGAACTTAAATTAATTTGGCTACTATCATAAGTTGATTTATTAAGATTAATAGTTGGTTTAACTTTAATTTGTTTTGGAGCAGGAGTTGGAGTTGATTTAATTGTTGCTAAAATTTTATTTGCCATATCCATTGACATACCACAAAAATCGGGTACTAAATGAGTACAATGTGCATGACACATTACACCACATTCTGAACATTTTCTAACATTTTTTCTACCCCAAGGTAAAATATAACCACAATGACAACACCATTTTGTACCTCTATTTAAAACAGGATCAAATCTATGAGGAATACGATGATTTAATTTTGCTTCATCAGAATCAATATCAGTTGTAGATTTTGAAATACATTTTGTAACAACTTTTTGATAACATTTTTTATGACATAAAAGTTTACAATCTTGACATTGAAATCCTGTATATCTTAAAAATTCTCCACATAAAGAACAACACATAATATTATAAAATTGTTTTTGAACAAATTGATGACCATGTTGATCGAAAACTTCTTCTTTCTTTTGTTTAATAGCACCTTGACGCCCTAAACCTCCCATAAATTGATTTCTACCACCTCCAACTTGAGATTTATCAAAACTCATACTAAGTAAAATCTGACCAACAGGTTCTAAATTTAACCAAGTATTAATTTGAACATTTTTATTATCAACACTTGATTCAGTCATTGTACCACTTGAAGAAAATGTCAGATTAAATTCATCATCATTACCATTTTTAGATTTTAATAAATTACTTGAACTATTATTTGCAGTACTAATACCACTATTATTACCACTATTATTATTATTTCCAGCTAAATTTGCAGAAACCCAACCTTCACTACCAACTTCATTTGCAACTTTTTTCTTACGAATTTCTTCAGTAATATCAGATAACAAAGCCCAAGTAACAGCAACAGGAACTAAAGTTTGACCAGATTTATCATAAACAGAAAATTCAATTTCATTACCTTTATCAATTTCAATAACAAATTCTTCATTCCATTTACCAGTTCTTGAACCTTTGGTTTTAGCTTTTGCAACATCATCAACTTTAATTGAAACTACTGATTCAGGTTTTTTAGAAAACATTGGAGATGCAATATGATCAATATCTTTAACACAAGTAATATTAATATATAATTTCCCACTTAAAGGTTTTCTTGAATATTTTGGAGTATTCATAATTTCCATATCTTTTGTAACTTCTTCAATATCAACATGCATATCTTGATATCTTTTTAAAGCTTTATTTAATAATTGAATTCTTTGATCACTTTCTAATTTACCACCTTCAGCTGCTATACTACTTGATTTATCACCATCTTTCAAATATAATTGTGAAATTTTTTCATTTGCTTGTTTATATTGATTTTCAACTTGTAATTTAAATTGTAATTGTTGTAACATATATTGAATTCTATGACCTAATGATGGACCATCATATTTAATTAAATCAAGTCTTGTATAAATTGGTCTTGATTTATTAATATCCTCTGGGCTATCTTTTTGAATAGTTAATTTAGCTAAAGTTTCTTGTAAATAATCAATATTTGATTGAGAATCTCTTATTTGATTATTACATCTTTGAATAACTTCCATATTATCAGTATTTTTCTTTAAAGTTTGGAAACCTTGAATTAATTTTTTTTCTCTTTCAATTTTCCCCTTAATATCATTTAAAACTTGATTACTTTTATCAGGAGATGAATTCGTTGTTGAATCCTGACCCCCATGGCCATTGTCATAATGATTTGATCCTGAACTTGACATTTGATGTATTGTTTTAATATATATAACTAACTGAAATTCTTGTCAAAACCTTATAATTCTTGAATGATCCCTTGTCGAATCCAACTTTTTTTTACCTTATCTCAGATTCTCTACTATATTACCCACCCTATAATGATGTTTGATATATATAATGAATGTATTGAAAACGTCGACTATCTAAAAAAGACTCTTAAAAAAAAAACTTCTTTGAAAATCTACCGAGTTTTAAAAATCAATTTACACGTACTTTCGCCTTGTTTATTTCACAATAAATACGATTTCCAGCACCACAATTATCTACCAAACCGCAAAAAAAGTTCGAATCAAACACTCTTATATTAGTATTATATTGTATCACTCAATTAAATGATAAAATTATTTAGTATGTCGAGATTGAATTTTGTAATCTGTTGACTTTTTGTGGAAGCGATTTAACTTTGAGATTAAAAAGAAAATCATGTTTATTGATTTCCCTTTACAGAACTGCGATCTCAAATTATTTATAAACCAGGGGCAGTTAAAATTTTAAACTAAGGCAACCCTAAGGTTATACATTCTTCTTTATATTCTTCTTTATATTCTTTATATTCTTTATATTCTTTATATTCTTATATATATACATCTACAAACTATTACATCTACAACTACAATCAGGAACAGGACAAACATAATGTTTGGAAAACCATTCTTCAGCATGGAAAGCATGACAACCATGATTACAATTTAGACAAAAACTAAACCATTCTTTGAATTTATTTAATTTGATTGAATTAACATAATCTGATGATTCAAATTCATCAGGAATTGGGGCACCTAAAGATAATAAACATACTGAACATCTTGGTAATTGAGCTCCACAATTCATACATATTTTAAAATCTTGATTAAGTAATGATGAATTCATTTTATTAAATTGTTTAATCATTACTTGAGTATTTTTATTTAATGGATTATTATTTGATTTATTATTATTATTACTTTTAGTGATATTCTTATTACATTTTGGACATTGTAAATAAACTTGTTTTGGACTTGCTTTTAAAGTTACAATCCCACTTCTATTCTTAGATAATTTAGTTCTTTGAACATCAAATTTGGCTCTAATATTAAACATCCCCCAACTATTTAATAAATTCCTATAACAATCAATCCAATGATCGACTCTTTCATCTATTAAATATCTTGGAGATCCATAACTTGCAATAAGTGCAGCTGTTTGAACATCACTAGTTCTATCAACATAACTTTGAATTAAATCAATACCCTTTGATGTTATACCGGTTAATATTAACCCTTCTAATTCACCTTTGGAAACAACTGAATCTCCAATTCTATTTAAATAAACTGTTAAATCTTTATCAGTTAAAAATCTTAATGCAACACCTAATCTTTCTCTTAATGGTAAACTGTGTTCATCCAAAACATCCCACCAATCATTATCTGCAATAAATGCAAATATAGCTCTTAAATAAGGATCATCTAATTCACTTGCCATCTTTCTACATTGATCTTTCCATGGACTATTAATATTTGAATTTTTATAAGCTAAATAACCTGCAACTGCAGTAGCTATTAATCTTAATCTACTTTTTTTAGAAGATGCTAAAATATCAATTGCTTTATTAACATTCCCATGAAATACTGCCCAACCTGCAGCTTTTTCAACAAATCCTAAATTAATTAAAATATTTAATCTTTCATCAAATTCTTCATCACTAAAGTACCAACCCGAAACAATAAGGCATAATTTTCTTTGCGCTTTACGTTCACTATTACTTGGTATATTTATTGCTGCTGCTTTTTTACCCTTTGATGAAACAATAGATTTAATTGTATTCAGAAAAAATGAATCGCTTAATGTTTCAATATCTTTACTGAATCTATTTGGATTTGTAAGTTTTTCTAATCCACTCCAAATCCCTAAAACACCTAAAAATCCTAAATCTATACCTTGAGAAATCATTGTACCTTTATCTAAAGATTTTTTAGCTAAACTTAACCATTTCCATGTATTTCTTAAAGATAATTGATTATCTATATTATCAATAGATTCTAATACTTTAATGTTCCCTTCACAATCATGACTATACCCCAAACTTGCTCTCTTCCTTATTGTAGAACAAATATCAAATTCTATAACTTGTGAAACATCCAAGAGATTATTTAAAGGTAATAAATCCCCTTCCTCTTCTTCTTCGTCATCATCAGTATCAACATCATCTGAATCATCCTCGTCATCATCTATTCTCATAGTATCTGGTGTACCATCATTTGAATCAAAATCTGAATCACTTGTAACGTTTGGGTTATATTTCTTTTTATTATTATTTTTTTGAATTAAAGATTCTAACTCATAATCATTTCTAGCTATTTTATTTAAAACTTTATTTGGTGATGAAAAATCATTAATTTTATTAAGTAAATTATTTTGTTTAGTACTTTTTAAACTATTTATATCATTTGAAAATTTAGTTTCTGAACCTTCAGGACCAGCAAAACTAAATTCATTAAATGAATTAAAATCAAGTGCTTCGATACATTCAACAACTGGCATTCTAAAAACATTACCACTTTGTCTCATACAAACAAAATTATTTGAAGTTGGAGATATTAAATCATGAGAATAATCAAATGATATAATTCTTGAAAAATCTGGTTTAACATCTAACACTAGTGAAACAAATAAACTATCTTCATTAGGTCTATATAATTGTTTTGATTGTGATTTAAGTGATTGTAAAACTTGATCTTGCCCATTTTTTTTAGCTGGTGAAATAGAATTTGTACCAGACACGGAACCTGATGAATTATTTGCAGTACCTTGTGTTGTTGCAGATAGCCCACTACTTAATGTTGAATTTCCATTACCATTTATTGAAGGATCAGAAGCTGGAACAATACCTGTATCCCATCTTCTAATAATTTCACCACTAAAAATAGATGAAAATTCCCCCTCTCTAATAGTTGAGAATCTAAAACATGGTTTAGTTGAAGTATCTAATAATTTATGAAACAGTAAAACGGGTGATTCAGTATGTTTAACATTGATTAATTTTCTTCTATCCCAAATTGACAATGAACCATCTTCACTAAATGATGAAAAGTAATGAGTTTCAAAAGGATCTATTTGTAAACCTAATGTACATTTAGTAGCCATTTGAAAAACTGGCAGTTCAGTTCTTAAATCAATTTCTCTTAAATATTTATAAGATCCTGCAAGTAAATTAAATTCTTTATCAGGATAAAACATAGTTGATAATATAGCTTCATTTGGAATATATGAAAATTCGGGTATTTTAATACGATCATTTGTGCTTGTTCTACTATAATGTTCAATATTCCAAATCTGTAAACTATTATCTTGTCTACCTTTATCAAATCCACCAGCTATTAAACCATTATTATTAAAACTAACTGAATTACATGGTCTATTTTGTTTAGCTTTTAATCTTAATATCAGTGAATCTTTTGTATTAATATCAAATATACATATATTCCCATTAAGTTGACCAACACTGATTAATCCTCTTGTATAATATGAATACGACAGACATTGAATATTATCAAAACCTGCTCTAGTCTGAATTTTTTTAAGATCATTTGTTTCAATATTTGGGTCAGTATGAACTGTCTGGTATAATACAACCTCATCACCTATTGGGTTTATAGCAATGAATTGTTGTTCATACCCATCGTCCCAATTGAGAGCTCTAACAATACTCATTCCTTGTAGCTGTTTATCAGAAATTTGTACCGCACTTGTGGTATTTTGAGTGGATTTAAATGATTACACGAAGTTTTAAATTATTACAATTTGTAAGGGGTGGTTTTGTTGTTTAAAGGGGATTAACGTGTTTTATGGGTCATTTTAATGAATATTATATATTTAGAGATATCTTTAAGTATTATTTAGAAATTTTTGATTTTCACATTGTTTTTAGGTGGGGGAGAATCTGAGTTGGTAAGACATTAAAACAGTTGATATTACAGTCAATTGATGTAATTTAAAGTCCTCTTTTGGTGGCTGCTCTTCTTACTCTATCCTTAAGAAACTCCTCTCCGATGCTTTCCTGTTATTCTATTTTCTATAATATTTTCTGTGTTTTTTTTTTCTGTCTTTCATAATTACATATTTATTATAACATTTGCAGAACTGCGAATAATACACAATTAAATAATGTCAGATTCCAAAAGAGTTATACCATTAGAAAGTAATCCAACAATTTTCAATGAAATGGCCTATAAATTGGGTTTAGTCCCAGTTTTAGAGTTCCATGATGTCTTATCCTTAACTGATCCTGATCTTCTTGCATTTTTACCACAACCTGTTTATGGAGTAATTATGTTGTTCCCATTAACTAAAACATATGAAGAATATCGTCAAAAATTTGATAATGCAAATGAAACTTATTCCAATAATAAAATCAATGAAGTTAAATGGTTTAAACAAACTATTGGTAATGGATGTGGATTATATGCGTTAATTCATATTTTATCAAATTTATCAAAAGATCTAATTATTGATAATCTGATACTTAATAAATTCCTTTTATCACAATTAAATAACGAAATTTCAGTTGATGAAGTTAGTAAGAAAGTTGAAAATATGGAAATGGTGATTCAATTAGATGCTAATTATGGTAATCAAGGTCAAACTGAAGCTCCATCAAGCGATATTCAAACTGATTTACATTTTATATCATTTATTAAAGGGAAAGATAATCATTTATATGAACTTGATGGTAGAAGAAATGGACCAATTGATTTAGGTGAATCAACTGGCCCTTCGAATATTTTAGATGATCCTAAATTAGCTAGCAAAATTCAATTTTATATCGATAATACAGATGAAGAAAATAAGAATAATTTTGCAATGATAGCTATTGGTCCTACATTAGATTGAATTACTTAAATATGTATATGTATATATATCTATGTACATAGTTAAAGAAAAAAAAAATGTAAAAAAATTGAAAAAAAAAATATTACCCTAAACTTGCCCTTTTATATCAATCTTTTTGAAATTTGTGTTTGCTATAAGTTGACTAAATTGTTGTCTTGAAGCAACACAATCAAAATCATTATCTTTTATAAACCCATTCAATTTAAACTCTTTTAAAAATTTAATAAATTCATAAACACTATCAAATTTAAGTTGAGAAATTATAAATTCAATTGATATTATTCTATAACTTTTACAAATTACAAATAATGATTTTAATTCTTGTTTCTTTATTAAAAATGTTTTAATTAAATGATAAGCAGGTTGAAGACCTTGAAATTTATCAACTAAATTAAAAAATTTAAAATAATTTGAAGATAACATTGATTCTTGTAATTCAAAACATTGATTTACATAATTTAATTTTTCTAATTCATCTGGCATTGTATAATCTCTATTTGATAATTTTAATTTAAATTTAAAAATTTCTGAATGATTTTCAACAATTAAAAGATAAATTAATCTATAACAAACAAATTCTAATTCAGTTCTATTTAAATGATTATTCCTTTTAACTTTTTCATCAAAAAAATATTCCAATTGTGTAACACATTGGTTAAATTCTCCTAAATCATTATTTTCAATTGCAATTCTACTATTAGTTTCATAGACATACATTGCAAAATCATTTTTAATATGTTGAACTGTCATATCTTGTCTGATTGATTTAAATTGATCTTTAACATATGCGTAAGGTTTCTTCGATGATTGTTTTAAAATATGTTGAATAGATTTTTGTAAAACTGATTGTGGACGAACAAGATTTGGATCAGGTGCAGATGTTAACCTATAATAATTTTTTTCTAAATTATTACATCTACCAACAATTGGTTGCATTGATTTTGCATCATCATTATATGAGGTTGATGATACATAAGAATCATATTGTGGAGGTGGTGACCCAAACCTTTCCATTCTTCGTTGTTTCCTATTCGTTGAATCATATTCACCTTCTAAACTTTTAACCTTTGGTTCTTCTTTATTCAGTTTAATAGTTGCCGTAGCAGAACCAGAACCAGAACCAGAACCAGAAGAACTAGCTCTTCCACCCCCCTTATGTTGTTGTATATCACAAAATAAATATAACATAGCATTATTCTCCAATACTGGTACTTTCTGACGCAGCCAATCATTAGTCCATAACTTCCCCTCTGATTCAGCTTTAGTTAATAAATGCAGGATCTCTTCTTGAAACCTTACTTTATCTTCTTCGCTTAAATCTTTTGACCTACCAAAACTCGTATTAACGAATGAATCAAGTGATTTTGGCCAATTACCATTTGGACTTAATTCTTTCCCTTCATTATCTGTACTTTTATCATTATTATTCCGCGTTGGCCCTGACATTACTCTTTGTCTCTTATTACCACCCTTATTACCACCATTATTGCCGCCATTGCCACCATTGCCACGTCCACCACCACCACTGCCCTTTCTCTTTGGATTCACCTGATTATAACTCATCAAATCGTTTTTTATTGTGGTTTCTCTTCTCACAGAATTAACTTTTTTCTTAAGCTCTCCTTCTTTTTTTAGCGTTGTGGGATTTTGTGTGGATTTTCTCATTATCGTATTTTTTAGTTCACGATTTTTTAACACAGGTCAGGGTATTAAATATCTTTGTATCACATTCAATAGATTTGATTTTGAAAGAATGAGATCAGCTATATTCGATACAGATAGGGTGAAAGTCAAACCTAAGAGGTTACTGTCCCCTCTACCTAATTTAAAAAAACGTCCTGATAAAGTTAATTGGAATTTAGACGAAATGATTGTAGCATATCAAGATTTTGGAATGTTACCTCCAATGTTATCACCTACTTTACCACCAATGGACTCAAATATAACTGTATTACATGATAGGAATGTGAAAAGTTCAATCAAAGAGAACAAACCAATTAATACAAAAAATGAACTGCCAAAGAAGAAGATTACTAAATCGTCAAGAGTAAAATATGTTGATAAAAGAGATGATCCTACATTTCCAAGATTCCTTGTAAGATTTTCAATCCCTGGAGATCGTTTAAGATACATTTCTAAACCTTTATTGATTAAACAAAGTAGACCAAGTACTCCAGTGATTAGTAAAGCGGGAACACCGATGAGTAAGCCGAGTACGCCTATTTTAAAACCTAGTACACCAATAGTTAAAAGTTCAACTCCAAAATCTTCAACACCATTATTATCACCTAAGAAATTACCCACAGGACCCAAGGGATCTCGTATATCTAATGAAAGGAATGAAATTAGAGGTATAGAAAGAGAAAAAGATCGAGAATTAGACAATGGGAAAGAAAAAGAGAAGGAAATTGTAAAAGATAAAGAAATTATAAAAGATGATAAACATGAAGATTATATAAAAATGAAAACTCATTTTATAAAACTCGCCAAAGAATGTAAATTTATGGCAACAAGTACAAAGGGAATAATTTCATTAATAATTGAAATTGATTCACTAATTTTATTCGCTATCTCGTATTTTTACGATGATAAACTGAAATTAAAAATGAATATTGGATTATCTGATCGGTACTGGGCTACTTTAATAACAGATATTGATGATGCTATAATAAAGATTAAGAATATGAATGAAAATAAATATTTTAAATTCTTGATTGAAATTTTACAAAAATTTAAAATATTTATTTATTCAAGAATTATTGATTCTTATATTTCAAGTAATAAAGATCAACAAGTAGTTGGATTATATAAGAAAATTCAAAATTTGGAAAAGTCAATTGAGTTGAATTTACCAAATATAAATGAATTTATAAAAGTTAATTTCCCTAAAACTTGGAATGGCAAACAATCAAAATTATCAGATTCTCCACTTTTACCAATTAAAAATTCTTATTACCTACCTATAGGTCCATACTTAAATATTTGTCAATTTTTAAAAGTATTATATGCTGTAGTAAATGAATTTATTGATATTTACAATGATAATAATAAAGAAGATATCATTTACAGTTTAAAATCAGGTTTACCAGGACCTTAATTTCTTCAGCTTCAACTTCACCTTCATTTCAAAAATATGATTACAAAATCAAAATAATTATCTTGATAATTATTACAAAAGATACAATCGTTAATTGCATGGCATTTTTATCCTCCCCGTACTTTCTTTTTTTTTTTTAGCTTTTTTTAGAGTAGATATAATAGTAGTAATACACAAATTATACATTTAATATCCGATTTAATGTTACTTTATTAACTCTAACTAAAACAAACTCCTTATTTTTTCATATACTTATCCTTATAAATCCAACTATTTCCTATAGATTTAACTCCAAAAATTTCTGCCATTCTAAACCAAGAACTAGCAATATACAAATCTTTCTTTCTATTTTTGGATTTTGTACTCCAAATTTCTCCCAAGAGGTACATTGAATTATAATTGCCCATTGATGATGCTAAACTTAGTAATTTTAAACCAAAACTTTCATCTTTTTCAACTCCTAATCCATTAATTAAACATGAACCAATTTCATGATATACCAAACATGGTATATTAGTTTGAGATTTTACACCATTTATAATTTTACTTGTATGATTAGAATCCATTTTATAAAATGTATTATAAAGTGAGTTTGGATCAACCTCTCTTTCAGTATTTATAACTTTATAAACAAATTTTAATAAATCTTCTAATTTTAAATCTACAAAAGGTTTTAAATCTCCAATTGTTGATTTTATATAAGCTTTACATAACCATTTTAATGAAGTTTTATCATTTTGTTTAACACCTTGTCCTGATCTTAATGCTTGTGCATATAAATACATTGCCTTTATATCACTATATGGGAGATTGGCAACAATTTGTAATTGATATGAAGCTTCACGATGTTTATTCATTCCTCGAAGTTGAGATGATAAAAGTATTCTAGCTTCTGGTGTAAGATCTGCTGTCTTACTTGGACTACGAACAAGATCCGAAACTGATCTTTTAGAATTTGATCTCATTACAGGTGTACTCATTGAATTCGATGATATATTTGTATTTGCTCCATTATTTGACATACTTGATGTAGTAGATTGTAGTGATACATTTGATGATTGACTCTTTGTCCTTGAAATTTGACTTTGAAATTTAGGTGTCGACGATGGTTGATTATTATTATGATGTGTTATTGATATAGGTGCTGATACAACTCTATTTGGAGTCATCGGATTATCTATTGATTCAGAAGAAGAATTAAATGTAAATTCATCGTCATCAATCTTGTTTTTAGAATCATCAAGATCAAGACTATCAGCGGATCGATTCTGCGATGCATTTGGTGATGAAACTCTATTATTTGAATTTGGACTTGATAAAGTTGTAGGTTTATTAGTTGGACTTGTACTTGGTGAAAATGGATCAACTCTACGCTTTGGTAGTATTTTAGTATCGATTTCTAGTGTCTTTTCTGGTACTTCAGGTTTTGACTCCACAGGAAGACTTGGCATTGGTTTTGAAAGTGAGTTTGAATTTATTGTAGGTAACGTTGATGGTGGAAAAGTTCCAGTAGGTTTCCCAGGATTAAGATTTGGAGAATTTCTGATCAAAGGCATTGGTTTAAAACTTATTGGTTCTCTTAAAATATCTTTATCAGCTTTAAAAGAATCAACAGATTGATTAAAATTTGAATAAACTATATTATTTGAAACATTTTTAATATTCTTAATTTGAAATGGATTACTAGATTTTGAATTTGATCTTTGAATCCCCTTATATGGATACCTTGAACTTGTAAGATTAGGATTAGTGATGGGTATCAGTTTTAAATTATCTTGTAAATGAGTTGATGATCTCGGAAAAGTCATATCGTCATCGTCATCCTCTAGAAGATCATCATCCCCTAAATCCAATCTATCTAAAAGTCTCCCGGTTGTACTAACTGAATCAAATGAATAAATACTAGCTCTATCCATTGGTGAAGGTGAAACTGGATCACGACTAGATTGTAATTCTAGTTGTTGTAATGGCGATCTAACTTGCTCGTTTAAACTCATGTTTCAAAATAGGGTAAAATAAACTTGTAAGATCTTTTTGGCTTTTTTTGTCTTTTTCACTTATTGTCCTGTTTATATATATATATATTATTTTACTTTACTTGTTAAACTTAACGATTAAAATCGACGATCCAAGGAAACGATGACTTAATGAAATGACAAAAAAAATAATTATTCGAAAAAAATAAAAAAGTGAATTAATTAGACTTAAATAAAATAATACCCCTGATAACTAACTAACTTTTAATTAAGCTAAAACTTGTTATTAATTATAAATATATGCGACACAAGTTAAATGAGTTTGAAAATGTAAACGTAAACGTATGCAAGTTGAAGCAAGATCAATAGAACAGATATACCGCTTTTCTCTCTGTGAAGTGGAACTTTAATAATTTTATAAAAATTTCAGCCTTTTCCACTAATTAAAACCCCCCCACCGGATTTCAGTTTTTGCTATTGATAAATGTTAATATAATAAATATTTTAATGTACTTTAAATCACAAACTGAAAGATGTTTACCGTTTGATTTTGTTAAAATTAGCACTGATGAGGTATGAATTGTTGTTTCATGTCTCAGTACCTGAAACAAAATCGAGAATGGGGGATGGCTTATGTAATCAGATAAAGTAAAAAATTTAAGTGATTTAAGTTTTAAACTTTCCTTAAATAGAAAGACCACGAATAAGTGAAATGATATTGTGGAGATTTAGTTATAGATGAATGACTGTATTAGATTAAGATTAATAGAAAATGTTATCTAAATCATATTATCAGTTGATATGAAATCACATTGTATGGAAAATCAGCCAAAAAGAATATTGTTTTTCCCCTTTTGAGGTATTTGACTGTTTAAAGTAATAGTTGGGTCAACAATAAACTTCTTGTTAATGTTAAAATGATGGGAAACGCCAAAAAAAAAAAAAAATTAGGAACCCTACAAAACTTAGTAGTAATAAATAGATCTCTTAAGCAGCTTTGAATTCCCAGTGGAAACACTCACATTAAAAAAAAGAAAGAAAGAAAAATGTAAGATCTCTGGTAAGAGAGTTCAAGGGTACAATAACTTAAAACGTATAAAATTTTGTATTGTTATGAAATGTTACTAGTTATAATTCCCTTTCGATTCTAATTCCGAACTTATTTCCCGTGGCTTTTCATTTCCACTAAGTCATTTTGAGAGTAAAATCTGAGTGGAATAAGTATCAGATCTGTGTACCTCAGTTGATAGACAATTTTAAAATTGGAATTTTAAAAATAAATATTCGGTTATAATTCAACGGTTTCGGGTGGTAAGTAAATGGTTAATAAGCGGTAACTTAGGAACCATATTGTTTCTTTACCCTTAAATTTTATTGTCTTTAAAGCCTCTCATCGTTTTTCCAAATGGCTTCATTTGCGGCACTCATTCGTTAGAAATTGCACAATAGAAGATTTTTTTGTAAGTAAAATTATGAATTGCTTTCATATCACAGGTTTTTCAAAATCTAAACTTTTAATAAGGGAGATAATATCTAACTATCTCATCGCTTAATATTAGATATCTCTTCAGTTTATCTAATCTAACTACTAAAAACTCTATTTTATCTGGAGAATGTGTCAATAGAAACGTATTTAGGTACTTTCAAAGATTATATTTATCTAGTCACAAGATATAGTGAAATTATGAATCATTAAGCTTGAATAGTAAGAACCCGGACGGCGGGAGTAGATTTTTATGTATAATGCACTAAACTATAGGGCGAATTCGACTCAAATTTGACTTACATGCACCCAGATGGCTCCAAAAACTTCGCATCCTTATTAGTACCTTAAATACCATTACAACAAACTTACAAAAGAATTATCTAAATTTCCACTAGAAACGTTACGTTCTTGTTGATTTTGCGTGTTTTTTTGTATACTGTTACCGAAGAAGATTAATTGGGAATGACTGTCGATATACCTGGAATTAAATTCCCAAAGTTTTATCCTGATCCTTCAACTTTATCAAACTATGTAAATTTCGAACACATAAACACTGACTTGAAATTTGATGTTAATTTTGATGAAAAGATCTTACATGGGGAAATCACATATGAATTGAAAGTCATAAATGATGTTAATGAGATTGTTCTCGATACTTCATTTTTAAATATTAAAACTGTTAAAGTAAATAATGAGATTAAAGATTTTAAAGTATTTGATAGAATTGAACCTTTAGGATCTCCATTAAAAATTGAATCATCCAGTTCCAAATCATCAATAATATCATTAAATATTTTATTTGATACAACAACAAATTGTACAGCCCTTCAATTCCTTGAACCACCAGCAACTGATGGTAAAAAACTTCCTTATTTATTTAGTCAAAGTGAAGCAATTCATGCTCGTAGTTTATTCCCTTGCTTTGATACTCCTTCACTTAAAAGTACTTACACCATGTCAGTAACTTCACCTTTACCTGTGGTTATGTCAGGACGTCCAAATCTTGAAGAATCAAATGGGAATATTTATAAATTTGATCAACCAATTCCAATTCCTTCATATTTAGTTGCAATTGCAGTTGGTGATATAGATTCTGCATCAGTTGGTCCACGTTCTGAAGTTTATACTGAACCAACTAATATTAAAAGATGTCATGATGAATTGACTGGAGATGTTGAAAAATTTATTAAAGCTGCAGAAAAAATTGTTTTCGATTATGAATGGAAAGATTATAGTGTTCTTATTTTACCTTCATCATTCCCATATGGAGGTATGGAATGTCCTAATGTTACATTTGCTACGCCAACCATTATAACTGGTGATAAATCTAATATTGATGTTGTTGCACATGAATTAGCACATTCTTGGGCTGGTAATTTAGTAACTAATAAAACTTGGGAACATTTTTGGCTTAATGAAGGATGGTGTGTTTATTTAGAACGTAGAATCATTGAATCTGTTCATGATAAGGCAACTAGAGATTTCCATTGTATTATTGGGTGGTATGATTTATCAAATTCTATTAAATCAATGGATTCAAAATATACTTCATTAATTCATGATTTATCTGGTGGTGAAGATCCTGATGATGCATTTAGTGTTGTTCCATATGAAAAGGGTTCAACATTATTATATTATTTAGAATCAATTTTGGGAAGAGAAAAATTTGATAAATTTATTGTTCATTATTTTGAAAAATATAAATATAAATCATTAGATAGTTATGAATTCCTTGAAACAATTTATGAATTTTTCATTGAAGATAAAAAAACTTTGGATTCAGTTAATTGGAATGCTTGGTTATTTGAACCTGGAATGCCACCAATTAAACCAAATTTTGATACTGCATTAGTTGATATAGTTTATAAATTATCTGATAAAATTTTTCAATCAATTCAAAATGGTAGTGATTTTAGTGAATTCAACACTTCAGATATTGAATCATTTAGTTCAAATCAATCAAATGTTTTCTTAGAATCTTTAATTGAATTTGATAAACATGATAATTTTAATTGGTCAGATAATTTAAAATCTCTTAAATTAATTGATTCAATTTATGGTATTGAATATAATAAATCTGAAAATGCTGAAATCTTATCCAGATACTATTTATTACAAGTTGGTGGTGGTAACTTAGATTATTTTGATATTTTAGGTGAATGGTTAGGTACAGTTGGTAGAATGAAATTTGTTAGACCTGGTTATGTAGTTTTAGATAAGATTGATCATTTCAAAACAATTGAATATTTTAATAAATTTAAAAGTGGATACCATCCAATTTGTAAACAATTGGTTGAGAAAGATTTGGGATTAAAGTGATAGCTAGTTAGTTAATATTGATTATTTAATAATGTAAATATATGAAACGAAATGAAATTAAAATGAAATTGAAATATTCTATTTTTGTGTATGGTGAATGTCGTGCCTTAGCCTCTCCTGTGTCGTGTTGATGATACTCGACTCGCGTTGAGCTTTTTATGTGTTCTCGCGGATTGAATCTCAATTTTTTTTTTCTTTCACAGAAATAACAACATGTCATTATTATCATCTATTCCAGTATGTATTAGGTTGAAGATCTTAATAAAATGAACGATCTGATCTATTAAAAATTTTAGTAGATATAGAGATCAAAACTCAGATCAAGTACTAACAAAGATAGATATCACAATTAACTGAAAGATTCAATTTTGATAGGATCCGTAGTGATGTTTCATCATTACAAAATTCAATTTCTAAATTACGTCCACCACAAGAATTTTTTGATTTTAGAAGAGTTAGTAAACCATTAAACTTTGGTGATGCTCAAGGTAGAATTTCATTTAATTTAGGATATTTCCAAGCTAATTATTTAGTTATTGTTTCAATTTTAAGTATTTATGCACTTGTTACAAATTTATTACTTTTATTCGTTTTAGTTTTCGTTGTTGGTGGTATTTACGGTATTAATAAATTAGAAGGTGGTGATTTAGTCTTACCAATGGGTCGTTTTAGTACTTCTCAATTATATACTGCTTTATTAGTTATTTCTGTACCTTTAGGATTTATCGCTTCGCCAATTTCAACAATGATGTGGTTAATTGGTTCATCAAGTGTTACTGTTTTAGGTCATGCTGCTTTAATGGAAAAACCAATTGAAACTGTTTTTGAAGAAGAAGTTTAAACAGAATAATAAACAAATACTTAAAACCAAATCATCTAGGTTTATAAGAAATATTTATAGAGTAAAAGATTCTTACTTAGATTTATCTTTTTTTGCACTAAACTCTCTCTCTCTCTCTCTTTTCTGAAATTCACTTGTAGTATTAAAAAGAGTAAAGTATAAAGAAAAGAAAAGTTAAGAACAGAGGAAGAAAAAAGTATGTCATGGATGTTTTATTAATTACATATAATCATATCATTTTGACCATAAAAGCATGAATGAATGAATGAAATGAAAGCCAAACTTAAAAGTTTAACTTAGTTCTTCTCCAGTGTCTTCTTTTAGCGTTATATCTGATAGTGTTACCAGTTTTTAATCTGATCCATTGAGGTAATGGTCTATTTTGTTTTTGGACTTTACCTAATTTTTGTTTAATTCTAAATGACTTTTGAGACTATAATTTGTTAGTATAAATTATTCAATATTTTGTTTGATTTATATTCGAGTAATCTTCTTGTAACGGTGGTATTGTTGGATTTGGAATATTAGTTTTCCTTCTTCTTCTTCTATCCTTTTTCGAAGTATTTTGAATATTTTTCATGGTTGATCATCTCTCTATCTTCATGGTTTGAATATCCTTCATATATGACAATACAAAAAACCACACATATGAATAACAACTTATATAATAGTTCTGTAGTAATCTGACAACATTCTGCTAATAATCTTTATAATATCTCCATATACATTTATGATTTAACTCAACATTTAATACATACTGGCATCTTTAACTATTGAAAACTTTTCCTCTCAATTTCTCACACTTTCATCTACCGAATAATTTTGAAATTTCTCCGTGTTGAACACGACTTTCATGCGAGAGCCATTTTCCGCGCGCACACCTGATGCAGTGACTGCGAAATTGGGTGTAAGTTTTTTTCTCTACTCTGTCATTCACTGCGTATTAACCTGAAAAAAAAAAAGTTTTTCAAATACATCATATAAACACATAATGACCAGAACCTCAGTTTTAGCTGATGCTTTAAATGCTATCAACAACGCCGAAAAAACCGGTAAAAGACAAGTTTTAATCAGACCATCATCAAAAGTCATCATCAAATTTTTATCCGTTATGCAAAAACACGGTTACATTGGTGAATTCGAATACATTGATGATCACAGATCAGGTAAAATCGTTGTTCAATTAAACGGTAGATTAAACAAATGTGGTGTTATCAACCCAAGATTCAACGTTAAAATTGGTGATATCGAACAATGGACTGATAACTTATTACCAGCTAGACAATTCGGTTACGTTATTTTAACCACTTCAGCTGGTATTATGGATCACGAAGAAGCTAGAAGAAAGCACGTTTCTGGTAAAATTTTAGGTTTTGTCTATTAAGTTCTTTTGAAAATGAAGGGATTAAGAGATATATAAGATATAATATATATAGTAATAATATAATATAGTATACAAGTCTAAATATCTATTCTCTCAGTTTATATAAAGAGTTCCCTCAGCTTAAAGAGTTTAAAAGGTACTCGAATAGACATAAATGTATAGTTATTTATGACTTGATACATCTACATAAGTATAACTACATGTATATTCATCAATATACATCATATAATTTTATATATATACCCTCTACTTAATATTACTATAACCATATTTAGTTAGGTATTAAAATCCATCTCTTCTCCCCAGGGCTGTCTGCCCTGCCACTGCATGTGACCCGCACATTTTCACCAAAATGGAAAGGTCGTGCAAAATACATGAAAAATTTAAAAAAATGAGAAAATGAAATATTTTTCTCTCTCATTGAGGATTTGTTAAAAAAAAATTATCAATAATGTCAACTGGTATGTTAAGATTTGCATAATAAATGGTATAATAAAAGATTAATATGAGGATTTGAATGAGAATATAGGAATATAGATGTGGCCATAATGTTTGTCCAGTTTGTCCAGTTTGAAAAGAATAGTTTTTAAAGATTTTTCAAATAGTACTATGTAAATGAAGTGTCGAAGAAACTTGAAGAGATGGATAAATTCATTGATTGAATTTTATGTGATTGATCCAGACTTGGGAGAAATCATACTTCCACATTAGAATCTAGATTAAATAACTCGTCAGATCAATGTTTAAAAGTCCCAAAAATAAGGATTCATATAAAAATACCAATAAATATAAAAAGTTTTTAATACTAACAATTTTTAGCTCAAAAAGATAACTCCCTTGTTTTTGGGGTAGCAAGAATTTATGCCTCATTTAATGATACTTTTGTTCATGTCACTGATTTATCAGGTAAAGAAACCATCGCTAGAGTCACTGGTGGTATGAAAGTTAAAGCTGATAGAGATGAATCATCTCCATACGCTGCTATGTTAGCTGCCCAAGATGTTGCTGTCAAATGTAAAGAAGTTGGTATCACCGCTGTTCACGTTAAATTAAGAGCTACTGGTGGTAACAAAACCAAAACTCCAGGTCCAGGTGGTCAAGCTGCTTTAAGAGCTTTAGCTAGATCCGGTTTAAGAATTGGTAGAATTGAAGATGTTACTCCAGTTCCATCTGATTCTACTAGAAGAAAGGGTGGTAGAAGAGGTAGAAGATTATAGTTTATTTTGTGTTTCTTTTATGGTTTACACAACTTATATATTAACTTTACCTATAATCTATCTATATGTTTAATATTTTGCACATAAATGTACATTTACGTATAACTTTTGAAACTCTATTACTTTTTGCTATTTCTTTTTTTCTATTTTATTGCAATCAGTCTAAGTAACCGTTTGAAGAACATCACCACATTCCTCTTAGATTTGAAAATGCGAACTAATATATGATTAAAAGGACGATACGATATGAATGTTTACGTACTATTACGACTACAGCTATACCTTCATCTGCACAAATAATCGTATCCACAATAATCAAGTTCTCCAAACCAGATTTTGAAAAAGTTGTGACTCCAATCCCGTTTAAACCATATAAACAAAGTTTCAAACCATTTAATGCAAATGATTTAATTTTATCAAATAAACAAAGTACTTCTAAAAGTGTAGAGTCTTTAGGTAAAAATATTTTAGCATTTGTTAATTCAAAGAAATATGCATTCGGCAAAGGTACAAGACCCCATAATTTGAAATCGATTTTTAAACCATCTGCAGCGGTATATCTAGGTGAAAGTTACCTTAAAAATGAATCAGATACCGATTCTATAGAATCTGTGTGGTCAGCAATGTGTGAATCAATGTACTATGAATTGCCTGGACTAAGACATTTTAGATCTGTACTAGATGTAGGGATCTTTCGAAAGCTTGAGTCGTATTTGAATGGTTATATTTCAAACCCACAAAATGAGAATGATAAAATATTTAATGAGACAATAAATAATAAAATCACAAATGATATTGTTTTAAACCAACCAGAATTATATTATGAAAATAATGAATTTATACTCCCATCATTAAAAGATCCTAAACTACTAAGTTTCTTCACAAATTTTGAATATGATAATTACTCAAATTATGGATTATCTTACTATAAATATAAAATTAAAACTTCAATAGTACGAAATTTTGGTTTAGATAATGAGTACGGTAAAGAATTAAATAAAGTTTTGACATCTGATTCTTATTTACAATTCCTTATTGATAAAACTGGTATTTATAAACTTTTTACTATTGGGAAATTTGATTATGATGATGATTCTCAAGTAAAAGTATTTGGTCAATATTTATGTGCATTAACTTTAAATCAACCAGATATAATAGATAATTGGATTTCAAATCATGTAAAGACGTATCTCGAAGTGTTTGATAGTTTATCAAATGTTGAAGTACGTGAAGTTTTAAAAGAGTTAAGTATAAATACAAATCTTGAATATTCAACTTTAGATCTTAACTTATATAAGATTATTAAAGATAATTGTAAAATTGTAATTCCGCTTGACGTTAAAATTGAATTAAAAGATGATATAAATGATAAAGAATTGGTTGAATTAGCTTATGATTTTGTGAGTTGTATGCTGATTAAACATTTCCTTTATAATCCAAAAATTGACAAAATTAAAAAAGTTATTCTTGATGTTTTTGAAACTAAAAATGATGAAGAAAATTTATTAAGAAATTTAGGTATTTATATAATATCATCTGAAGGCGAAGCTGAAAATCAATTAATTAATATTTTTAATAGAATGCCTATCAGAAATAAGAATAATCATAACGAAGCAAAAAATTTACCTCCAATTTTGAATAAGATTAAGATTTCACAACCATTCTTGAAATTAACTAGTCCTAATCAATCGACATTAATAAGATTATTATTACTTAATAGACACATAATATATTCATATTTCAGAACCATATCACCATCAACATCAACGTCAAATTCAACATCAACAAATCATGATATTAATAGTATTGATATTTTACTTCGTCATTTTGATTCATTTGGATATTCATATTATAGATACTTATTAAATTATAATCTACTTAAATCAAATTTAAATTATAGACAAAGACAACTATTATTCCCATTTATGGTTAAAAAAAATTTTAAATCATATGTATATGATAAATCAAAATTATTTGATGCAATAATTGATTCAACTTATAAAAATCTTTTAAATCAGAGGTTAGAAAAAGATCATTATATGCAAGTGAAAATTGGATCATCGGCTTTTAATCAATATTTTGCATTATTATATTTCCTTCAACCTCGTTATTGTAAGAATTTTACAAGGAATGTACTTTTTAACTTTACAAATCCACCATCAATGACAATTTTTAAACCACAAAATCAATCATTAAATCGTACCATAAAAGTTGATAACAATATCTTTCAAACGAGTATAATTAACGATGTTGATTTAGAGAATGGAATTATGGATGTTAATACCAATTTAGAAACCTTCTATTCTACGAGAACATTCAATAATTAACAAGGTTTTTTTTATCGCTCTGTCACTATCTATGGTAAATGATTCCATTTTGGGAATGCAAATCCCACTGCAGATAAGATTCGCGGCTTGATATTTTTTTGTATATATATGCAAGTTATCTTTGGAACTCAAATCTCAAGACTACCTTTTTATTTGATTTATTGAAGATGGATCCAATACTTGTTACATTATTAGTTGCTTTAGTTGCATCCTTAGCTTTATCGCATAAACAAATCGCTAAGTATACATCATATTATAAAGATTATTATTCATATTCAAATCCATCAACTCCAAATCAATCTCGTAAATCATCATATTCAAAAGATGGAATTAATGATCCTCAAGTTCCACCTGAACCAACTCCATTAATGATTACTCCTGATCAAGTTAAAAATTATGATGATAGACCTTGGAGACCGTTTAGATGGCCTTATCATCAAACCATGTCAATTTTTAAATTAGACATTAACCACTGGTTGGATATGGATAAATATTATTGGCATTATATTGGTGAAAAGGATAGAATTTGGAATAAATATGGTAAAGAA
Source organism: Yamadazyma buinensis (assembly GCA_030571035.1). Taxonomy (NCBI): domain Eukaryota; kingdom Fungi; phylum Ascomycota; class Pichiomycetes; order Serinales; family Debaryomycetaceae; genus Yamadazyma; species Yamadazyma buinensis. The sequence continues at coordinate 83,933 of JAJLWZ010000019.1, read as the reverse complement.
AATATTGATTGGTTACCTGAAGGTTATGATGCATGTTTAGAATTAATGGAAATTATTACTGATCATATGATTAAAAGATATCCATTATTATTTACTTTATTAGATGATAAAAGGGGTAAAATAGTTCGTAATGAATTAACTAAAGAAATTATTGATATGTCATTACCATTAAAACAACATCCTTTAATTTATGTTACTAAAATGGCTAAAGAAGATTTTTATATTGTTTTAAAAAATCCAGTTGATGATTTACATTATTTAGTTGGTGCAGCTGTACCATTCCCTGGTGGATCATTTGGTATTTCTCATAAAATTGGTCAACATTTAGATGTTATTCATGAACATGTTCCATATTATGAAGAAAAATTAAAAAAATCAATGGAACGTTGGTTTGAAAGATTAACTCCTTCGGCTCCAGTTGAAAGAGCAAGTTGGTATATGACTTGGGATCATAAATTACGTAAAAATAATGTTTATGATGGTGAATTTGATGTCTTAAAGGAAAGAGCAAAAGGTTTCAGTCCAAAAGATTTTAATGTTAGAGTTGAACGTCAAACTCTTAGAAAATTACCAAGATCTCAAGCAATTATTTTTACTAACCATCCAATTTTTTATTCGGTTGAAGAAATGAAAGATGAACCCATGGTTCCTCAACTTTTACGTAAAATCTTGTACGAAGCTCCAGAAGATATAATAAAATACAAAAATTTCGAAGTTTATCGTGATCATATTAAAGGTTATTTAGATGAATTACTGGAAAGACAAGTAGAATTAGGTATAGTTGAAAAAGATGCTCCTTTAAAAACTTTACCAACTTATCCTTTCGCTCATTGGACTAAAGCTGATTATGATTTTATGAATGGTGGGTTTAATAATCCTTCCCCAAACTATAATAAGGAAGCTTCAAACTATACTGAAGTTGCAAAGAAGGAATTAATTGATGATTAAGTAACTTTAAATAAAAATATTTATGGATGGTAAATCCCTATTTCGTATCTCTTAACTCTATATATAACTTTAACTAACTCTGATCAGCTCTAACTCCACATTTTAACAAATTTAATAAAGCGTTATTACTTCCCTCATGATAATTCCATTTTTTTAGGCCAATGCCGCATCTAACTTTTGCAACAAAAAAAATTCCAATTCCGTTTAAGCTTTTAATTCCTGACTCATATATGGATATCGAACTAGTTGACCTCACAAGACCTTCAAAGGCCATGAGTACTACGACTACAATCAACCATAACAATATCACAAATTACGACAGCAGGTTCCAGAGTGAGGCTGATATTGAAGACGTTTCGGTTGAAATAAGAGAATCAATGGAACAAAACTCAATTGAGAATTCTGATATTCCTGATGGGGGTTTCAGAGCATATATGGTTTTATTTGGATCATTTTTAGGATTAACTGCCAACTTTGGTACGTTGAACTCAGTAGGTGCTATTCAGACGTATTTAGCCACACATCAATTATCTCAAACTTCAGCATCTACAATTTCATGGGTTTTTTCAATTTACTTAGCGCTTGCATTTGCACTTACATTATTAGTTGGTCCTTACTTCGATTCACAAGGTGCAAAGAAGCCAATGCTATTAGGTAACTTGCTTTGTTTCGCTGGTATGATGGCGACTGCAAATTGTAATACTGTTTGGCAATTCATTTTGGCTCTTTCATTTTGTTACGGAATTGGGAATGCTTTAATGATTAGTCCATGTATTGGCGCTATAAGTCATTGGTTCAATATTCGTATTGGATTTGCTGTTGGCTTAAGTTCAGTGGGTGGATCAGTTGGTGGGATGGTGATCCCATTGATGTTAAGATCATTATATCCAAAAGTTGGATTTGTTTGGGCTATTCGTGTCTTGACCCTTTTTGTAACAGTATTAAATACACTGGCAATGTTATTAGTCAAAGAAAAAAAGAATAAGGAAAGAGTAGATAAGATTGAAGAAGGTAAAAGACGTGGTGCAGTTCTGAAATATTTACAATGGGATGCACTTAAAGATGTGAAATTTCTTCTTTTAGTCTTGGGTGTCACTTGTGGAGAATTATCATTACTTTCAATAGCTACTTATTTTGCTACTTATGCTATAACAGTTGGAGTGTCAGAAAGTTCCTCATACGTCTTATTAACTATTTTTAATGCTGTAGGGATCCTTTCAAGAGCGTGTATTGGGTATATGAGTGATAAATTAGGTCATTTCAACGTCATGATCGCTATGATATTTACTTCCAGCGTCTGTATCTTAGTCTTGTGGCTTCCATTTGGTTCTAACCATGCAGTTTTATATCTCTTTATTCTGTTATTTGGATTCACATCATCACTGATTTTATCACTTACCCCAGCATGTTTGAGACAAATAACTCCAGTTAGGGAATTCGGTGCAAGGTATGGGTTGATGTATGCTTTAGTCAGTATAGGGAACCTTTTTGGGATCCCATTAGCGAGTGCTATAATTGGAGATCTGAGTAGGTTCCATTACAAGATGTTTGCTTTATTTTGTGGTCTTGTGTCACTTTTAGGGACGGGGTTCTGGATATTGGGTAGGTATCAATCTGTTGGATTACGTATTGGTATTAAAATTTGATTTTATTTATTGTTTTATAGGGATTTCAAAGGGAGAGCTTCAAAAAGAGAAAAAATATATTCGTTCGTTATATTCTTTTTTTATACTATGTACTCTGCATATCTATTTTCTTTTCTTGACTCCATCCTTTTGTTGTGGGGTCCTAGAGATTTCTTCAATTTTTGGAAGTGGAGCTTTTGATCCAGAACTAGAACTTGGTGGTTTAGACCCTGGTTTATTTCCAGTTATTTTCAATTCAGCTTGTTCGGCTTGGATCTCCATCATTCTCTTGTAAGCGTCTGGTGCAACGAATTGTAAAATGTAAGGTCCGGCCATCATTACGACAACAAATGTGAATAATATAGTTAATGGTGTGGATTTAAAAATGAACCCTAATGGACTATCCATTACCAAACTTGAGATCGAACTCAGACTTTCTTCGTAGTACAGTTTATTCTTGATAACTTGCATGGTCACAGGTTTAGAAGTAACATCGATGGTTGTACCGTTGAAATCATTTAAATAATAGTCAGTGGCTAAAACTGTAGTTTCATTAACCTCAATTTTAAATCTATCTGAATTCAATAAAAAGTCATGTGTGTTGATACTGAGGTAATAGACACCTTCAGATAAGTCATTGAAGGTAAATTCATAATCCTTATTAACTAAAGCTTTTGAATTATTCAATGTTACTGAAAATCGTATAGGGAAGTTTTCACCATTAATAAATTTATCTGATTCAAGCAATTGGAAATCTGATGGAACATTCAATATTTTACCCTTTAAAACATGACCACATACTACACTAGCTGATACCAAGTGTCCTAATAAATTTAAAAACTTCATTCTTTTAAAGTCAAAACTCTTTGAAATCTCTCTGAATCTCAAATTGAATCTCAAATTTGGACCTGTTGTGATTTCTATTACCCGCACTCCCACCATAAAACCAGAACATCGTGAGAATTTTTTTTTTTCTCTATTGTACACGGATAGGTATTATTGTAGGGTGATCGTTCGACGTAAGTCAATTCCCCACGATGGTCACTCTCTACAACCTATTCAAGAGTAAACTAGTCGTTTCGGCGGGTAGTCACGGAACCAACGAGTTTGATCCTAGAGTTTCTCTGGAAGAATACAGATCCCTGACCGGTGAAGTATTTGGAAGGTTAAGTTTGCCTGAAGATTGAGCATTCGGGTTCCAAACAGTCTTATTTAACGTAAATACACTTGGAGAGATATTAAAAGAGAGATAGTAAAGCTTGTTCACGCATAAAGGGCTTCTATTTTTTATATTTACATATTGTCTTGCATTTCCCCGATTTTCTATTTTAGTTATTACTACTTCTCTTTCATGGTATGTGCTCCCCATTTATCGTAACAGTATAATCCTATACCAGTAAGCAGTAACCCACATAATTGAGTGAATGTAATTTTACCAAAGATCTTATTAGGGTCATTGTAATCAGATGCTAAGATTATACTTACTGTAATCAATACTATTCTCTTCATCATTGAGGCAATTGAATATGAAACAGCAGGTATCAGACCAAGAAGATGGAACGCTAGAAGCGTTTGAATGAAATGTGAAGTGGAATTAACTAAAATCAAGTAGAAGACTGTAAAAATTCCAGATTTGGTCTCAGGTGTTGAATCTTCTAATTTACCAAAAAATAAATCAAGTACATGTGGAGATTCATTTAATAAGAACCCAATTGATGAGATTGTAAAACCAATAATTGAACAATAAAAAATAATAGTCATTTGATCAGGTTTATTAATTGTTGAATCTTCAGTTATTGACGATGGTAAATATTTTGAAATAGTCTTAACGAAATAAAATTTATTAGATATAACTTCATCAACGTATTCATTTGAAATATTATTCTCGATATCTCTTCTTTCTTCTAATTTTTGATCTAATCTAATATCTGAATTAGAATAAGGTAACCTTGATGTATTACTTCTTTGTCTAATAAATTTATTCTCATATTCTTTTCCATGTTGAGACCCAGCTCTAGATGAATAAATTGCTAAATTAGCAGGATTAGTATCAGAATCCCAAGTAATAAGTTGTTTACCATAAATATTTTGAGCTGCAAAAATTAATAAACTCATAAAACATGCACCTAAACCTTTAATTTGGCTAGTTGTCAATGCACTCAATAACCCATCCACGCTTTCACTCAGAATCCTTTCTTCTTTAGTTTCATCAGTAATAATCAAAATAACTCCACCAACTAATGGAATTAAAGATAAGTAAGTAACCAGTGGGAATTTAACTTGATAAATGAATTTATATCCAAAAACAATTAATAAAGGTGACAATGCTTTCACACTAGACACAGTAGCCAAAGATATCAACGACGTGGCATATAAAGAACAATATTTCCCACAAAATTGGAATAATCCTAACGGTAAGATCTTGAAAAAAGCACCTTTGCTAAAAATAGGTTTTGAAGCATCAACAGGTACACATCCTAATGGGAAATAATCTGAGACACCTGGAGAATTCCTAGCCCAAGTTATAAAGGATAAAGAAAGTATTGACCCCATTAAAAATTGAAATTGACTCAAAAACAATGGGTACCTATATTCAAGAAGAATCATCCTGGTTAACTGTGATGTGACAGTTGAAACAAAATACCATATAAAACAAGTAACAACTACTCGTATCAGTATCGGTGGAATCCAATCTAATAACATTCTTAATACTTGCTATTTATTTATTGGTATAAGTATCTAATGCAGTAAACCCTCTAAAAGCCCTTGTAACGTCAAAAAAATTCAATGCCAATTTTCAAGTAAATAAATAGGGCGCACTTATTGTTCGATAAGATTTCATAGAAACATATACCGCAATAAATTTTGGTTACGTAATATAAAGGGTTCAAACTGTATTGGTTTCACAAAATTTTAAAGGAAACACTGCCTAAATATAGCATTGAAATTATATATAGAGTTGGAGAAGATAAAGCGGGGGTGGAGAACACCAGAATAGAGAAAGAATAACTTGGTCTTATATTTATATCTGGAATTTCCTACTCTACCATCCAAATACTCTACCGTTAATATCACCCATAACTACTTTCAATGAACCACGACTAAGTTTTTCATCTGGATCAACCAGACTATGCTTAAAAACTTGCATTGCGGTTATATCTGATACACTTTCATGGTGACTTAAAGATAATTTACATAATGGAGTTAACGTCCAGCTATCACCTGACGTTACTTCATACACCCTAATTAGTCTCTCATGACCAGCATTATCACCACTATATGCAAAAGATATAACTTCATTACTCCAATATATGTGACTAGTAGTAGATGATTTACCTGTTTCAATTCTGGAGTCATTGATACTTCCAAATTGAACGCATGTAATATCACCTTTAGGTAAAACTTGTTTTAATATCATATCACCACTCAAGTTGAATAATGATAATGTGTTGAAGTGTGTATCGACTATAGCTATGTTACCTGTATCATTAGATATCTCAATCAACACCTCACCCATATCTCTCTCATAAATACTTCTAATATACTTGAATCTAACAAGATCCCAAAGAATTACATTCCCATCGATATCCGATGATAAACCAACTTTAAAACTCTTACTATACTTCAAATCTTTAATAGCCGATACATGACCACGTAAAAGTCCTTGAAATTGAAGTGTTAATGAAGGTTTCATATTACATTTCCAAACATTAATTAGACCATCATTATCACCTGTTAAAAATGTTTTATACCCTATTTGCATGATATTAGTAATAAAAGATCTATGAATGTCCAAAAATGAAGCAGTATTAATTATTAAAGATCCACAATCTTCATCGATGTTACCTACTTTCCTAATCAATAAATCATCTTCACTACAAACACATTTTGGTCTACCAACCCATTTCCCAGTTTTCAGACTAATTTCAAGCTTCTTAATAGCACACCTTAATTTAGATTCAAATAATAATTTTGGTTTCACAGAATCATCTAATGGTGTGAAATAATAATTAGGTAAATTTAGTACATCTTTAGGTACATGTGGTTTCTGGAAAATCTTGTTTGGGGTTTGACCAAAATTATTAATCATTCCAATAACTGCTTTCCTCTCAACATCATCATTAATATTATCTAAATTAATAGCTCCATTATACGATAGATGATGGAACACATTAAGTGCCTCCACTGCGTCGGGACCACTTTGTTTATACCCAAATATTAAATCGATCCAAAGATGTAAATTAGCTGATACATATGGGCTTTCTAAAGCTTCACGATTCTTTTGAATAAAAATCTTTACATCACCCTTTGCCCATTTTGGTAAAACAACATTATTTGGAACTTCACCAGTTTGTAAAGTGCCCAACTCAAAATCATTTGCGTTAACTAGAAATTCGGGAAGGTAAAAAAATTCAGGTATAAGTTCTCTAACATCGGTAGTATTATCCTTTGATGCTGAAATCCAAGCTTTCTCAATTGAATTAAATAATCTATCTGCATGATCAAATTTCCCACCTTGTAATAAAAGGTATGAATGAACGTATGGAACCAACCTAATCAAAAACGATGATACAATCATAGCAGATGAATAATGCGTACCATAATGGAATGCAGGAGCATTGTCATCTTCCAAACTATCTAACGCTTCGAACCTTTCTCTAAATTCTGAAGCTCTTGGTTCAGTTTGAGCACCCATAGGTTTCGATAAATCCCTAAAAGTCTTTGGATTGGATAAATCTAATTCATCACTGGTATAATCTGCTATAACCCAAGGGAAAACGGGGTACTGTGTTAAATCATTGTATGTTCGACCTGCCAATGTATTTATAATCATCAAATAATAGAAATTCGACATTTCACCATTCTTCCATTTCTTTGTAGCGGAAAGTAAATTATCATTTGATCCAGATGCTGAAAATGCTGATGCAATTTTTGAAGTGAAAAAAGATGCTGATGATAATGACTCGCTTAATAAATCTTCATCTAACCCACCTTTACAATATGCATGTAATCTTGTATGAATTGAATCTCTTTCCTTTTGGTTGAAACATGTTAATAATATACTTGAACCATCCGTGAAAAACATCTCTAATGCTGTGTCTCTTAAAATGAACTGTCTTTTTGAAATTGAACTAAAAGAATCTAAACTCCAATGTTTGGTTCTATGTGATCTTTTATCATTGATTTTGGATTGACTATTAATAAGTTGTAAATACGAATCTCTTAATTCCATTGGAGCATCTTGAACATCTACAACATTCCCATCAGATTGATGGAAATAGTTTTCAATTATATATAGATGAGTTGAACCTAAAATCATCAAACTTTCAATTGGTTGTAATCCATTAATTTGACTTATATTCCAAAGTGAAATAATATGATCACCCAAGAATAAACTTCTTAAAACTTTCCTATTTTTATCTTCATACGCTGATGCTTTTGCTGAATTTTCATTATCTAAAATTTCATTATCACCATCATTAAAATTAGAATCGTCTATAATTTCAAATGAATCATCTTGAACTTCTGATAAACTTAAAGTATTAATACCATTATTAACTATTGCATAATGGAAAGTATCCATTGATTTATCTAAATTTTCATTTTCCGTCATTTTTTTAACTGGTATATCTAATTTATAAGCTAATTTTTCTGATTCTGATAATTGATCTTCAAGAATCATTCTATTCCTTATCCTATCTGAATTTTCAATGAAATCAACTGCATAATTTTTACCAGATTCATGATTAATTAATCTTCTTGTTTCAAATTTTAATGAATTATAACAACTTACAAAATATAATACATTCTCCTTATAATCTTGACTTAATCTATTAAATTTATATAATTCAGATTTAATTAAATTATTCTTTAATTGATAACAATCACGTTCAAAACTTTTAATATAAATATTATCTAATTGTCCTAATTTACCACCATTATTTAAAGTAATACTTATAATATTATTAATATTAATTTTGGAACTATCAATTTCTTTAGAAATTAATAAATGTGAACCTTGATTAAAAATATGTTTATATGTTGGGAACCTATTAATTGATTTTACAGTTTCTTCATCATTTTTAACCATAAGGGTTTCAAAAAATTCTTTAATTAATTCAAATGTAGCACTATAATCAATGTTTTTACACATAATATTAACAATTTCATTAAATTCATCTTGTCTCATCATATATCCAGTCCTTAATAAATTAAATAAATGTTCTGGATTGTATTTATTACCTAATTTGAAATAATAACCTAGTAATAACATAATTAAATCAGCTAATTGTTCATTTGATAATACATTATTTTGGAAAATTATAACTTGTTTATATAACAATAACTTAACTAAATGATCGAATCTTTCAATTGGGAATTTTTTTGGTTGTTTTGATGGAGTTGAAGGTTGTGAAATTGATGGATTGAAAGTATTACTTGTTGGCGTTGATGGTAAAGAATTCATTTCTTGATAATAACCATTATTATTAAAATTTGAAACTTCAGCCCAATCTTTATCAATTTTCAAAATTGATAATTTCTTTAATTTTAAAATTAATAAATCACCTACATATGATTTCAATCTATTTATTGAATTATTAGAATTAACACCTTGCTTTATTTCAATAATTGATAATATACATGATAAATATTCTGATAAATCTTCTTCATTTATTATAAAATCATGATCAAGATACTCAATTTTATAAAAAATAAGTAAATTAGTTGATTCATTTAAGAAATCCTTTTCATTGAAAATAAATTTTGAAACTGAAATGAATTCATTTATATGTTTCAAAATTTTAGGGAAGATTATATCTAAAATTAATTTCTTAGTAAAATCACTTAAATTTTGGAAAATTTCAAAAAATTTAGTATTTGGAATAAATAATTTTGATATAAAAATATTTGAAATTACTTTAGTAATTTTATCAAAACAATTTTGAAAATTATTTAATGATTCAGGATTATCAATTTCCCAACTTAAAAATAACTTGAGATATCCAATTAATTCAAATATTCCATCTAACCAATCTTTCTCTAAATAAAATGTTGATAATGGTTTTATATTATTATAACCATATTCAATTAATTCAGCATACAGATTAATTAAATGAATAGTATCATAAGCTAAATCCAAATTACCATTTAAAGATCTTGAATTTGGAGTAGCAGTTGGAGAACTTAATACTTTCCCCTTACTTTCACTTAAAGTATATAAGGAATTTAAAACCATATTATTTAATAAATTTAAAAATTCCGGTATAATTAATTTAAAATCATTTGGTAAATTTAATTTAATTAAATCTGATAATGAATAATATTCATCAATATTATTATCAATACCAAAAGCAGCTAAATAAATCAGACATAACACTTCATCATTTGACCACCAATCTTTTAAATAATGAGTTAAAATATCTAAACCTCTATTAACAATAAAGAATTTTTTGATGATATTTGAACCTAAAGATTTTAATAATTTTGATAATAATCTAATACCACATTTTACAACATCTTTATTATTAATTGATTGAGTTTCTAAAGATTTTACATTAAGAATTAATAAAATCCAATGAATTGTCACCGATCTTGAAAATTTTTTTAAAATTTTCATAGTTGATTCATTATCACATAAAGTATCAGTTAAAAATTTTAAAACGATTATACCTAGTTCAGAATTCGATTCTTGATTTGATGAATAAATTGAATAAATTACAAAATCTGAAATTGGTTTTATACTTTCAACTGAAATATCTGATTTAAAAATCGTTGGTAAAGTAAAACTTAATTGGTTCATTGATTCATTATCTAATTTAATATTTATTAATGATGGAGATTTAAAAAATTGTAAAAATTTTTTCAATAAATTCATTTTATTTAATTCCATTATATTAAATTCACTAAATTTTGATTCAATCATAAAAATATTAAATTGTTTAAATAATAAAGGTAAATTTGATTCATCATTAAAAATATCGAAATTTAAAATTAAAAATCTATAAGAATTTGGATTAATTATAATTGATTCTTGTAAATTATTATTATTATAACCGACATGATTTAAAATTAATTGAAGTAAAGATAAATTATTATAATCTTTTAAATCATCTTGATCTTGTTGTTCTAAAATTTTTATTAAATTTGGTAGAATTTTAAATTGTAAAGACTTATTTAAAATTTTATAATTTGTTAACAAAATTTGTAAAATTCCACAACCATTTATATTTTCAAATTCTTTATTTAATCTCCAATTATTATTAATTAATTTAAATAAAAATTCTAATGATTCAATTAATAAACTATCTCTTTCATCAATTTTTAAAAATTTATCATTGATAATATTTTCAATAAATTGTAAAATTATTTGACTTATACCAATTATATATAATTCACCATGAATTGATTCAGATTCATAATTTAAAATTTGAGCATTTTCAATTTCAATAATTTCTAAATTAGTGTTTGAATTAAATAAAATATTTGAATCTGAAATTTTATTTAATGATAAATGATTTACAATATCATTTTTATCAATTAAATTTTTTAAAGTTAAACCATTTGCTAAATGTTTATTATTACTTTTAATACTTTCATTTTTGGTTTGATTTGATTGAGTTATATGAGCTAAAGATTCTCTAAAACTATTAGTTCTATTTCTTTTACCATTTAATTGTTTTACTTTAATTGATAAATTTGCTAACCCATTAAAATTTAAATGATTTAATAAATTAAATATATTATCAGTATTAAATTCTTTAAAATTCCAATCATAACCTAAACCTAAATTATAAAATAAATTAATCCATTGATTTGATAAATTTGTATTTAAAATTGTTAAATTTCTAATAATTAATTCATTTTTAATTTGATAATTTTGTTCATCTCCAATATATAATTTATCCCAAGAATCCATACTTTTAATTAAATCTGGGCATGGTATTGATTCAGAATATTCACCATTTATAAATAAATTTAAATTTTGATGTTTATCAAATGTTAAAACAAAATGAATAAAATTTTGATTGATATTTGAATCAAAATTAATTAAATGATTAAATGAAAATTGAATTTTGGAATTATTTGAATTATTCCTGAGTTCAATTTGAATTTGATTAAAATTTATTAAATTAATTCTAAAATTTAAAATATTTGAATTTGATGAATTTGTAAAATTAAAAAGTGTAATTAAATCTGATTCTTCATCAATTGTATTAAATTTAAACCAAGTTTGTAAACTGAAAAGTTTTAAACTACCATTCCCATTACCTATTCCATTTTTATTTATAATATTATCATTATTGTTATTGTTATTACTATTATTATTATTATAATACGGTATTGGAACTGGTTTATTTAATTTATTAAATACAAGAATTTTAAAATGACTTTGATACTTCTTAACTAAAACATTTAAAAATCTTAATAATATTAATTTTTCATCAATTTTTTTAGAATTGAATAACCTTTCAATAATTAATTTCAAATTTTTAGTATTACAACCTAATTCTAATAAATTTATTAATAATTTAAAATATTGATTTAAAATTGTTGGTTTTTCATTATTTAAATCATTTAATTCACTAATTTCACATAATTCAAGGAAATTATTAATTAAAATATTTTGTAAACCTAATCTCATAAGTATTATCTTTGTTGTATAATTTTTATTAATTAAATAAGATAATAATTCAAACATTAAAATTTTAAAATCTATAAATAATTTATTATCTAAATCTTTTAATTTTGTTATGAAAAACTTAATTGATTCAATTTTGAATGAGATATTATTAAATAATGGATTAACACCAATAAAAATTTCTTCTTCAATTACAGCATCTAAAATAATTTGATCATTTAAACTATCAATTAATTCAATTTGCCAATTCTTAAGTAAATCATTATTTAAATTATAATTAGGGAATAAATTTTCACAAAAATATTCAATTAAAATAATATCTTCCCCTTCTTCCATAATGACTAGTTAAAAGATTAGTGATGAATGTGTTTTTTTATTATCCTTTAAACTTTTGTAACTATATATTTTAAACGCTATACCAGCCTTTAACCGCTCTCTCGCATTTTATTTGAAATGCTTTGAGAGATCTTTTTGTTACTGCCAGCTTATGTAAGCGATTACGTAATCGTGTGGTGATAAAGATCACGTGCGCTTGGTCACGTGCATGAAGTTTTCATTTTTTATTTTTCACTGTTAACAATCCTATTAAATTATTTCTTTAAAGAGGTAATTAGCTAAAAAGTAAATGAGAGTTATTAAAGTGATTTAAGAATTTGAATTGTCATATTATAGTGTTTTGTTTGTTTCTATCTTGTGTTTTTTCTATCTTATTTTTCTTGTATTTTTTAACGAATTTTTTAGGTTTATATAAGTTTTATAAATTCTGCAATTACTATTATAATTAACTTCAAAAAACCCCCCCAGAAAATAAGAGACTTTGATATTTTGGTCATAATTAAAGTATTTTCTTCCAAAGAAAAAGATTATACTGTTTATTAATGTATATATTTAAAACACACTGTAACTAACTTCTTAAATAATATTTTAAATTTACATTAACTCTAAAAGAGTGTACAATTATTCAATGATAAGGAAATGCATCATTAAGTAAATTACAAGATGCGAATTGAAAAAAAAAAAACACACACACACAATTAGAAAAATCCTCAAGATCTGATTTCAATCTCTCATGAACGATTTAACCAATTCTTCCAAATCAGATCGAAATTCATTATTTAATAAGATTCCTGAAGATGCTGAAATAATTTCAATTCCTGATTCAAATGATGAAATGGATCAAATTGATGATTATAACGAAGAAAAAGATTTAGAACTAGAACAAAGGCAAGAAATACAAAGTAATAATGAGGGCGTTAATGCGAGAGACAGCAACATCAAGGAAGGGAAAGTTGATTTAAATAATTCAGAATTTGAAAATAATAATGATTTAAATAAGGATTTAAAACTTGATCAAGCAGATAAAGAAGTAGATAAAGAAGAAGAAGAAGAAGAAGAAGAAGGAGAAGTTCAAGATCAAGATAAAGATCAAGATAAAGAAGATATCACAAAAGAAGAATTTATTGAAGTTGAAAATCCAGAAGAAGTTAACGAAAAAAGACAAATTATTGCAAATATTATGAATGAAACTATTGCCAAAGAAGGTGATTATTGGTATTTAATACCTGAATCATTTTACTTCAATTTTTTTAATATTGAAACAAGTTCAATGAAAATTTTGCAACAACGTTTAGGTGTAATTGACATTTATAGAATTGCTGATGAATCTGGTAATTTATATAATGATAGTGAAAACGAAAAAATTAAGGCTATACCTGCAAATGTATTTTCATATTTAGTTGAATGGTTTGGTATTAAAGGTAGAGCTCCAACAAGAGCTTTAGTTGTTAATGAATTAGGTATACTTCAAATTGAAAATGTTTTACCTTATTTTATTCTTCATACATTACCAAAAAAATCTACAAATAATAATAGTACTTATGGTGGTAATAATTATAAACCAAAGGGAGTTTGTTTATCACAAACTCAAACTTTTGAAGATTTATATAAAGTTGTTAAAATGAATAATTTTAAACAAAATAAATCTGAATTTAGATTATGGGTAATTGATCTGTCAAATATTAATCAATTTCAAAATAATATTTCAATTAAAGATTTTATTAATCATATTGATCAAAAACATTTAATTCAAAGGAATCATTTTAAACAATCACTTAAATCTCAAGGTATTGGTCCAACAACTTATCATTTACTTATTGAAACTTTTGATGAATCAATTAATAAATTCCCAATTACAAATTATTTACAAAATATAAATTTTCATTATTCAAATTCATCAACATCGTCTGCATCGTCTGCATCATCATCATCCTCCTCCTCCTCCTCCTCCTCCTCATCATCATCATCAAATTCAACGCCACCAAGTACATCATCAGATAATTCTTCAGATACAAATTCACAAGATGAATTCATATCATCAGGTGGGAAATTAGGTTTAGTTAATTTAGGTAACACATGTTATATGAATTCAGCCTTACAATGTCTTGTTCATATACCTGAATTAAATAAATATTTTTTTTATAGTACTTTTGAAAAAGAATTAAATGAAACAAATCCTTTAGGTTTTAATGGTAATATGGCAAGAGGATTTGCATCATTAATTAATAGATTATTTGATAATGGAATTTCAGATAATGGATCATATGGTAATACAGCTATATCACCAAGAGAATTTAAAAATATAATTGGACAATATTCTTCAATGTTTCATGGCTATCAACAACATGATAGTCAAGAATTTGTTAGTTGGTTATTAGATGCTTTACATGAAGATTTAAATAGAATAATTGAAAAACCATATTTAGAAAAACCTGAATTAAAGGATGATGAAATTGGTGATTCAAGAGCTATTGCTAAATTAGCTCAAATTAGTTGGGATCAATTTAAACAACGTAATGATTCAGTTATAGTTGATTTATTTAGTGGATTATATCAATCTGTTTTAGTTTGTCCAGAATGTAGTAAAACTTCAATTACTTATGATCCATATAATGCATTGACTTTACCATTACCAATTGAAAAAAAATGGTATTTTACATTTACTGTTGTAAATTTAGATTTTAATATTACTAATAATATTCCAATTGGTGGTAGAATTAGAAAATTTGAAGTTGAATTAAATAGAACTTCAAGTTTTATTGAATTAATGGATTATATATCAAATTTTTTAAAAGTTCCGAAAACATTTTTATTCGTTTATGAAATTTTTCAAAATACAATTTACCAAGATTTCCAATCTAATTCAAATAAATATAAGTTTATGCCAATAAGTGAAATCATGACAAAAGATGATGACATTTTAATTTATATTATTCCTCATAATGAAACAGATTTTATTGTTCCAGTTTATAATTCAGTTCCTGATACGGATGCTTCATATACTTCAGTAAGTTTTACTTCAATCCCATTATTTATAGTTGTAAATGAAGATGAGATTAAATCATTTGGGAAAATTAGAGGGAAATTAGAACAAGCAGTTCAAGTATTGACTGAAATTGATATTGAAAATCATTACCATAGTTTAAAAAAATTAGTTTCTAAAAAATACTATTCAAAATCTGATTTTGAAAGTTTCCTGGTAGCTGGAACTGGACCTGAATCTGAATCTGATGATTTTGAGTATATTGGAACTTCTGAACTGGTTTCAGAAGAAAATGATTTCAATAAAGATGATGTTGAGTTAGAATCTGATTCAGAATCAAAAGATGAACCAGAAGAAGGTGAATATGATTCAGATGTATCATTAGCTGATCCTGAAATTAGTGCAGATTACGGATTCACAATTAAATACAATCAAGAAAAAGTTCATAAAGACACTAGACATATTTACATTCCTGTAATTAAACCAAATCCTTCCAAATCATTAAAATTAAGTGATTTATTAGATGATAAGAAATATTCATATTACCACTACCAAGAATACTTGGCCAATGAAAGTTCCAAAATTCAAGAATCTGAAAATCAAGAATCTGAAGAAGAAGTATGTGACGATGCAGAAGAAGAAGATATTGAGGAGGAAGAAAATATAAAACCAGTCTTGAAATTAAGACCTCATACAAGAGATGTTTCAACTCCTGATACTGAAGGAATTGAAGTTCCAATTGGTGTATCTGAAACTGGTGAACCTGAAATTCTTGCAAGTGATTTAGAAAGTCTGAGTCTGGATGAACAAATGAAACTGTTACTTGATAGTGTTACACTTCCTGCACCACTTTTACCAATGCAAGTTCAACAACAATCACAAGAAAAAGAACCTCAACAAGAAGATAATATAAAGAGTAAACATCCAGAATTTATTAAAAGGGGAACAATTTTAATTTGTGAATGGGATAATGAAATTTATCAAAAATTATTTTCAAATAAAATTTGGGAGAATGCTTTAGAAATTCCAAATCCTGAATTAGTTCGTAATAAATTAAAATTAAAAGCTAGAGAGAAAGCACCAATTTCATTATATGAATGTTTAGATAATTTTAATAAACCTGAAATCTTAGGTGATCAAGATTTATGGTATTGTCCAAATTGTAAAGATCATAAACAAGCAACTAAAACTATTAGAATTTGGTCAACTGGTGATATTTTAACAATTCATTTAAAAAGATTTCTGACTGCAAGAAGTTTTAGTGATAAAATTAACGTTGTTGTTGATTTCCCAATTACTGGACTTGATATGTCGAAATATATTAATAATGATGGGGTTGATGCTATATATGATTTAGTAGGAGTTGATAACCATTATGGTGTTTTAGGTGGAGGTCATTATACTTCATTTGCACTTAATTTTAAAGATGGTCAATGGTATAATTTTAATGATAGTCATGTATCAAAAGTTCATGATGTTCAAGAAGTTATAAGTAGTGGAGCATATTTATTATTTTATAGGAGAAGGAAAAGTGTAGGTACTGATAAATTAAATGAAATGATTGAAACTAGTGAAAATGAAATCAGGGAAAAATTAAAAGTTATTTATGATGCAGTTAATGTTTATGAGGAAGAAGAAATGGTTACAGTTAATAAAAAGAGTAAAACTAAAAAAGTAAAGAATGAAGAAGAAAGTGATAAAGATGGTATTGTAGAAGGTTCAGAATTAGATGAAGTTGTTGTAGTAGATTGAGGTTACATTTTTTTTTAGGTACTTTTTTATATACATTCTGTATTCTATAAAGATAAATTTAAAGCTCTAGTATTTGATAATTGTATCATTTTCTTTAAATCATCTTTGGTAACCAGTATTAATCCACCATTTATGAAATTAAAATTTGATAAAGTTTCACCATTTGAAATTATTGATGATTTAGTTATTATATTTGATTCTTCACTTTCATTCTCTATATCACATAAGATTAAATTTTCATTATTTAAATTATAAATACCAAAATTTGAAGAAATATAATTATTTGATGGTAAATTTAAAACTAATTGGTTAAGAATTTCAGAATTTACAAAATATTGATTTTTTAATTCTAAATTATCTTCAAGGTAAATCATTGGCAATTTAACATTTTTTAAAGTATTAATTAATGAGAAATAAGCAATATCGAAAAGTGGACCAGATCTACTAAAAACTTTTAAATTTATAGATAAATTAAAAATATATTGTTTGGAATCTTCACTTTCAATAAACTCAAATTTTCCATTACTATTCTCAAATTTCAACATTGGTTTAAAAAGTAATGATTTAGTTGGTAAGATCTTTTGTGATAACAAAATTTCATATAGATTTTGACTTAAATTCATTTCTTCATCTGTTGGTGCTCCACTTATTGTTCTGCCCCTAGAAATGGATATCGATGGCGAGACTGAACTGTATTGTGTGTGTATGGATGGATCGTTATTTGTGACTTCCAGTATATTATAAGTTATAGTGGAATTAATTAATGTTATACCATTTTTGATATAAGTTGAAGTTAATTTTTCATCATTATAAATTTTTAAAATTTCGATATTTTTAAATTCTTCGAATTCTCTATAATTGGTTCTTATATTGGAGTTCAAGTGCCTTTCTAGTGATAAATCTGGTATTATTTTTTCTAATACTTCTGGTGGGAATGATATTGAATCCATTTTGAATTGTTGTAATCCTTTTATTTTACCTTTACGCATCTCTTTACAGAGTTGTCAAATTCTCAAAAAAAAAAGACACACAGGGCACATGATACCGCACATGACGAGAATCACATGACCACATGAAAACATTTCAAAATCTTTTGCCACCTTTGCTGGTTTAAACTTACCCAATACAAATATTTTTACTTTAAGAGACATTTCATTGGACAAAGATTAACAAATACATTTTTCTCACTTATTACATGATTTACATTATCAAATTAAAATTGGTTACAGTAACAAAAATTTTGCCAAAAAAAAATGTATTGTTGCATTTTATTAAATCAGTAATAAATTAACTCTCATTACACAATCTTTTATTCAACGATTACTTTATCAACTACCAATAACCTATAACCTATTATGATTTATAAAATTAGAAATCCCAATTAGATAAATAGTTTTATATCGCCACTCCAACGGTATTCCTAATGATTAAGTCCAGGTCGAAATTTTTTTATTCCACCTCGAAATTTTTAGTTCCCCCTGCTCATATCGGCCCTATTACAATCGATGGCCTGGCCCATAGGCATTTTCTCCCTAATAAACTTTTATTTTTATAACTAGTAAGTATAACTAGTGAGACATACATATAAATAGAGACAAGTAAAGTAATATAAAACAGAGTTAAAAACTGATATACAATAGAATTAGTTTGTGCAAACAGAGTTAGAATTACTAAAACGGACTTGAACCGAGACTTTTTTTTTATTCGTAATATGAGTATAAGCGAAAGGGAAAGAGTCGGAGTCTTGTTAAAAAACTTATGCAGATACATATGAAAAATTATGGAATATTAGTGTTAAAATGGGCTGGGTATCGGACTCACCCGTTTGTAACATTGATTTCATAGTAGTTTATACTCTTAACTTGATCTCTTAAAGTGAATTCATTAACTGATTTTTTACCCTGTGAAACAATTATACTAAACTGAAATTATATATATATATATATATATATAACAGTATATAATTAAGGAAAATATAGTTATATAAGTTCGTATTCTATAATTTTTCTAATCTCCCCCACGATGACTCTATATTACCATTTTAAGTTACTCAATCCTGCTCATCACACAATTATGTCTTGGTTTACTGAACTTTAAAATTTATTATGGGGGTGAAATCAGCAGCACAAAAAGATTAGGGGAGTCATAATGAAAGAAATACTTGGTATTTATATATACATTTAAGGGTATATAATGATCGGCACTCCATACATACAACTCCCTTAATCCGTAACGCTAATCAAAACCTCTTTATAAATCCACAGATCAGATCAATACATTATTGCGATAAAGAACTCCTATTATTAACACAGAGGCTCTAATTGGTTATACCATTTTTTTCAAGTTTTTCCTCAATAATAAGATCTACAGCCAATTACATCCACCGTTAACGGATTACATATACATTTTTTTTTTATTATCTTAGTAAGACTTTTTTTGGATGGTATCAGTTAAGGAAAGAGAGACATTACGTTATAAATTATTAGGAAAATGTTAGTAAACTAGGTCGTTATACAGTATTTTTATCTCTTTTTCAGACTAAGACATTTTCCGGTTCAATTGACTTTTTCAAATTTAAAAATTTCTCTCTGTTTAGTGGAGAATTCCTTTGATTTAATAAAAAATTTTCAAATTATAAGATTTTAAAAAATTCCACTTTAAAATTTTTTTTTTAATTTTTCAGTTACATTTTTATCAACTGTATTTTTTTTTGTTTCCCACAACTTTAAAAAAAGTTTTTTTTGTGTATTTGATAATTTGAATTGAATTGGTATATTTATTTACATCGATTTAATCATTGTATATTGTTGAATTTTACTAGAGTTTATTAAAAGAAGTTAATAGAATCAATAAAACCTCCTACAATTGTTTTGGCTTGCGATTGAGAGATTTTGAGAAACAGGGACCTTTTAATTAATTAATTTTTATACAATTTATTACATTTTTTTAATTTTATTTCCACCTTACTATTAGATAAACTATATCTGTTAAAGTAAGAGAATTTAGAAGATAAAAGATAGAAATAAAAAATACCCAATTTAAGCAGTTTTTGTCCGATAAACGTTTTTATAAGAAAGTTATTTTAATTTAAGTGTTTGAGATATGGCTTCTTATATGGAAGAAGAATACGAAACTAATATTTATCAATATGATGAAGTACCAGAAAACAAATCTTGGGCTTCAACTTTACCAGTAGCTCAAGGGTTATATGATCCAGAATTTGAAAAAGATGCTTGTGGGGTCGGTTTTACTTGTCATTTAAAAGGTGTACCAAGTCACAAGATTGTTTCAGATTCAAGAAATTTATTATGTAATATGTCTCATAGAGGTGGTGAAATAAATCCAAAAGATGGTGATGGTGCTGGTTTATTATCTTCATTACCTCATGATTTCTTAGTTAAAGAATTTAAATATCATTGTCAAGTTGATTTACCAAACAAAGGTCAATATGGTATTGGTAATATTTTCTTTAAAAAAGATGATAAAATTTTTGAAAAATCAAAATCAACTTTTGAAGATATCGCAAATTCTTTAGGTTTAAAAATTTTAGGTTGGAGAAAAGTTCCTCATGATTCAAGTATTTTAGGTCCTGCTTCATTATCAAGAGAACCATTAATTTTACAACCTGCAATTATTTTAAATGAAATTTTTAATAAAAAAATTGATGAAGAAGAATTTGAAAAATCTTATAATAAAGAATTTCAAAAGAAATTATTTATTTTAAGAAAACAATCAACTCATACTATTGGTTTACATAATTGGTTTTATATTTGTTCTTTATCAAATCAAACTATTGTTTATAAAGGTCAATTAGCTCCAAATCAAGTTTTCGCTTATTATCATGATTTAGTCAATAGTGAATATCAAGCTCATTTTGCTTTAGTTCATTCAAGATTTTCAACAAATACTTTCCCTTCATGGGATAGAGCTCAACCTTTAAGATTAGCTGCTCATAATGGTGAAATTAATACTTTAAGAGGTAATAAAAATTGGATGAGAGCAAAAGAAGGTATAATGAAATCTGAATTATTTGGTGATGAATTAGATAAATTATATCCAATTATTGAAGAAGGTGGTTCAGATTCCGCCGCTTTTGATAATGTTTTAGAATTATTAGTTATTAATGGTAAATTATCATTACCTGAAGCTGTTATGATGTTAATTCCTGAAGCTTGGCAAAATGATAAATTAATTGATCCAAAAAAGAAAGCATTTTATGAATGGGCTGCTTGTTTAATGGAACCTTGGGATGGTCCAGCTTTATTTACTTTTGCCGATTCAAGATATTGTGGTGCTAATTTAGATAGAAATGGTTTAAGACCTTGTCGTTATTATGTTATCGATGATGATAGAATTATTGTTGCTTCAGAAGTTGGTGTTATTGATGTTGAACCTGAAAAAATTTTACAAAAGGGTAGATTACAACCTGGTAAAATGTTATTAGTTGATACCAAAGAAGGTAGAATTGTTGATGATAAAGAATTAAAATCAAAAATTTCATCAAAATTTGATTTTAAATCTTGGATTTTAGCTAATTTAATTACTATGAAAGATTTATCAGAAAAATTATCTTCAAAATCAATTGATTCTTCATTAAATTTATCAACTTCAACTGAATCAATTCAAAGTGATCCAAGATTAATCGCTTTTGGTTATACTCATGAACAAATGTCATTAATTTTATCACCAATGGCTGAAGCAAAGGAAGCTTTAGGTTCAATGGGTAATGATAATGCTCTTGCTTGTTTATCTGAACAACCAAGATTATTATATGATTATTTTAAACAATTATTTGCTCAAGTTACTAATCCTCCAATTGATCCAATTAGAGAAGAAATTGTTATGAGTTTAGAATGTTATATTGGACCTCAAGGTAATTTATTAGAAATGAAACCTGATCAATGTAATAGATTAAAAATTGATTCACCAATTATTTCAAATAAAGAATTAAATTTAATTTTTAATATGTCAATTGCTTATCCAAAATGGACTGTTGAAAAAATTGATATTACTTTCCCAAAATCTGAAGGTATTCAAGGTTATATAAATACTTTAGATAGAATTTGTCAAGAAGCTTCAAATGCTATTTCTAATTCAAATAAAGTTATTGTTTTAACTGATAAATTAACTGATGCTAATAGAGTTCCAATTTCTGCTTTAATTGCAATTGGTGCAGTTCATCATCATTTAGTTAGACAAAAACAAAGATCAAAAGTTGCTTTAATTATTGAAACTGCTGAAGCAAGAGAAGTTCATCATGCTTGTTTATTAGTTGGTTATGGTGCTGATGCAATTAATCCATATTTAGGTATTGAAACTTTAATTAGAATGAAAAATGAAGGTTTATTAAAAGATGAATCATTAACTGAAGATAAAATTATTGAAAATTATAAAATTGCAATTAATGCAGGTATTACTAAAGTTATGTCAAAAATGGGTATTTCAACTTTATCATCTTATAAAGGTGCTCAAATTTTTGAAGCTTTAGGTATTGATAATTCAGTTATTGATAGATGTTTTGCTGGTACTGCTTCAAGAATTAAAGGTATTACTTTTGAATATATCGCTCAAGATGCTTTTACTATGCATGAAAGAGGTTTCCCAAATAGAGATACTATTAAACCTTTAGGTTTACCAGAAACTGGTGAATATCATTGGAGAGATGGTGGTGAAACTCATATTAATGATCCTGCTGCTATTGCTTCGATGCAAGATGCTGTTAGAAATAAAAATGAATCAGCTTATCAAGCTTATTCAAAGAAAGAAACTGAAGCTGTTAAAGGTGCTACTTTAAGAGGTTTATTAGATTTTGATTCTGCTAATTGTACTCCAGTTCCATTAGAACAAGTTGAACCATGGACTGAAATTGTTAGAAGATTTTTCACTGGTGCTATGTCTTATGGTTCCATTTCAATGGAAGCTCATTCAACTATTGCTGTTGCAATGAATAGATTAGGTGGTAAATCAAATACTGGTGAAGGTGGTGAAGATGCTGCTAGATCTGCTGTTAGTGAAAATGGTGATACTATGAGATCAGCAATTAAACAAATTGCTTCCGGTAGATTTGGTGTTACATCTCATTACTTAGCTGATGCTGACGAATTACAAATTAAAATGGCTCAAGGTGCTAAACCAGGTGAAGGTGGTGAATTACCAGGTAATAAAGTTAGTTTAGAAATTGCTAAAACTAGACATTCAACTCCAGGTGTTGGTTTAATTTCTCCTCCACCTCATCATGATATTTATTCAATTGAAGATTTGAAACAATTATTATATGATTTGAAATGTGCTAATCCAAGAGCAAGAACTTCTGTTAAGTTAGTCTCTGAAGTTGGTATTGGTACTATTTCAGCCGGTGTCGCGAAAGCTGGAGCTGAAAATATTTTAGTCTCTGGTGATTCTGGTGGTACCGGGGCTGCTAAATGGACATCTATTAAACATGCTGGGTTACCATGGGAGTTAGGGTTAGCTGAAGCTCATCAAACATTAGTCTTGAATGATTTAAGAGGTAGAGTTATTTTACAAACTGATGGTAATATTAAAACTGGTAGAGATGTCGCAATTGCAACTTTGTTAGGAGCTGAAGAATTTGGGTTTGCTACCACTCCTTTGATTGCAATGGGGTGTTTAATTCTTCGTAAATGTCATCTAGGTACCTGTGCTGTTGGTATTGCAACCCAAGATCCACTTTTAAGAAAAAAATTTGCTGGTACACCAGAACATGTTATAAATTTTTTCTATTATGTCGCGAATGAATTTAGACAAATTATGGCAGACTTAGGGTTTAGAACTGTTGCTGAAATGATTGGTAGAACAGAGAAGTTGATTGTTAGAGAGGATTGGAAAAACACCAAGAACGCTAATATTGATTTATCACCAATTTTAACTCCAGCTCATTCAATTAGACCTGGTGTTCCAACTCATTGTGTTAGAAAACAAGATCATAGATTACATGTTAGAATTGATAACAAATTAATTGATGAATCTGAATTAACTTTAGCTAAAGGTTTACCAGTTACCATTGATTGTGATGTTGTTAATACTGATAGATCTTTAGGTACTACTTTATCTTATAGAGTTTCCAAACTTTTTGGTGAACAAGGTTTACCTCATGATACTATTCATGTTAATGTTAAAGGTTCAGCTGGTCAATCATTTGGTGCTTTCTTAGCTCCAGGTATTACTTTAGAATTAGAAGGGGATGCTAATGATTATATTGGTAAAGGTTTATCAGGTGGTAGAATTATTGTTTACCCACCAAAGGAAGCTAAATTTAAAGCTGAAGATCAAATTATTGCAGGTAATACTGCATTCTTTGGTGCAACTTCAGGTACTGCATTTATTAGAGGTATTGCAGCTGAAAGATTTGCCGTTAGAAATTCTGGTGCTAATATTGTTGTTGAAGGTACTGGTGATCATGGTGTTGAATATATGAGTGGTGGTAGAGTTATTGTTTTAGGACCAACTGGTAGAAATTTTGCTTCTGGTATGTGTGGTGGTATTGCTTATGTTTTAGATATGGCTCAAGATTTTGCTGATAAAGCTAATTTAGGTACTGTTGAATTAAGTGCAATTGAAGATCCATCAGAAATTGCATTTGTTAGAGGTTTAATTGAAGATCATAGACATTATACTGGTTCCGAAGTTGCTGATAATATTTTGAATGATTTCAATAGAATTTTACCAAGATTTGTTAAAGTTTTACCAAATGATTATAAAAAAGTTTTAGAAGAAGAAAAGAAGAAGAAGGAAGAAGCTAAAAAGAATGAATTAAATAAATTCTTAAAATCTATTAAAGAAGATCCAGAATCTGATGTTACTAATGGTGAAGCTTCTAAAATTAAACATGGTCATGTTCATAGACCATCAAAAGATGAACCAAAAGTTTTAGATTTAGAAGATTCTGTTAAAGATGTTGAAAATGCTTCACAAGCTGTTGCTAAATTAGATAAAGTTAGAGGTTTCATGAAATACAAGAGAAGAAATGAAAAATATAGAGGTTCTAAAGAAAGAACTAATGATTGGAAAGAATTATCATCAAGATTAACTAAAGATGAATTAAAACAAGAAACTGCAAGATGTATGGATTGTGGGGTCCCATTTTGTACTTCAGATACTGGTTGTCCAATTTCAAATGTTATTCCAAAATGGAATGAATTAGTTTTCAAAGATAGATGGTATGATGCTTTACAAAGATTATTAATGACTAATAATTTCCCAGAATTTACTGGTAGAATTTGTCCAGCTCCATGTAATGGTGCTTGTACTTTAGGAGTTATTGATGAACCAGTTAATATTAAATCAATTGAATGTGCAATTATTGATCATGGTTTCGAACAAGGTTGGATCAAGCCAAATCCTCCAACTTTTAGAACTGGTAAAAAAATTGCCGTTATTGGTTCAGGACCTGCTGGTTTAGCTTGTGCTGATCAATTAAATAAAGCTGGTCATAATGTTACTGTCTATGAAAGAAGTGATAGACCAGGTGGTTTATTAATGTATGGTATTCCAAATATGAAATTAGATAAAAGATTAGTTTCAAGAAGAACTGATTTAATGGAAGCTGAAGGTATTGAATTTATTACTTCAACTACCGTTGGTGAAGATATTACAGTTGATGAATTAAATGAATCTTATGATTCAGTTGTTTTCGCAGTTGGTTCAACAATTCCAAGAGATTTAAGAATCCCAGGTAGAGAATTAAATAATATTAATTTTGCTATGCAATTATTATCTAAAAACACTAAAGCTTTATTAGATGGTGGTTTAGAAATGATTAAAGAAGAAATCAAAGATAAACATGTTGTTGTCATTGGTGGTGGTGATACCGGTAATGATTGTTTAGGTACTGCTACTAGACATGGTGCTAAATCAGTTACTAATTTCGAATTATTACCTCAACCTCCAAATGCTAGACCAAAAGATAATCCATGGCCACAATGGCCAAGAATCTTTAGAGTTGATTATGGTCATACTGAAGTTGCAACTCATTATGGTAAAGATCCAAGAGAATATAGTATCTTATCTAAAAATTTCGTTGATGATGGTAATGGTAATGTTAAAGGTATCAATACTGTTAGAGTTGAATGGAAGAGATCTGACTCCGGTGCATGGCAAATGGCTGAAGTACCAGGTAGTGAAGAATTTTTCCCAGCTGATTTAGTTTTATTATCAATGGGTTTCGTTGGACCTGAAGCTGATAATTTGACTGTTGAAAAAACTAAAAGGGGAACTATTGCTACTAAAGAATCAAATGGTTATAGAATTGGTGACGGTAAATTCTTTGCTGCTGGTGATTGTAGAAGAGGTCAATCTTTAGTTGTTTGGGGTATCCAAGAAGGTAGACAATGTGCTAGAGAAGTTGATGAATATTTAATGGATTCAACTAGATTACCAGGTAATGGTTCAATTGAACAAAGAAACTATAAATTATTAGAAGAATTAGCTGAAAAAATTTAAGAAATTTTTTAAAGCTAATTTGTAAAGATTTCAATTTATTATTATTATTGTTACTACTACTAGTTAGTTGTATTTATTTTGTTATATGTTTTAAATAATGTTCCTCTTCCTCTTCCTCTTCTCTCTCTATTACTATTACTATTACTAGTACTATTACTACACAAGTTTATCACATTCTAACGGGTTAGTGGAACTTGTAAAAATTTATAGCAAACCTTCGCCTAAATATGACAGTAAGAGTTTTTGTAAAGGATTAAACGGTACAGAAAGATGGGGGCCTCAAATTCAAAGTAAACATCACGAGACCAAAGGGGAAATTTGAGAGATAAATGGGGAAAAATCCTTTAGTCTCCATAAAAATAAAGGGATCTTCGGAGACTTAAAGAAGGCCAGGTTTATGTATATATGTATGTCTATTTATTTTGTAAATAAAAATTATATTGCCCGATTCAGCTGAAGACAAAACACAATGTTGGTTAGTTAAACTGGGAAAATAGGTTAGACACAAAATTGGAGACAAAATGGGACAAAATAGAACAGATGAGAGTCGACATTTTCATGTAGTTGCATGTTGTGTTTGCCTTTGTCTCCCTTTAATTCGCCTTTAGGATATAATGCTGTTTCATAATTTATTAATAGTATTTGGTAAAAAATTGTGTGTATATATGCAATGGGATGCACCGTGAGTTTCTGATAATTTTTTCATTTGTTGATGTGTAGAGGAGACAATGGGACCAAAAAGTTTTTGAGAACCGTTGTAAAAAATCAGTTAGGAATAAGGTTTTATTTTTGAGATGTTGATTGAAATTCTATTTTAAGAATAAAGAACTCAGAGTTCATATGATCTTAAAATTACTCTAAACTGGAAAGTAATTGGAGTTTGGGGGGGTTTATCTTTAATCAGTTGAATCTTAATTTTTGACAGCTAACTATAGTTGAATTAAGTATAATGTGTTTGGATATGTGTACATTTCTATATCCTATATATACTCTACTTTCGTGGGGGTTCATAAACATAAAAACAAAACATTAAACTCCAAAAACAGACTGATAAGAGGTTGACGAACCCAATTGGTAAACAGAGAGCTTACTGTGTTTGCAAAATAGTGGGCTGGACAAAACATCGATGGCTTTTTAAGTTTTTGTTTTTCCCTCACCTGTAAGAGTTACCACCATGGTGGCGCGAGGACTGGCACCAGACCGGAGGGAGGGCGAGCGTGGTGCGGAAACAGGTGGAACGGGACGAGAAGTGGCTCAGAGTTTTTCCTAAACAGAATTTGTTCCCGTTTAGAAAATTTTTTCACGAGTGGGCGATTTAAAAATATTTAAATTCAAATATCCCCCTTTTCCCAAAATAATTGATCTTTTTTTTGAAACATAATGTTGAAATCTTTCGTTATTGGTTCTGGTTTAATCAGTTTAGCTTTAGCTGCTAACAGTATGTATTCTATTCATTCCTTTAAATCAGTGAAAGGGGGTGTTGAAAAATTGGTGTTTTGGTTATATTTCCACGAATTAAGAATTGGCTATGTTATTTGATGGAAGGGATCTTTTTTTTTTTTTATTTTTACCAATGATCTTGGGTGATCTATAGGCTTACGATGTGCTAATAAGTACTGGTGAACCTTGCAGCCTCACATTTGTCGAGGAATTAGTGTTCTAGTTCTTACTAGACCAATACCCTAAATAACCAAATTAAACACTGTACAATATTTCAGTCCCACAATTTTTTTTTTTTCAACACGATTTTTTTCTTTTTTGAAATTACCAATGTTTTTAAAATACTAACTTTCTTCTTTTAGACTCCACTTTAACTACTGCTACTCCAGCTGTTACATCTCTTTGTTCATTCGATGATTTTACTGCTACCGTCTCAGCTGATGTTGCTTCAGTCGCTGCTTGTGCAACTGCTGTTGGTGATATTACCATTGAAGGTGCCGCTTTTGGTACCATTGAATTAAATGGTGTTGAACAAATTTACGGTTCTTTACAAGTTAACAATGCTACTAAAGCTGTTACTGTTAATGCTGCTACTTTACAATTAGTTTCAGGTGATTTAGTTTTTGATGCTAACACTATCTTAGCTACTTTAAATTTAGCTCAATTAACTACTGTTGGTACTTTCAAATTAAACGCTTTACCAGCTTTACAAAGTGCCGGTTTAACTTCAGGTTTAACTTCTGCTGATTCAGTTATCGTTGCTGATACTGGTTTATCAACTTTAGAAGGTATTAATGTTGTTAAATTAAAAACTTTAGATATTAATAATAATGGTGATATTAAATTAATTGATTCAGGTTTACAACAAGTTACTGATTCATTATCAATTTCTTATAATTCTGAAGATGTCGATGTTCAAATGAATTATTTAACTTCAGTTAAAGATATGATTTTACAATCAGTTGGTTCATTCTCAGTTTCTAACTTAACTAAAGTTACTGGTTCATTATCATTCTCTCAATCATCATTTGAAAAAATTGAAATTTCATCAATTTCTGCCATTGGTAATTCTTTAACTATTTACAAAAACAGTGATTTAGATGAAATTGATTTCTCAAACTTAACTTCAATTGGTGGTGCTTTACAAATCGCTGATAACGATCATTTAACTTCATTCTCTGGTTTCCCAGAATTAAAAACTGTTGGTGGTTCAGTTCAAATTAACGGTTCATTCGATAATGGTACTTTTGAATCATTAGACAGAGTTGCTGGTGGTTTCTCATTAAGATCAACTGGTGAATTAACCTGTGAAGAATTTAATGTCTTAAACGCAGATGGTGATATTAAAGGTGACCAATATTATTGTTCAGGTGCTGATAGAGAAACTTCTTCTTCATCTGCTAAATCTCAAGATTCTTCAGCTACTGATTCATCAGATTCAACTAGTACTTCATCTTCTTCATCAAGTAAAAAATCATCTAAATCTTCAGGTGAAGCTTCTCAAATGAATGGTGGTGTTTTAGCCTTTGTTTTAGGTTTCTGTGCTTTAGGTGTTTCATTATACTAGATTAATCAATCATTTATTAATTTTAGTTTAAATGAATTTTAGTGTTTCGTACGATGACGTTGTTAATATTAGGTGATGGGGAGTGTCGGGTCTTGTCTAAATTTTTATTTTGAGTTTTAATATGTTGTATTTAATTTTGCAATTATATCGTCATTATAAAGAGTTTTAATATACTTTTAGGTAGTAAAAAATTACTCTAGAAGTTTGGTTTGTGTTTCAATTAAAAAGCAAATGTATTATATGTGAAAATTTTCTCCTTTTTTCTTATCTCTGCTTTTCTTATCTCTTCTTTTATCCTCTTGATACTCCCCTGTTAAGACAGAGTTGTACCATTCCATTTCTTTACATTTACTCCATATTTTTGAGTAAATTAGGCGACTGTATATTTTTATTGGGCTCTTGATTTCATAACATTCATAAGCCTCGACTTTTATCAAGCTTTGTTTCATATTAATTCTCATATAAAATTTTGTTTACTTAAGAGGCCCATTGGTCTTTAAGTTGTATTAGATAAAATTTTAAAGTTTCAGTGAAATCACCAGTCGTGTCCAAGACCCCCAAATGGCTAAAAACTTCAATGATTTTAAAAAGTGCGCAACAGACGAAAAGGACCAAAAATAAAAACTTACACTAAAATGAAGTTTGTAGTGTTATATTGTTTGATTAGTACAGTTATCTGTAAGAATGTATTTGACTTATCCAAATTCAACTTGGAGAATGAGAAAGCTCAAAGAGATATTGCTAACGGTGAAGGAGATGCGTCAGAGTTGGACAAGAGAGGACCAAAGAACGTCATCAATTTAGATAATTTTAAAATGGGAGTTCCAGATAAAAGAGATGCTGAAGCTGAAGGTAAGAATGTTGTTAATTTGGATAATTTCAAGATAGGTGTTCCATCCAAAAGAGACGCTGAACCAAAAAATGTGGTAAATTTAGATAATTTCAAGATGGGAGTTCCAGCCAAAAGAGATGCAAACGCAGAAGGTAAAAATGTTTTTGATTTTTCAAAATTTGCAAAGGCAAATACTAAAAGACAAGATATCTTCGATGATAAGGATGGCGACAACGGGATTAACGATGGGAAATTATTGACTTCAGTTTTACCACAATATTCAGCAATTTCAATTTTCACAGGTTATATCAGAGATAATAAACAAATCTCTGATAGAGCTGAAAATTTTGATGAATCTATGTTGATTATTTGTCCATCTGATGATGCAATAATCAATAAATTAAATAATTTAAAACCATGGGAGTTCCCAAAACCATTAAATGGTGATAATGATGATGAAATAATTGAATCAAACATTAATTACTTTTTATCAAATCATATTGTTGAAAATTTAACAGATATGAAAATTGAATCAACAAATGAATTTAAAGTTAAATTACTTAGTGGTAAAGAACTTACTATTATTCAAAATTTAAATGATTTTGAATTAGTACTTGATAATGATGTTAAAATTCATGTTGAAATTGCAAAACAAGTTGATAATGGATTTATTTTTATTATTAATGATTGTTTAGTTAAACCTTAGTTAAAATTTAGTTAAATGTTAGTGGGAATAGGAATGTGGTAAATGTACGGATTGGATTTAATTATCTCTCACCTCTTAAAGTACCGTAGAGAGTTTCAAGAGTAAAAAGAGACGACGAAAAGAAAAAAACCAAAGATTAACGAACGTAAACGTCTAATACTCTAACCTAATTCAATCTGTTAAATTACTAACACCAGATTCTTCAAATAATTGATTATTTAAATAATATTCTATTTTCCATTTAATTTTTAAAGGTTTATTTAAAGGATTTTCAATTTTAAAACTTTGTTTAATACCATTATTGGAGAATCCATAAATAACATCACTATTTTGTGAACTTAATTCCAATTTACAATTTTTTGGTGCTGCAACTGAGAATTTAAAATTACTAAATGTATTTGATGTTAAATTACTAAATGTGAATAAACCATTAGTTATTGAACCATTATTATATAATTCAGTTTCAAATTTTAAATTATTTGATTGATTAATAGTTTTCTTAATTGAATTTGAATTTTGAGATTGAACTTGATTTGGTGAACTTTGAGGGAAACTTAAATTAAATGGGTCTAAACCATTTGATTGATTTGATTGTAATTGTGGTGATGGAGAATTTAAATCAGCTAATAAATCAATATTATTATTAGAATTTCCATTATTATTATAACCTCTAACAGGTTGAGGTTGTTGTACTTCAGGTTGTGGAGTACCTAAAGCAATTGAACCACCTGAACCAAATAAATTAAGAATATCATCATTAGATCTTTTATCATTTAAATTACTTGAATTACCATTAACATTATTACCAAAAGTTAAATTTGATAAATCAGCTAATAAATCATCAAAACCTTGATTATCATTTTGATTATTACTTATTGGTTGTTTATCATCATCATCAAAATCAATTAAATTTAATTCTTGATTAATATTTGATTTAATTTTAGAAGCTTCATCAATTTTACCACCTTTTAATAATTGGAATTTATTAATTAAATTATTAATATTATCATTTAAATTTAATAATTCATTAATTTTTGATTCATCAGATTCTTCTTCAATAATTTTATTTATAATTGGTTGAGAACTTTTAACTGAACCATATAATTCATGTAAAGCTTCATTTGAATCATCAATTTTTGAATTTTGTTGTTGTAAATTATTTAACATTTCATCTAAAATTTCAGATTTTCTTTTTAATCTTGCTAAATCATCAATAATTTGTTGTTTATTTTCTTGAACTTTATTACTTTCTTTAAAACCTGCCATAATTTTCATTAATTTATTAGCTTCTTGTAAATCTTGTGGTCTACCTCTTCTAATTAATTCTTGTAATTTAGCACTATTAACAATTTCTTCTTCCTTTTGTAAATCATCAAAAGTTTTTAAAGTATCTGAAGGATTTAAAACAGCTGCATCTTCTAATTTAACTTCTGGGAATGTATAACCTTTATGACTTAATAATCTATGCATATCTTTAATATAACCAAAATCATCTTTATATTTAGAAGTTTTACAAATAGTTTGATACCATTCTTCAATTTGAGCTAAAATTAATCTTTGAACTCTTGAATATCTTAATGGTGGTCTTTCAGGGAATCTTTTAACTAATTCATTTAAAAATTCTTTTCTTGAAATTTGTAATTGAAATGGGTAACCACAATTCTTAACTAAATTATCTAATAAAGCTAATGCTAATTCACTAGTTTGTGGATCTCTTTGACTAATTAATTTAGCAACTGTAATTGCTGCTTCTCTTGGAATTGATCCTTGTTTTGCATTAACATAATCACAAATTTCTAAATTTAATGCTAAATTTGGTTCTTCTAATGATGGTCTACAAGCTCTATCTAATCAATTAGTTAGTACATGAATCAATTTTAT
Organism: Yamadazyma buinensis; assembly: GCA_030571035.1. NCBI lineage: Eukaryota > Fungi > Ascomycota > Pichiomycetes > Serinales > Debaryomycetaceae > Yamadazyma > Yamadazyma buinensis. The sequence continues at coordinate 50,764 of JAJLWZ010000019.1, read as the reverse complement.
AAAATTTGAAAAAAGCATTTCAATATTAATTATCATATAGGGGGTATCAGGGAGCACATAATAAAAATTAAAGCCCACTCAAATTTGAATTCAATCTCTTCCACCCACTCCCAAGGAGTGTTGCCCGTTCAAAAGAAATCAATTCAATTGAGTAAAGTCAATCACTTTACCTTCACCCCTTACACACCCCCTTATTATAAAAACATACAAATCCTCCTTAATAATTTAGGATTTATCTTTGAAAGTGAAAAGGATCCTGACATCGACGAATTTGAAGAAAATCGAAATTTGAGACTGATAGCTTTTTCTTTCGCGGATTATCCTAATCATTTTTTTTCCCTTGAGTTCCACTAAGAGACCAAATGAGTGATGGTGATGAATTGAATGGCGAAACAAATGGCGAAACAAATGGAAATGAGAGAAGAGCTAATGGTGGTGAGGAAGTAGAGGAAGAAGATCCATTAGGATTAAAAGAATTGTCGTTAAATTACGATTATTTAATGTTTAAAATCAACGATTACGTAAACAATCTATCAGATCTTACATTTGAATCAGTGACAAATAAAGAAATTTCAATTAATAGTTATTTACAAGATACATTAAAATTTGATAAAGAGATGGAAGAAATAAATAAAATACTAAAAGATTCTGAAATTTTAGAATTAGAATTTATGAAATTAGATCAAATATCGTTATTTATTGAAGATTTTAAATCAAGATTAAATAATCTTGAAAATGAAATCAAATGAAAAGCTATTAAACTATTTGATTATTTAGATTAGTATCATTAGTCTTTTGAGTTTCCAGATTCGATAGAATTGGGATTTGTCTCAGATATTTTTCAACTAAATATTTCTCAAGCAATATAAAATTCCTAGAATTACATTTATACGCAATATTAATTAAATCACCAACAATGGGGATTAACCCCATTCCAAAATCAAATATAACATTAGACATCATTCTCAGTTTAATACCATTTGGTAAACCACCGTCAATTTGCAGAGCTTTACGTACAAGTTGTAAAGCAAAATAACAAGCAATAATATCTCCAATCCATGGGATTAAACCAATTATACCTGCCCAACCTAATCTTATTCCACACATACTTAATTGTAGGTCTAACCTATAGGCTTTACGTTTAACAGAATCTAAAATTTTCAAGTCATTTTTAGGGATTATTGATGGTAATTTACGTTTACGTTTTGATCCTTTCTTTTGATAAAAATGTAATTCATTTTCTGGAATTTCTTCGAAATATGGGTCATCATTTTGTCCAACTTTGATAACTGAATCTAAATTGGTCTAGTAGTTAGTATATTATTATTTTTAATAGTCAATTGTTAAGTTAAATTTGGTTACTTACTTTACTAAGAAAGTATTTATAAAGTAACTGTGACATTGCTAATTTGAATTTCTCATAAAAAAACAAATGAAACGAGATAAGAGAGAATTTGGTTGCAAATTCAAGTTCTATGAATTATATTGAGGCTTGTACTTACTTAACATAATTAAATGATTAAAATATGAAATTTTAAGGTAGAAAAAAAGTAATGGGGCCGATATTACCTGGATATTGGCTGGCTTACATAATTATATGAAAAATTACTATAAGCCTATATATTGAGATTAGCGATTGAGATTAGCGATTGAGATTAGCGATTGAGAATCATTAAATGAATATTGATCTAGACTACTATCAAATTCATCACATTGGTCATTCAATTACAATGGTTATATTCAAATGAATGACATAAATGGTGATATAATAACTACAACTGAAACGAATTTCACTAGTATAAAGCTAAGGCGGTGTTAATATAACTTAAATCGCTCAACCGAGGTCAAGCCCCAATAAAAGTAATAATTATTAAAATAAATGGATAAATGACACTAATACCTTAATTTAACTAGTTAAACTCCTTAGTTAGGTATACATCAACAAAATATAAATACATCAACAATTCCTTAATATTCATTAGATCTAGAACTCTTTTAATAAAGTTCTTTTAATGACCCCCATATGCCGCGAAGTTTAGTTTTTATGAAGTATATAAGACCTTTCAGATTCCCATATATTCCAATATTAAGAATACAAATTAGAACATACACAATGAAGTCCGAAGAAGAATGGAGAGCTATTTTAAGCCCACAACAATTCAAAGTTTTAAGACAAAACGGTACAGAAATGCCAAATTCTGGTGAATACATTGAAGCTCCAAAAGATACAAATGCCATTTACAGTTGCGTTGGTTGCGGTAACCCTTTATATGAAGCATCAACTCAATTCAATGCTCATTGTGGATGGCCTGCATTCTATGAAGCGATCCCAGGATCCATCACTACTAAAGTCGATTCTACTTTGGGTATGACTAGAGAAGAAATGAGATGTGCCAAATGTGATGGCCATTTAGGTCATATTTTTAAAGGTGAAGGGTACAATACTCCAACTGATTCAAGACATTGCGTCAATAGTATTTGTTTGAAATTAGAGAAGAAGTGATTTGGTTTATAGTTTATTTATATATTCTTTCTCTTTGAGTCGTAGATCAACACTATAAGGGTTGACTGGAAATATGCAATAGCAAGTGAGTATCTCTGGTCCCCGCATATATAAAGAGTAAAAATATTTTAATACTCTGATTATATATAAATACAATCTATATACAGTTATTGTTAGATATTCTTAGTAGATATCACGATTAAAGACAATCATATAATAAATATAAAACTTCTAAATTCAACCTCTAAAGAATATAAGGCACAAGAACTTTTCTGTTTAATTTTTTATAATCATCACCAAAAGTTTTCAAATATCTCTTGTGTTTACCAACTGCCCAGATATACATTTGAACTGAAGCAACTAAAGTGAAAAGGAAATAAGCCCAATTACCACTCATAATTGAAAAAGTTAAGAATGAAGCAATTTCAAAAAAATAATTTGGACAACTAACTAAATCAAAACCATAACCGAATGGGATTTCATAATTTGTTGGATTTTTATCTCTAATTGATGATAATTTTACATGAGTTAAGAAATTTGAATATTCAAAAAATGCAATTAGTAAAGTGAAAAAAATCAAGTATCCACTTGACCAATCGTAAGTATTGAATAAGAACGCTTTAATTGGATTTTTAGAATATTTTAAACCATACGGAGCGTAAACAAATGCAGAACATAAAACACCATTTAAAATCCAATAATGGAATGAATTTTTGAAAACGTTAAATAATGGCATTGTAGAATTTGAAAATTTATGAATGAATAAAGTTTCATACTCTCTTTTCAAGAAATGTAATAAACTTAAATCATATAATAAAATTTGAGTTAAAGTATTTTCATATTCATTAAACATTGCATGGTAAAGGTAAAAAAAGATTGAATGGAAAAGAATTGGTCCGAAATATTCAATTACGAAAACTGCAGTCCATGATATTTGTGGTCCTAAGTCTTTCACAGTTAATAAACAATCTTCTTTAATACCGAATGATTTAAAAGTTTTATTAATTTGTAAAACTGTCTTTTTGCCATCTTGTTCAACTGTAAGTCTAATTCTATTTTTATTTAAATTATTATTTGTTTTAGAAATAAGTTCAATTAAATCATTGGTGAAATCTCTAGTACTGAAGTCCTCAGTTGAGAATGATTTAATTGATTTAGATCTACTTTTTATTTCAAGTTTCATCTTTTTGAAATTCTTTTGGGATTCTTTTTATTTACAGTATATTGAAAAAATCGGTGAGGGATCCAAAGATGGGTCGCGTCTCAAAATCCACTGTCTCTCCCCCCCATTTTACTACAGAAATTACCGCGAGAAATGGCAGTAAAATTTACTACCATTTTGTACCAATTTTTAGTGAGAATTTGAAAATTTAGAAGGTTCTCGAAAGTCGTGCGATTCAGTTGAAATTACTCATTTCCTCACCAGAACAGTTAAATTTTTCTTTCATATATTAACACATACTTATTAAAAAAAGATGTCAGATTGGGATTCAGTTACAATTATTGGTCAAAAGGCAAGAATCGGAGGTAGTGGTCCAAGACAAAACGTTGCTAAAACTCAAAGTCAGTTAAATGCTGCAAGAAGAACTGGTAGCGTTATTGGTACTGAAAAAAAATATGGAAGTTCAAATACAAAATCAAATCCAGAAGGTCAAAGATTAACCAAATTAGATGATACTGATGATGTTGTAGCAGTTAAAAAAGTCGATGTTAGTGTAGGTAAAGCTATCTCAAAAGCTAGACAAGATAAAAAATTCACTCAAAAAGATTTAGCAACTAAAATCAATGAAAAACCTCAAGTTATTAATGATTATGAAAGTGGTAAAGCTCAACCAAATCAACAAGTTTTAGGTAAAATGGAAAGAGCTTTAGGTGTTAAGTTAAGGGGTAAACAAATCGGTGAACCTTTATTCAAGAAAAAGGAATAGATTTTATTGTGGTAAAAAATGAATTTTTTTATTTTTAAGAAGGTAGTTTTAAATTCATTCTATGTTGTCAACTTTTCTTTTTTTTTTTTTGCAGGAGTGAAATGGTGAAATGGTGAAATGGTGAAATGGTGAAATGGTGAAATGGTGAAATGGTGAAATGGTGAAATGGTGAAATGGTGAAATGGTGGATTGTTGGATTGGAGATCAAATTCTCTTTTATAGAAACATCTCCACATTCCAACCCCCATTATAGTAGAATTTAATTACTTTTTATAGTTATGATTAACGTTTTCCATTACCTGATCTCTTTCCAGTTCTCTTTATGTTTCTGTTGTTCTGTGGATTGTATAAAATTTTCAACGGGGTCCAAAACATTCTCCATAAATTCTTATCCCCTTTACCATCGCTAGGACTTACACTGGATCTCCACAATTTTTTACAGCTTCACCCTCTTCTCGGTGCAGAATAACTATATCTAAACATTATATAAATACTATAAATTTTGATCTCTCTAAGGACTTCCCTTTACAGAATTTATGCCTTTAAAGTTTTCACCAGTTTAACGGCTTTTTTCCTCTGTGTGCAAAAATGAAAAAATATAAGGTTGCAAGTTGCCTAGTATTTTTTAGATGATTTTGGAACTGCTAAAGAGGGATAGAAAAGATTATTCAAAGGCGTATTTCAAACAGAACAAGAAGTCGATGATATTTAGCCAATTGTTTTATATATGACATATGTATATGATGTCCCTATTTTCCTTATAACTATTATTGTTATAATTTCATTATTCCAAATTTGATCGGCTGAGAACCAAAACTATACCGATGAAATATTGCCAGATACTTTTTAATACTAATTATCAATTTTTCCTTTATCTTTAATGATTTTTCGGAATTCATTTATTTTGAATATTCTCATCATATGGTGTACACATTTTCCTTTATCAATTCCATGACTAATTCCATAAGCATATACTCTATATTGTAGAAATATATTATCATAAATACTTTTAATCTAAATCTGCGGTTGCAAAAAACGAATTTTAGTCAGATATAACTACTTAGTGAGACATAAGTACTAATAATAGTAGATAAAAGTCCCGAAATAGAAAGACAAACCAAAAGGAAAGCTAAAGAAACCAAAAGGAAATGTAAAGGAAATTAAAAGGAAATTCAAGGAAATGAAAAGGAAATCAATATGACAGGAATTTGATTATAACGCAAAAGAAGTTTCCGTCAAATTCATGTTGCCTTAAATATACAGTCTTTACTTAACGGTCACACCGCAGAAATGATTTTAAGTTTCCGTATAGGGAATTTTGCGTTTAAAACAGTTAAAATTGAATTCACCTCTTCTCGCTAAAATTTTCTACATCGCTCCATTAAACAGAAACAATTTGAAGATTTTTAAAGCTTTTATGAACACTTGTAACAGTTAACAGTAACTCTTACCTTTCAACTCCTCTTTCGTAATTTGTCTAAAATACTAATCAACCTTTCTAACTTAAAAACTTAAACCCCACACATCCCATACTTGAAATTAATGCCTTAATCATTTATCATAGGGTTTAAGCGTTTTACATTGATAGATATTATTAGAGCAGAGACATAACCCGGAATTGATAATAGGTGGGCCGCGAAAGGCTTAACACAGTTTCTTAGTCATTATTTACTGTAGTAATATAAATTAGATTTTAATTCCTCTAAACCAAAAAAAAAATAAACTATTTAAATAACTTCCTAGAAATAAGTAAATTGTAAAATATTTAATTACTAGAAATGAAGGACGTATATTCAGTTAAATCTACTTCTTCAAGGCCAAGTATCTATAGAGGTGGATCTTCTCATGGTATTGAATTTGATAATGTTGCAATTCTTGATGAAAAACTAGATGAGCCAGATTTACAAAGAGGTATGAAAGCTAGACATTTACAATTACTTGCTTTAGGTGGGTGTATCGGTATGTGAATTTTAAAGGATTAAGTTCCCATTCTATTGTTTCTATTAACTTTTTCAAGGTTTTCATAGTTTTTTCTTGTTTCAGGTTTTGTGTGTATGAGCCAACCGATGGGTAAAATTAAAGAACACTTGGTATAGTTTGCGGCGCAAAAATATTTTTTAAAAAACGTTTTATTAAATTTAAAACTTGCATAGAAACTGAATAGGAACATGGATATAAATATACTTTAACGGTATATACTAACTAATATAGGTACCGGTTTATTCATTGGTTCAGGTAGTGTCTTAAGAAAAGCTGGTCCAGCTCCATTATTTATTTCTTATGTGATTATGTCTTTTGTTATTTGGACTGTTATGAATTATATGGCTGAAATGTCAGTCTTTTTACCTTTACCAGGTAGAGGTCCAAGTTACTATTGTGGTGCTTACTTAGATACCAGTTGGAATTTTGCTATTTCATGGAATTATTGGTATTCTTTCGCTATTCTTGTTGCCGCAGAAGTTACAGCTGCAAGTATTTTAGTTGATTACTGGCCTAATAGTGTTCCAACTGCTGTTTGGATTACAATATTTTTAGGTATTGCTGTCACTATTAATTTCCTTCCAGTTAGTTATTTTGGTGAAGCCGAATTCGTATTTGCATCTATTAAACTTTTCGCTATTGTTGGTTTAATTATTTTAGGTGTTGTTTTATTCTTTGGTGGTGGTCCAAATCACGATAGATTAGGTTTCAGATATTGGAAAGATGGTAACGCTTTCAAACATTACGAGGGTTCACAAGGTTGGGCTGTTTGGTACGCTTTAATCAAGAGTGGTTATTCATTCATTTGTTCCCCAGAATTAGTTGTTTCAGCTGCTTCTGAATGTATTGGACCAAGAGTTAACCTTGTTAAGGCTTCCCAAAGATTTATTTATAGATTAGCTTTCTTTTACATTTTTGGTACGTTAGTTATGGGTGTTATTTGTAATTCAAACAGTCCAAGACTTCTTAGTGGTTCATCTGACGCAAGCGCTTCCCCATTCGTTATTGGTATTCAAAATGCTTCAATTCCAGTTCTTAACCATATTATTAATGCTTGTATCTTAACTTCGGCAGCAAGTAGTGGTAACAGTTTCTTATTCACCGCTTCAAGAGTCTTACATTCAAATGCTAAACAAGGTATTGCTCCAAAAATTTTCGGTAGAGTTAACAAAGCTGGTACTCCATACATGGCCGTTGGTGCAACAAGTTTATTTGCTTGTTTAGCTTACTTAAATTCATCAAACTCAGCCGCTGTTGTCTTCAACTGGTTCTCCAATCTTGCCACCATTTCAGGTTTCATTTCATGGATTGCCGTTGCTTTCGCTTACTTAAGATGGAGAAAAGCTATTCAATATCATGGATTGGCTGATAGAGTCACTTACAAGACTCCTTTACAACCCTACAACACCTACTTCGTTATAGTGTTTATCAGTGTCCTTTGTCTTACCAATGGTTTCGCCATCTTTTACGATTTCAATGGCCCAGACTTCGTTGCTGCTTACATTACTATCCCAATCGTTTTAGTATTATTTGCTGGTCACAAAATTTACGAATACGTCAAATTCAAGAAAGTTAGATTCTTAATTCCAATTGAAGAAATTGATTTAACTACTGGTTTAGATTTAATAGAACAAGAAGCTGAAGATTATATAGTTCCTGTTCCTAAAAATTTTGCAGAAAAAATTTGGTATTGGCTCTTCTAAGAGTTCAAGAACTTTTTCAACAGATTGGTGAAAGTGAGAGGAAAAAATGATGCTTCCCATCTGTATCTTGTAGTTTTAATGAACACTCAGTGATTATGAATATATTATATCTTGTTTACTCTCCAATTGTACACCTCCATCTCCTTTGTGTTAATTTGGGTGCAAATTGTGGGAAAAAAAGAGCCATCGCAGAAATCTCATCTCACAAACGAAATCTCTACAGTCTCAAAGAAAAAAAAAATCTTACGCTTTAAAACAACTAACAATGAGTTTATCAGAACAGTTGAAGTCTATTAGCGACAACGCAGCTTCTGTCATCGTCGATAGGAAGTCAAGATCCAAGATCCATTCCAGGTCTTTGATCTTCGAACCTAAAGTCGCTGCTGCTCAAGATTTTGAATTAATTCATGAAATCGGTTTACAAGGTTTAGATGAGTTAATCGATCTTAATAAAAAATTTAGTAAATTTAAAGGTAGTTTGTTCCATGAAAGTACCATTACTTTCGATAGAAATGTTCAACAACCAGATATGTTGGAAGCTTTGAATGAAAATATTAATAATTTCTTATTATTAGTTTCACCTTATTTAAATTTAACTAGTTCAATTAAAGCATTAGAATGGTTAGTTAGAAGATTTAATATTAATTTATATAATGGAGAAATGTTAATGTTAATCAGTTTATCATATTATAAAGAACCAATTTTCATTAAAGTCTTGAATGTAATCCCAAAAAATTCATTCCCAAAAATTTTTGAATCATTCCTTGGATTTAAAGATTTATTGAAAAATCCATCAATGGTTTCAATGATTAAAAATTTTTTAAATAATTTTGAATTATTTAAATTATATACATTATTTATAGTTGATCAAATTAAAAAGAATTTGATTTTCCAACAACAATTAATCTTTTATTTATCAATTTCAATTCAAGTATTATCAACAATTAGTAAAGATCAAATTAGAATTGAAAATGAATTTTTACCAATCTTATTGAATTTAATTGGTAATTTATTATTACCTGGTAATATTAATTCAGATGATTGTAAATTAACTGCATATTCCTTAATTTCAGTAATTAGTTCAATAATCCCATTAAATTTAAAAATTATTTCTTCATTAACTGATTCAATAATTTCTAATAAAGAATGTTTGAGTGAGAACATTATTAAAAAGACATTAATTACTTTAGGTCAATTATGGCTGAATTTTATTAATGAAGGTATTAATGATATAAATATTAAATATTTTACTATTGATGAAGATTTAGTTAAATTATTAATTGATGAAGATTATAAAATTAATAAATTTTTAACTTATTTCTTTATTTCAAATTTAGATAAATTAAATATTTTTAAATTTTTTAAATTTTTAAAAATTAATGATGATGAAACTTTTAAATTCGTTTTAAAGAAAATTTTAAAAGATGTTACAACAACTGATAAAATTACTAAAGAAAATATAACTAAAAGTTTAGAATCTATTTATAAATTAAATCCAACATTATTTAAATCAACTTCTAATATTAAAATCCATGATTTAGAAATGATTTTAATGACTACTTTAGATAATGAAGTTGATGCTGATATCGAAGAAGGTTTTGAAGATGATGATATGGAAGATGATATTGAAGATATTGATGATGTGGAAGAAATGGATGTTGTAAGTCTTACCACTAATTTACCAACTTTTTTCAATATTTCTTCAAATACTGAATTTGAAAATTTATCAAAATTCTTAATTAGTAAACATTTAAATAGTATTGAAAGTTTTAAAGAGAATTTCCCAAGTTTTGAAAGTTATTTATCTTTTATAATTAGATTTTCTTTACACACTTCATTGCCAATTTTAGCAAGATTGAAGGTCTTAAATAAATTAAATAAAATTTTAAATAAATTTATTAAAGAATCTGGTGATAAATTTGAATATTATATCTTATTACCAATTTTCTTACTTGGTTTATATGATACTAATAAATTAATTCGTCAAAATTATTTAAATTTATTAAACCTTGTTAAATCAACTTCATCAACAACTTTAAATAAAAAAGCATTATTATTTATGGAAGATCAAATTTATGGAGATTTACCTAATTCTAAAAAATCATTAATTGCTCCAAAAGATGGTAAATTTTTATTATCAATTATTGATGAATTAAATTTGGAAGATTTAATTATTGATAATTCTAAAATTTTAAATATTTTAAATTATTTATTTAATTATTCTAAAACTGGTGGTAAAAAATTTGGTTCAACTTATGTTAAAGGATTTATTTTAAATCAATGGTCACTTAATTTCTTACCATTAGATTTTAAATTTAAAATTTGGGAAATTATAAGTTTATTAAATAATTTAAATGATAATGATTATAGAGTTCAATTTAATGATGATTTAATTAATTATTTACCAAATAGAAATAATTTATTAATTGAAAGTAATAATTTAAAATTATCATTTGAAAATTTAGAAAATAATTTAATTGGATTAATTGGTGGATTTAATATTAATGAAAAATTTGCAAATAAAGAAATTGATTTAATTTTAAATTTAATTAGTATTAATCCAAAAGCTGTTTCTAAAAGATTAATTAAAATTTTCCCAATTTTAAAATATAATGATTTAAAATTTAAAATTTTTAATAAATTAATTGATATTTTATTAGAAGACGAAACTAATGAATATGAAAATGATGTTGATTTTGATCCATTTGAAATCTTAAGTCATTTACAAATTAATTTTGAATTATTTTCATCAGTTTTAAAAACTGTTCAAATTAATAATCAAGTACCAGATCAATCAATTGCTAAAAGAAAGAGAAGATCTTCAAGTCAAACAAAACAAAATTTAGCTAGAAATGATATAACTAATATTGCATCAATTCATTTAAAAAAATTAACAATTGTTTTAGATTTATTAAATTACAATTTAATTGAAAGTTTAAAAATTGGTGGTGGTGAAGATAATGATAAATTATCTTGTCCAGAATTATTAATTGAATTATTTAAAATTTTAACAGATTTAGATTATTTAGGTAATGATGGACATTTACCAATTTTATATGCACAAGAAACTTTAGCAAATTGTATGTTTACATCAATTAAATTAATGAAATCAAAATCATTTAATTATGATTCAAATTCAATTAGAGCTGATTTAATTGTTAATTCAATTAGAAATTCAACAAGTCCTCAAGTTCAAAATAGATTGTTATTAGTTGTTGCAGAATTAGCATCATTAGCTCCAGAAATTATTTTACATTCTGTTATGCCAATTTTTACATTTATGGGAGCTCATACAATTAAACAAGATGATGAATTTTCAAATTCTGCTTTACAAGAAACTGTTTCAAGAGTTATTCCAGCTTTAGCTCAAAATGGTACAACTAATATTAATGAAGATATTGAATTTTTATTAGCAAGTTTTATTGCTGCTTTACAACATATCCCAAGACACCGTCGTAATAAATTATTTTCATCATTAGTTAAAACTTTAACAATTGAAAAATCATTACATGTTATTTTATTCTTAGTTGGTAATCAATATAAAAGAGAAAATAATCAAGAAAATAAAGATTCTTTAATTGATTTTTCAACAAGTTTATTGAAAAACTTCACACCAATTGAACAATTCCAAAGTATTAATAAATTTTTGCAATTATGGGAAATTATTCCAACAACACAATTAACTAAGAATTCAGATTTATATAATAAATTAATTAAAAGACCTGTTTTTGGTGCCTCAACTTTAGCTTTAAGTGATTCAGAATTAATTAATTTAAAAATTGAATTATTTAATTATTTAAATAAATTAATTATTCCAAAAGATGAATTTAATGAGATTAATTTATTAAAATTAAAAATTGGTATTCAATTATTAGATGATGAAATTATTGAAAATGATAAAAAACCTTTATTAGATAATTTTAATAATATTATTTCATTCTTATTAAAATTAATTAATGATCCTAAGAATTCATTTACTGATCAATTATATCAATTATTAAATAATTTCTTAGACATGTTACCAATTTCATACTTTATTAATTCAATTATTGATTCAATTAATATTAAATCAGATTCTTCTAAAAAAGATTTAGATTTGAAAATTGCAACTAATTTCGTTAATTTAACTTCATCAAAATTTGAAAATGAATTAAATGTTAATAATATTAATGACGAAATTATTCAAATTTTAATTAATAAATTAATTCCTACATTAGTTGAAGGTATTAAATCAGAATTTGAAAATACTGTTGATTTATTATTACAACAATCTTATTTAGATTGTTTATCAATTATTATTAATAAATTATTTATTATTGACAATGAAATTTTTAGTGATAGTAAACAATTAATTAATATTTTAAATATTATTATTGGTTCTAATGGATTATTAAGTAATAAACCAGAATTAATTATTTCATCAATTAATTTAATTAATAATATTATTAATGTTTTAGGTATAAAATCAATTGGATTTTTCCCAAAAATTATTAATCCATCATTTAAAATTTGGGAAAATTTTAAACTGGAAGAATTAATTCAAACTTCAATTTTATTATTATATTCAAGTTTAATTAAAAAATTATCAGCATTTTTAGGTAATAATTTAGATTCAATTTTATTAATTATTTTAAAGAGTGAATTAGTTAATATTGATTTAAGATCAAATATTTTGGATTTAATAATTAAACATGTTGAATTAAATAAAGTTATTAAATCATTATGTAATATTTGGATTAATAATAAATTTTATGAAAATGATTTACCAGAAAATTTAGGATTATATTTAAATTGTTTTATTAATACAATTGAAAATATTGATCAATCACTGGCTAAAAATAATACAAATATTTTCTTTAAATGGTTTATTAAAAGTTTAGAATTTAGATATTATTGTGAAACTAATAACAAATTTAATAATAATACAATTTTTAGATTAGAAAGTTCATTCCATAAAATTGGTATTGAATTTATTTTAAAATTAAATTCAAAAACTTTTAAACCTGTTTTTGCATCACTAACAAGATGGGCAATTGAAGGTGAAAATTCAATTATAAATGATAAATCAATGAGATTTATTTCATTCTTTAAATTTTATAATAAATTACAAGAAAGTTTAAGAAATGTTGTTACTTCATACTATTCTTATTTAATTGAACCAGTTATTGAACTTTTAAATAATTTTAATAATAAATCAATTAATGATGTTAATTTAAGAAGATTAGTATTAATTTCAATTAATGCAGCTTTTAAATATGATGAAGAAGATGATGAAAATCCACAAAAATATTGGACTCAAGAACTGAGATTCCAAATGATGGTAACCCCATTAATTGAATCATTAACTAACATTGAAGATTCAATTGCTAAATATTTAATTAAATCAATTACTTCATTTACTAATGATGTTTCATCAGAAGATCATAATCAAATTATTGTCAAAAAATTAATTACTTATTTATCTGATGAAAATTCTAGAGAAACTAAGATTTGTACAATCAGAACTTTGAAATCTATTTTCCAAAAATTAGGTGAAACTTGGTTAAGTTTCTTACCTACTTTAGTTCCACATATTGCTGAATTATTAGATGATGATGACGAATCAGTTGAATTAGAAGTTAGAAAAGGTTTAGTTAGAGTCATTGAAACCGTATTAGGTGAACCATTAGATAGATACTTGGACTAGATGTACGTTAGAAAGTAGGACACTTCCTTGGTTTGTACATAATAAAAAAGCACATTTGAACAATCTTTTTTAAATCTCTTTACTTCTCTGTTATTTTTTTGCACCACACTCCAGAAATCGAATATTCTGTGCACTTCCTCAATCTCAAAAAATTTTCAATTTTCAACTCAATTAAAATGGTATGTGTGGGAAGATCTAATGGTTCCAAAATACTTCTAAACCACTAGTTCGTACCGAACATAAGAGAAACTAGCACTGGAAATAATTCTAGAGAAGCGTTTTATCCGAATCGAATGCAAAAAAAGAACGAGATTACTAACAATTTTAGTCATTCTTAAAAAGTGCTCAATCTTTAAAACCTTTATTCGATAGAGTTTTAGTTCAAAGATTAAAACCTCAAACTAAGACTGCTTCAGGTATCTACATTCCAGAAAAGAATGTTGAAAAATTAAATGAAGCTACTGTTATTTCAGCTGGCCCAGGTGTTACTCACCCAACCACTGGTGAAATTATTCCACTTACTTTAAAAGCTGGTGATAAAGTTTTATTACCTCCATTTGGTGGAAGTACTGTTAAAATCGGTGAAGAAGAATACTTATTATATTCCGATAAAGAAATCTTAGCTAAAATCGAATAGATTTATTTAAAACTTGTAAATATATATTATTAAATCCCTTGTAATGAAATTCTTCATCTAATTTTTTACTATAATTACAAATTTGAAACAAGAGTATGAGAGTATATAGGAAATTAAAGTATGATCATCTATATTACAATTGAAAGAAAAATATCTAACGCATAAAATAATTATATTTACCAGCTTGAGATCTAGAATCATTGGTTTTTAAATCCCAATCAATTTCAATATCATATTCTCTTGGATTTTTATGATTTGGTCTAGCTGAAAGTTTACCCTTAATAACATCACCCTTTTTTAAATCTAAAGTTTGATCCATGTAGAAAACAGTTTGTTTCCAATGAGTATAAGTATTCATTGGGCCAGTTTTTAACCAAACTTTTTCTTTACCTGGGAATTCACAATCGAACCAAACAATATATGCATGACAAAGTTCATTAGTTAATGATTTTAATTCAAATTCTCTAGTAAATGCTAGATCTTCCTTTTTAACAGTATTAATATCAAATTCAAAAAATTGATGACTTGAAGTAATTAATGAATCATTATTAACGGTATCGACTAATGGTTCAGCCATTGCAACTTCAATGAATGGACTATAATCAAATCCATAGACATCTTGCCAATAATTAATTTTTTCATCTTTATATTCACCATCTTCAATACCTGCAATATGCATTGAACATTTATCTGGTAAAATTAAACCACCTTCAACTAAGTATTTATCTCTGGCGTATAAAACAGTATCTAACATTGATTCATATAATAAGAAATAACCCATCCATTCACTAATTATAATATCAACTTTTTCAACTGGTAAAGTAATATCTTCTAATTTACCTTGAATTAAAGTAATTTTATCTTCAAATCCATTTAATTCAACAATTTGTTTAGCTTTGTCGATAATGTTTGACATATCAACTGAATAAACATGTTTAGCACCAGCTTTAGCGGCAAACATTGATAAAATACCAGTACCACAACCAACATCTAAAACAATTTTACCTTTAAAAGCATCTCTATTTTTTAACATGGCAGATCTGTAACTTAAAGTTCTTGATGTGTCTTTCAACATCTCTTCATGGATCCCGAAATGATCATAAGATGAGAAGTAATGTTGTTCACTGAAGGCTAATGATGATTTATCAGTGGCTGACATTGTTAGGTTTATTTGAAAATTTACACTTTTTCGACGATGAGATGCGATGGATTGAATTTGATGTGATCTTTTGGTACCGTCCTCCTTCGATTTTCTCGCTAATTCCTCGCCATTCCCTTACCATTCCGCCGCACTCGGTGGATCCAAACTGGCGCGTATCTTTTTACATTCTGGTATATTAACATCATCAGTTATGGATTTTATTAAGTGGTTCAAAATAGAGTATTGGGATTTATAAGCTTCCTCAACTGTAATTAACCTTCATCCATGAGTATTTTTTTTAAAAAAACCTGTTTGTGGATTTTATCAAAATTATAGAGGTTGCAAAATTGAGGTGGAAGTTAAAGATCTTTCTCAAACTTCTTAGTTATAGTAAATACCTATAAATATAAGATTCGACACCTAAAAAAATAAAAAAAAAACGGAACTAGAGCTATAAAAGTTCTATAACTTCTACTATTATTCTACTTATTTCTATAAATGATCTAAAATTATAAAAATCATATCATAGCATCAATGGTGATTTCAGAAAATTCAACACTTTGATTCACACAGAAACTATGAGTTATACCATCTAAAACACCCTTTTCAAAAACTAAATTCTTATGGGTATCCAAGTACCTAGTTAAGATATAATCACATGTATTATCATGAACCCAATGATCATTATGAGCGAAATAAGTCCATATTTTTATACCTCTTTCAGATAAACCGAAAAACCAGTCATTTAATTCATTATCATGTAATATCATATCTAATTCATCAATTACTAAAGTTAAAGCTTGATTTACAATTCGTTTGGATGTTACTAACTTATATGATGCTTCAATTGAATTTTGTAAAGCTTCTTGAGATTTTAAAGTTTGAATTCTTGGTTCATCAAATATAAAAGTTGCAAAAAGATATTTTATAAATGATTCACTGAATAAATTCAAAAACCAGCTGAATATTAAAGCTAATTTAATAATTGGTAAATATGCATAAAGTCTAGTAAATTTTATACCAGAATCTGATTTCTTTAAATCAATAATTGTTGGGCATATAAGTCCAATAAATTTAATATTTACTTGATGATTCTCATCAATTAACTTTTTAACTATTCTTTGAACGACAAAACATCCCATTGAATGACTTAAAAGATGAATTTTGGAATCTTTATTAGTTAAACTTTTTATGATATCAACTTTATGATCTACTTGATAATTCAAATCATAATATTTTCCATCTTGTTTATAATCATCTGTAGTCTGATACCCAGCATGTGATAAACAATATATTTCATAATTTGGGAATTGTTTATGAATCAAATCTAAATAAGTCATGTAATACTCGACTAATCCTGGATTTCCAGGTATGAAGAATAAAAACTCATTGGTATTTTTCTCTGGCGGGATATGATATACACTAGTTAAAGGGTACCCTTCAAGTGTCGCAAGACTCATTACTTTTATTGGGAAACTATAAACAGCTCTAATCTAACTTCACAAGATAATTCTTGAAATGGATAATGCAACAACGGTTGAAAAAAAAAAACACTAAAAAGTTGGGTGCGAATTTTTTTTTTGAAAAGCTGTCTTAGAGCCTGGCAAATTGTTATTGGATTTTGAATTTGTAATACTGATCTGTTGGAGTTTCATTTACACGATCAGATTTATGTACATCATGTTCATAGTAATGTAATATCCCAGACTTGTCCAACATAATAACTGTTTGCGTTCGAGTTCCATAATATTTACCAGAAGTTAAATTACCATCGTTTGAAATACCTGTATCTAATGGAGGAACAAAAATAGTAGATCTAAGACCCATTAATTGATCTGAAAATGGTTTAGATCTAAGCGATTCATCGAAATCATTAGTACTTAAAATTTCAAATAATTTAGAAACTAATTCTTCTTGTTTTAAACCTTTACTATTTTCCATTAATTCATGTAATAATTCACAACCTTTTGATACTTTCTCCCATGGTTCATAAAACAATGAATTAGATAAACCTATAGTAGCTTCATTCATATGTAATTTATCTGTTTGTAGATTTTCAAAATCATAAACTGTTCCTTTATCACCTCTATTACTTATTATATTTAATTTTTTAATTTTTCCATTTTTTAACTCTAATTTACCATATAATAAAGAAAATCCACCTATTCTTCTCAATGGTACTTTATCTAATGGTTCACTTTTCACTCTTGATGCTAAACTCTTCTCTAAATTCTCAAACCAAGTCTCATCATCCCCATCATTTGAAATATAATCAATTGGAAGAATTCCTCTACTAATCTCACTAATATTATTCATATCTCCCTCTTCTCTAAAATTTACCAAAACTGCTATCCTACCTTTATCATCTATCCCAATCCAACTTCCATGCTCTGACCTCGCCATATCCAATGGTGAAAGAATTGACTTGTGATTCACTTGACGAAGCGTGGCTCTCTGTGTGGGCCTTTTAAAATATTCGTCTCTATTAGAAATTAGTATGAATGGGAATTCCTTATTTTCTGTAGTCGATAAAAGTATACACATATTTGTTGGTCTATATATATGTCTGTGTATGGGTAACTAATATTGATTTTATATATTACAATTGATTCTCTTATATATTTATTTTGAGTGAATGACTGACTCTATGGGGTAATAAAATTTAGAATTCTCAACATTTTTTTTCCCGTCTTACGGCTGGGCTTTTTGTGTTATTTTTATATGTGGAGTGCAGTGAGATAAAGGGAACTTCTTCTATAGAGAGACAAAAGTAAAAAAAAAAAACATGTATATAAAAATACAAATCTACACAAAATATACAGATAAGTCTAGGAATACACAGATTAAGAAAATGTAGGGATAAGTTAGATTAAACCAGTTAAACAACAACCCTTTTTACATCATTAGCTTTAACAGGTTTTGGATGAGCAATTTCAGGTCTAACACTCTCATCAGTTGGTTTTGATTTTTCTGATTTCCAACCATAACCATTTTGATATTCATTATTAATTAAGAAATCATAATTATCAGAATCATAAGAATCAGTATTCTCATCAGTTTCTTGTAAATAATCATAATTCATAAATTGTTTCTCATAACCATCATCAAATTCCTCATAAACATAATTTGGTTCATAATTATTACTATGATTATTAGTTGAATTATTATTAGTAGTAGTATTATAATTATAGTTATAATTTCCTTCACCTATTGGCATTTGAACATGCTTAGATGGAGATTCATTAACTATTGCATGACGTTGATTCTGCATGGGTGGGAGACTAATAGAATGATCAATTTGTGTTGATTGAAATTGAGTATCTTGCAAATATTGGTAAACGGGTGCGGCTGGACGATTTATTTGAGAACGATTTAATGGAATACTTGTAAAAGGTGGTAAGTTTGATGGGAAATTACCTGAAGTTGAAACTAAACTGGCATTGGCATTGACATTATCATTAGTAGTTTTGGTATTAATATTTTCATTTACAGCATTACAATTTGAATTAAAAGTTTTAACGGTATTAATTGGTTTATATGGTTCATAAACTTGTGTACCTTTAAAATAACTCATTGAACTTAATAAATTTGCATCACCTCTGATATCTGGATCCCAAGTTAAACAAGCTTTAATTATTTCATGTAATCCATTATAAACATTTGTTGGTAAAACTGCATCAATTGTTGAACCTTCAGTATAAGGAAATTCAATTCCTAATTTTAAACCTAAAATTGAAGCTTCTCTCCAAAATCCACCAAATGGAACAAAATAATGATTTTGAAGTTGAATCTGATTTTGGTTTTGATTCTGATTAAGTTGATGATTTTGAAATTGAAGTTGATTACTTGGACTATTATCATAAGATTGAAAAGATTGATAACTATTACTACTAGTAGTAGAATTTGAAATTTGTTTAAGTTGTGGTAAACTTGGACAACCCAAAACTTTCCAAATTCTAGATAATTGATCTAATTCAGTTATTCCAGGAAATAATGGTTGAAAATTTGCTAATTCAACCGCAACAACCCCAAAAGCCCAAATATCAACAGGTTTTGAATGCCATTTTCTTCTTAATAAAATTTCTGGTGATCTATACCATCTTGTTGAAATATAAGAAGTATATGGTGCTAAATTATTAACACTTCTACTTAATCCATAATCAGCTAATTTAATTATATAACTATCATTTTTTCTAAACATTGGAATATTTTCTTTATTACCATAATATTGAATAGTTGGAATAACTAAAATATTTTCAGGTTTAATATCTCTATGGAAAAAATCATATCTATGAATATGTTTAATTCCATCTAAAACTTGACTTAAAATACTTCTTAAAGTTCTTTCAGAAAATTTAACTGAACCTCTTGCGGTCATTAATTGTAATAAATTTTGATTTAAAGATTCCATAACAATATGAAGTTTAAAATCAATTGAATCAACAAACATTTCAAATACTTGAATTAAACTTGGATGAGAAGGAATTGCTAAAATAAATTTAATTTCTTTATTTTTACTATAATCAGGAATTGTTGATGGTTTTGTTAAGATTTTAACTGCAACTAATGCTGATTTATTTTCATCTGATTCTGGTAAAGGTTCTAATAATGTACCAACCATTTGATAATTATATTTCTTGAAATCATCTTTATTTCTTAAACTTTTAGCTAATACAACCGTACCAAAACTTCCAACCCCTAAAGAATTAATAACTTTATAATATTCCTCTAAACTTTGAATTTTAATAGTCTTTGAAGTGTTATAACTATTTTCAATTGATGTAGGAGCCGCCATTGATTTGAAAAAATTCATTATCTAATTATTATTCAACTTGTTTAAACTTTGGGGAGTTTAAAATGTTTTACCACTTTTAATACCTTCAGCGGCTAATTTGATACCTATACTATTTTTTTCAAACTAACACCAATTGAATCAGGGAATGGTTCAGTGTGCGTGTTAGGATGCAACAACTGATCCCCAGAACTATGTAAACTTGTTCCTTTGAAGTTTTTGCCTTTTTTTAAAAAAATAAGGTGGGAACTTTTTTTTTGTGGTTAATGGGAATATGTCAAGTTTTTGTTTTTGCAACAACTTGGATCTATCATTTTTGGCCCGCGCACGCCGAAGAGTTTTTAAATATGCTAAGAATCAGAGACAAGGGGGTGTACATCACCCGTTTAGTTATTTATTACTTACGACGTACGATCTATATAATTATGCTACAAGTATATGGGTATCCAATTTATGGTTTATTTATGGTTTATTTATGCTATTTATGCTATTTATGCTATTTATCTCCCCAATCTAATGTAATCATCATCTAATTCACCTGGATCGTTTTGTACTTGTACAACTGCATCATCAACTTCTGAATCCAGGTCTGAATCATCAACGAATAAACCATTATATCTTTCTCTTCCTTTACCACCATAAGTCAGGACATTATCATTATCATCATTATTATTAGAATCATTATGGTGATAATTTGATCCATTTTTAACAAATAATTTCAGTGGTTGTACACTAAAACTATTGACTACTGCATGAGTAACTCGATTTTTAGAAAGGATTTCAACTGTTGATTTGGCAGGTTTATGATTTAATAAACATCTTTTATTATTACATCTATTAGTCTCTTGATAATCAGGACATTCAAAAAAATGGAAAAATGGACAATTACCACCTCTTTCACAATAACCACCAACTGCAAATGGTCTACATTCCCATATTTCATATTCTTCATCCCTTGCATGGTCTGGTAAAGAATGAAGAAAACGACAATCAGGATTTGTACATCCTTGGAATTGAAACTTACAATGTGGAGTAGTGAAATCTGATGGACTATGAGATAATAAACATCCCTTTGTTACACATTTCCTTTGTAAATATGGTCTACAAATTCTTACTCTTTCAGGATCATGTTCTTGTAAACATAAATCACCTTTCTTGCAGAATCCAGTTCTACAAAAATCTCTACAATAATGAACAGTTTTCCTTATTTCACTGCATAAATTACCATTCTTAGCCCTAGCATAAGTTTCACCATTCCATTCAACAGGTTCTTTATTACCAAAATCCCAAAAATTTAACGGAACTAAGATTCTACCTTCAGATGATACTGCATAAATGGTTTTATCTATCTTGATTCTATCACATGCGTCATAAGTTTCTCTATTAGTTTGAAACCGTACTCTCCATCTTTCTTTTAAAGCTAATTCTTCCTTTCTTTTAGCCTGAAATTCAGCCACCACTTTTGGAGGTCTTTGAGGAATTACTCTTTGGGGGGCCAGTCTAGGTGAAACTACTCTTTGTGAAACAGGTCTTTGAGCAACAGGTATTTCAGGATGATGTATTTGAGGAACTACTACCCTTTCTGGAGCAAGTTTAGATCTTTTGGATAGTTGGTTTGATATTTTTGTAGTAAACGTTTCCTTTGTACGTTCATCTATATTAATAAGTTCAATTTCATCTTCTGATGATATTTCTCTACTTAGTGAATCTTCATCTAAATGTTTATCTGGTTGATTTGTAAGATGTTGAACAGTATTTTGTTGATAATTAGCTTGATTTTCAACGGTATTTGGTTGACAATCCGCTTGATCAAGTTTTTCCATACTTGCTTTAAGCCTTTCCCTTTTGTTTGCTTTATATCTTGATCTTTTCAATGACGCTCTGCTCTGTTTGCCAACCCTTATAAATGAAGTGTAAGGGAGATCCCTTTGAGTATACTTAGTTTCAAGACTTGGATTCATGACTGGAAATTGATTATCATCACCATTGCAATTTACCATTCTCTCTGGATTTATATTGGAATCATTCTTATTCTGTGTTGGCTTTGGTATATTTTCCTTTTCTACAACCTTCGGTTCATCAAAATCAAAAGATGCATCAAATTTGACATCAATATCGGAGTTCAAATCAAAAGTATTCAGTTTTGGGGCCGTCTGAAGGTCATCTAGTATTACCACATCATCCTCAAAATCTTCGATACCCCCCGTAGCTTCTATTTCAACCACATCATCTTCAAAATTTCGAATATTCCTACCCATATAAGCATCAGTAGGTATCGGTAATAACTGCTGTTCATTGGGAGTCATTCCTTCCTCTTCGTTTAACAAGACTTCAGGTGACGCTGACGCTTGGTCAGATTGGTAAGTGTGATGAGATAATTGTTGTGTGCTATTTTCCAAGTATTCATCTTGCTCATAATGTTGCCGTATTTCATTAGTTGGTTCCTCTAACTCAACCAAGTCAGAATCACTATGTATATAAGTTTGTGCAACATCCTCTGGTTCAGTTTTTAACACAACATCATCAACAAAATCATTTATAAAGAATGTGTTACAATTAGTGTGGTCTTGTTCTTTTTTAACTATTTGGACGTCTTCCTTTAAAATGCCACCAAACCCAGTTATAGGATTAGTATCTATATCCTCTTGCTTCACCAAAGTCTGTACCAGATCCAGGTATTTGCAAAAATCATCAAATCCACCTGAGAAGGAATAGCTAGCCCCATTAGTAACGGCATTAGTATTAGGGAATCCAAATGAAGTCTTGCAAGATCCTCTTGTTACATTACTATCTCCGTTCAGTACCCCTTGACGTAGCTTCTCTAGCGTACTTAATCTTCCCATAATGTTATACTTTTCAGTGTAAGGATCACTCAGATATTTCTGCTAATTCCACAATTGTAACTGATCTTTTTTTTTTCTTTAGTTTAAGAATTTCTCAGATAAGATGTCAAGCAAGCAGAAATTAGCATTAGCACAAGCAGTAGGAGAAATAATCCCATTGGATCCAGAATCATGCAATCAGATGATAGAGTATGGGTTGACTTTACCTGATCATGAAGTACCTGATCATTTTTTGAATATGTTGGGAGAGAGTGATTCAACTACTGAATTTTTAAAGAGGTTTATGACTATTAAATCTTCATCATCAAAACCAAAAGTTGCAGAATCACCACCAGTTAAACTACCTCAAGTGAACCCTAAACAACCATGGAAATATCCACAAAAAGAACCTACTCCAAAAAATCCACCACAACCAAAGACCAAGAAACAAACATCTACAATTACATCTGACTTATTGAAAAATAAAGAAGAAGAGAAACAAAAAGATTCAAAAAGAACAAGGAGGCGTAATTTAGATAATTTAAAAGATCTTGAACGGCTTCTAAATAATTTAGAAGTTTCAAATTCGATGGAATCGTCAGGTACAAAAGTTTGTCATTGTAACGCTACAAGACATCCACTTTTTGAAATTGCACCAAATTGTACGAATTGTGGTAAAATAATTTGTGCTAAAGAAGGTTTACAACCTTGTTCATTCTGTGGGAATGAATTGATATCAAATAAAGAAAAATCTGAAATCCGTCAAGTTTTACTTCAAGAGAAACAAGCATTAGAACAAAAAGTACCTGAAAAAGTTGAAAAAGTTGAAAGTAAGCCAAAATCTAAAAAGATTGTTATTAGTATGAATGCAGGTGAAAATCTTTGGAAGGCTCAAGAAAAGGCACTTAAACAAGCTGAAGATGCTAAAAAATTACAACATGAAAAGAGAATTGAAGAACAAGCATCAAAAGAATTACATGAAGCTCAGGAAAAGGAACTTCAATATTATAGTGAAATAAACGATAAAAGTCCTGAACTTGTAGAAGCTCAAGAAAGATTGAATAGACTTTTGGAGTTTCAAGATAATGGTGAAGAAAGAACTAAAATTATAGATAATGCAGCTGATTATGAGATATCATCATCAAATAATACTGGTAATATGTGGTTATCTGCGACAGAAAGAGCATTAAGACTTAAAAAACAGCAGAAGCAATTGAGGAAACACGAAGAAGATCAAGAGAAAAGATCAGGTAAAGGTAAAAGAACTGTTGAGATGGTTATCAAAAATGGAAAAGTTACAATGGTTGAAAAACATGATATATCCGAAGACGCTGATGAATCAGAGGATAATGAAATTAAACAGCTAGAACAAGAGATAAAGGAATCTAAAAGGGAAAATGAAAACATGATGACTCAAAATATATGGGATTATGAAGCTGATGGTGATAAATGGGAAAAACCATCTTATACTCAACAATCGAAGATAAAACAAGTTGATTTACCTGAATTAGGTTCAACACATAGAGTTCAATTTAATAAAAATGCAGACCAGACGGAATTAGTCGTGAATATGTATTGATGCAATTTGAGAATATATACATCGTCTTCAAAGGGAAAGGTGAATACTAGATTACCTTCTTCTACTACCCCAGTTTTTATTCTTTTTATAATGAATTTTCATTCTCTTGAAGTTTCTATTTGTTGGTGCAACCATCTTGATTTTAGGATCAATAGGTTTTTCTACTGGTTCTTCTTCTTCCTCTATTATCTTTTCACCATTGGCTAATTTCTCTAATTTAGATTCTTCTTTCTTAGCTAATTTTTCCATTTCTTCATGAATATTTTTATTTTCAAACCCTTCACCTTCTGGTACTTGAACAGTAGGTTTCATCTTCCATCTTCTGGTAGATCTCTTTTGTGTCTTTGCCTTTCTCTTTCTAGTCGGCAGCCCTGTACCAACTGATTGTTCATTACCTTCAACATCACTATCACTATCACTATCAGTACCTCCGTATTCCTCTAGTTCTTCTTTTGAAATACTGATACTCTTATGTGCTTCAAACATATCTAGAAGTTTAATATTGGCTCTTTTTAATAATGGAGAAGGAGAAGTTTGAAAATCAATAACCGATTTAGATTTTGGTGTTTCATTTGTTGGACTTGAATTGGTATTATTTATACTAGCCTGATTATAAGATGGTGGTGGTGGTTGTGGTGGATCAAATGGTGAAAACCCTGCTTCTTCTTTATTAAAATCAAATCTTTGAATATTCCTATTTAAATATTTTGGAGTTTCAAAAATATTTTTAGTTGGCGTTTTCACTGGACTCAGTTCAGCTACACGAGCCAATTTTTGCATAAACTTATTATTTGAAGGTTGATTATGATCAATGATTCTAAGTTTTGTAGGTGTCTTGAATTGACCGGGTGTTGTGGGTGCAATCATAGTCAGTTTAGTTCTAAGGGGAGATGATTCTGGAGGCGTCATACTTACGTCAAATATTGATAAAACCTTCCCTGCTCCTTGTGGTGTAGGCCCTAACTCGGATTTCTTCGTTACTGAGCTCAGGTCCTTTTCTTTGTCATGTTCATCATCTGAAATACCAATATTATCAATTAATGATATTCTTGCAGCCCTTGGAGTTCTAACTTTGATATTCTTACTCCCCAGTTTCAATTTTCTATACGATTTGTACAACATATCTATTCCCACATTGGCCTTCACATCCTCTTTACTTGGAGGCCGGTCATGGGTTGTAAGGAAGTCATGCTCCCACTTTTTAATCTCCTTCTTTACAGAGTCTAAGCTCATTAGATAATTTTGTTAATACGCGTAATATTTTTGTGTGTAATGAGATTTTGTCTTAATGAGGTTATAATTACTACTATACTATTACTTCTATTTACAAGTCATTTAAAAGTTGTAAAGCACTTTCTGGTACTCCTACGTCTTTTAACTCTGTCAAGTTCTTTAAAGCAAGCTTTAAAGCATTTACTTCATTATCACTTAAGTAATTTGAATCACTTTTATAAGCATCTAAAAAGGAACCTGATACAGTTCTTGGACTAGTCCAATAATCTCTGAAAAATTCCCTAGTTAAATTCACATTTTTCATTAAACCAAGGTATACTACAAGTCTAACCCAATCTGTTATGGAATTGGATTCTTCCAAAAATACAAGGTTATTATTCCAGTGAGTCCAAAATCTTTCATGCTCTCCAGCGTTACCATTAATGAAAAGTATGAATTCTTTAATAGGTCTACTTAAAGTGCTACGATCTGATTTAGATTCCACGTAATTATCTAAAAATGCAACCACATCTCTCATTGATGTTCCGGAAATTTCATTATTTTCAAATTTTTCATCGAAATATGACAATTGTCCATTTACTATAGAATCAATGACATCTGGTGTAACCATTGGTTTTTGTTCTAAATTTGTTAAACTTATAAGTAAAGGAATAAATGCTGGGAATTCAACATTGATACCATCTGAAAATAAGTGAATGGATCTAGCAAATTTAGATAATAAGTCGAACTTAATTGTTGGGTCTTTGATTTCAGGAGTCTTTAAAAGTACATTCATAAAAACTATCATATCTGCATTCCTATCGTTAGATATTGAAAGATCATCGTATTTCTCTTCAATAATGCTTTGAACTTTTCCTAATGGAACTTGTTCAGGATTTACTAAATGTAAAGCAACATAAAACTGTTGCCTTAAATTATAATCTTGCAAAACTGGAGTCATCTTATTGAAAATTGATTCAAATCTTGTAGTGAAATCATCTACCTTTAAAGTATATACATCATGTTCCAAAAGTTCTTCAAAAGTACTTGATAAATTCAGAAGTCTAGCAGATGTATGAAACTCTCTTCTTTCTTTGAAAAAACTTGGAATTATCTTGGTCTTTGCATGAACGTCTTTCATAAATGTAGTATCAGTTGTACTTAATTCTTTGGTGAATAAATCATCAGGTCTTTCATCTTTCCATAAACTTTCTAAATCAAGTTCGTTTCTTCTCTCTTTCGTAAGTAAATGTATATTAACATCATCTATCCCTGTTTTACACATAACCCAGGAATTTGGTGCTCTACCATAATCTTTATCAGTAGCTGATGGATTTTTGTTTCCTCTCCTAAGCATTCTTCTTCTAGCTATTGGGTTTACAGCAGAAGATAATAAACCCTCCACCAGAGCATGACCATTTAATTTATTCTTGATATATATTCTTAACTCATTTCCTGCTTTGTATACATGCTTTTCAGATTTCCCAGTTGCTATAATCATATATCTGATCGGTTGATTTGAGATATGATTTGGATGGTCTGGACTCAAACTACTCATATCAAAAAGTTGAATATCCAATAAACCATACTCATCTGCAAGTAATCGAAGGAATGTTTCAATAGATTTTGGAGCATTTGAAGGTATTTCAGGTATTGGAGATCTTTCAACAGGAATCACCACTTTTTCACTTTCTCTTAAATACCAAGGAATATCTTCCAGTCCCAGTACTTCATTTTTCAAAATATATGAACTGTGGATGGATCTGAAAGGAGTAGATGACCTTATAAGTCTTCCAGCATAAATAGTAGATCTTCTTAACATAATTTTAAGTGAGTGGAGGAAATCAAATTCTCCATCGCGGGCTCATCTTAAAAAATTACAACCATAGTAATGGCTAAATTAGTTCATAATGTGCAAAAGAAACAGCATAAGGAACGTTCACAGATACTGTCCAGGGCCAAGTTTGGTTTATTAGAGAAGAAGAAAGATTACAAACTTAGAGCTAATGATTATCACAAAAAGCAAGCTGCTTTAAAAGTTCTTAGGAGTAAAGCATCTCAATATAATCCTGATGAATACTACCATGCGATGACAAGTAGAAAAACTGATGAAAAGGGTATACTTATAGCTGATAGAGGAAATGAGCTGTTATCTGTTGACCAAGTCAAATTATTGAAAACACAAGATTCCAATTATATACGTACCATGAGATCAAATGAATTAAAGAAGATTCAAAAGCAAAAAGATAATTTAGGATTTAAAGCTAATGGTAAACATACAGTATTTGTAGATTCTAAAGAAGAACAAGAAGATTTTGATCCAGTTGAATACTTCCAAACTGATCGTGATTTATTAAATAGAAGAGAAAATAGATTAAAATTATCACAACTTGAAAGTAATAAGAAAATTGTTAATGAATTTGATGAAGTACAAAAGGAAAGAATAATGGATAAAAAATTAAAACAGTTTAAAAATTTAAAATCTAGGCTAGAAAGAGAATCACAATTAAAACAAGTTGAAACTAGAATGGAACAACAAAAGGAACTTATGAAAAAGGGTAACAAAAAGAAAATCATTGATGCTGATGGAAATACACATTTCAAATGGAAAAACCACAGGAAACGTTAAGAGTTTGTATAATACATTAAAAAAGAAAAGAAATATAAATATCTAAATATATTAATCGTCATTATTTAAATTTCTATTTACATAATCTGCAAACATAGGTGTAATTCTCTCTACTTGTACACTTCTCATTCTATTTAATCCAATATATGTTCTTCTTATTCTTTGAAGTTGTGAAATACTTATAGGGTTTGGAGGTAACATAATACTTTGAGTTTGATCTATTATCACTCTACCAGTTGGACCATTTAATTGTTGATGTTGTAAAATTTTAGAAATAACTTCTTGAGTTTGTTTCTCTAATTCTTGTAAGAAATTATTTCCAGATGTTGGTTTTACTAATGTTGCAGCGTTTGGAGGTGGAGGTCTTTTTAAAACTAAAGCATTCCAAATTTCATCAATTTCAATTTTTTCATTTTCATCTGATGAAGAAATAGTAAATAATGGACTATCCCAACGATTATTCTCTACTGGTTCTTCGTATCTCATACATAATTGATCTATAAGACCTTCTGGCCATTTATTTTCATTTTCATTCCATTTATTCAGTTCTTCTTTAGAATTAAGAATATGGAAAACACAATGTGGAGTTAAAACACCTTTAGCTTCACAAAATAATTGATATCTAAAACCTTTGATATAACTTAAAGAGTCTAGTATAACGAAAGTTGTTCTACTTAAATCTCTTCTAACTGCAGAAATTTGAGTTCCTCTATCTAATTTTTCAGTAAGTGATTCTCTATATCTTTCTCTGGAAATTCCAAGACTATCATCTGTATGATAAACAATATTATAGTTATGGCCAGGAGCTTTATCGACTTTGGCAGCTTCTATCTTCTCCTCTAAAGCAGCAATTAACTTCTTTGCCCAAGTTGTTTTACCTGAACAAGGGAATCCACTAAACGTTATTAAAGGCATCTCTTAGTTGTTTTTCTAAGTAACTAAAAAATGAGAAGATCAAAAACTTTTTTTTTATTAACTATTATCAATAATGAGGTTTATACCCAGGACAACGTTCCCAAAATATAACTTAATCTTAGCCAATATGAAAGGTCATCAGAAGACTGCCTTGAATGCTATGACACATCTTGCACCACAAATCGATTACGTTCTAGAAGTAAGAGATGCAAGAGCTCCATTAATCAGTGCGAGTGGTTTAATAGATAAAGTGCTAGCTAAGAAGAAGAAATTCATAGTTTACACGAAGAAGGATCTTTCAAGGATAGATCCAGAGGTTATCAATCTGTATCACAGATCTATTAATGAAGACTCCATTGTAATGAATACGATGATTCCAGGTGAAAGACAAAGACTTATCAAAACATTACAAGCAAAATTTAGTGCCCTTTACCCATATCCTCCATTAGGTATAAGAATGGCAGTTGTTGGGTTACCAAACGTTGGGAAAAGTACTGTTATAAATGCCCTTAGACAAGTTGGGTTGAACACACCTTCAAGAACTAAAGTAGTTAGAACTGGTGCTCATCCAGGGGTTACAAATGTTACTAGTGAAGCTATCAAGATCCTGCTTGACCCATTAATTTATATTCATGATGTTCCTGGAATTATGGCACCTAACGTTAAAGATGAAATAGATATGTTGAAATTATCACTTATAGGAGCTATCAAATCTGATTTTATCGATCCTTATATTCAAGCAGATTATTTATTATATTTATTGAACCTTCAAGATCCAACTGGTAAAATGTACAAAAGATTTATTAATCATCCAACTAATTCAATAGATGAATTATTTCAATCATATGCTAAAAAAGGTCGTGGTTATGATGCTAAGAATTATGATACTAATGTACTTGCGACTAATTTTGTAAATACTTGGAGAATGGGATTGAAAAACAAATCAATAATGGAAGAAGAGTTTATAACAGAATTTGATCCTAAATTATGGACAAAAGCTATAAAAGATGAAAAGGAAAGGATAAATGGTATGAAAATTGCAGGTGAATTAGCTGCTAGATTAGGTGATGATTTTACAGGGGTTTCAAATCATAGAGTAAGAACTGCAAAGGATAGAAAATCAGATTTAAATAATGCACTTTTTAAATTATAATTGTAAATAAAGAAAGGGAAAAACCTTTTGTAAATAGATTTGGTTAAACTTAATAAAAAAAATAATTAACTTAATAAATCATCAATATTGAAAGGTTCCTCATCTTCAAGTTCGATGATTCCTCTACCAGATTCCCTTGTAAATATAGTTGGAAGTTCCAGCTTCTCCTTTTTAACTTTACGAGGTTTATGAGGTTTTGTAATTTTTGATAATTTTTTGGCAGCTGAGTATGCTTTAGAATTTGTATCAATAAGCCAAGTATCAGGATTTAACCTTCTTAATATATTTTCTAAATTCATTAAATTGGTTTCATTACCTGATAAATTCTTTGAAATAAATTCGGCATCATCAACATTTAAAAGATCATTCAAATTCTCATAATCTAATGATTTTCTAATTACTCTAACTAAATTCGAATCATACTTACGTAATGCAGGTGAGTTAACTAACAATTTTGAATCAGTATCATTAGAAGAAGTAGTTGATTTAATTGTTTCATTTGCCAATAATATAGCCTTTTTATTATCAATTAAATATTTATCTGTATCTTGCATTTGATCAAGATCTTTTGAAAGTATAAACTTCTGCATTAAATCTTCATTATCTTCATCGTCGTCATTGTATTTAGGTTCATCATTAGAAGTATCACGATCTTCATCTTTAAATTCTTCTTTGGGTATAAGAAATGGGAATCTACCCATTTTTTCATCTTCTCTAAATGGTAACCTAGTAACTGTCAAAGCAGGAATAAAATCTGAATTTATTTTCACTTTACATGGGAATGCTGCACATATTTGGACTTCTGAAATTGTTAATTTTATTAAATCTGTAGTTTTAGGAACATATCTAATTAAAACAGCTGTATCCTCAGCTATTAACGCATCTATAAAACTTGAAAATGCAACTAAATTTTTATGACCACCACTTGGCACAATATAATTGCTTTCCAGTGTAAAATATGCTACAGGTAAAGAATCTTGTTTAATAAATCCTAATATATCCATTGATTTAGCCACTGGTAAAATTAAATCATTTTTGTACGCATCTGTGGCAGGTAAAACATCATAATTTGTAAATTTATAAGCATTAGTGAAATCCTCTTTACTAAGATCAATTCTTTCTTCGGACTCCAGCTTATTTTCATTATGATCCTCATCATCCTTATTATCATCAAGATCATTATCATTATTTGAATCGACTGAGATGAAATGTTTTACTTCACTTTTAATTGCGGCTGTTTCTCCATTTTTCACAAGATACTTATGTGCGTTTGGCAATTTTTCAATCCTGCCAGCAGGATATACTTCAATATCGAATGAAATTGGAGCATCATCATTCATATTGACTTGTTCAGAATACTCTATATTCTTACAATCTCCACCGAAATTTAATGATCCTCCAAAAGCCTTGATAGGTTTTGTTCTTTTCAAAGGAGGTGTAAATTTTAAAATACTACTGACTTGAGAAGCTTCAACAAATTCACTATTCTCGTATGATTCAAGTAAATTCTTCCAATGATCTTCATTACTTTTCTTACGTGAAGTTTTGGTTATATCAGATGAAAAATTAACACCAATCAATAAAACATTTATGGAATTATTATTTACTGATTCAACACTAGCTTGTGTAAGCTCTGTATTAAAAGATGGAACATGCTCTTCAGCATTAGTAATAACCACTATATTCCTAATGAATTTTAATTTCAAATCAGGTTTCATCATCAGTACAGCTACTAACATGGCTTTTACACAATCTCCACCTTGATCTGTCGCGTTAGGATTTGGCTTCAATAATTCCTTGTATTCTTTCAAAGACGAATATGAAGGAACAACTTTGTGACATATAACATTGATCCCTTCAAAAGCTCCACTTTCGCTGAATACATTATTAGTTATTGGAGAATGACAAGCAATAATTGAAATAAAATCAGTTTTCCTACCTTTCATGATTTTTTTAACCATTGAATCATAAAAATAATCTAACCCCAAATCGAGGTTGGCTTCTTTACCATTCGATAGTGGATCCATTGATATTGACCCCATTGACAGTGACAAGTCAATTACAAAAAAAGTTATCTCTTTTGACATTGTAATTGATAAATACGTCTATAGATACCTCAACAAACCGTTCCTGCGATGGAAAATTCTCACCAGAAAAAAATATATACAAATAATACCTTACCATATTTTCTGAATAACCAATTAATATCAATTGATATTAATTCACACAGTCTTTTCAACTCAAATGAGTGCACCATATAACTTATATGGAGATCCACAGTATTACCAAACGTATATAAACCAGGATCTAAATCAAACAAGTCCATTACAACTGCAAATTGTAGGTATACCAAACAATGCAAACGCAACTCAACAAGGACAAAGTAGTACTCCACAGGAAGACCCAAATAGGAGATTGAATCCATTACCTATGATGCAAGGATTTCATGATCCACACCAAGTAGTACAAGATGCATCAGGTAGATTTTTTTATAATAGGGGCACAGGAATGGAAAATTCACAATCAGATCCTAATCAACCTCCATTTTATGCACCAATTCCTTATATGCCTCCATTCCAAGGGACGATACCCATTCATCAACGTCTTCCTCCTCATATGGAAGTTGGTGGGTATGGTGGATATATACAAAATGTAAATGGAGGTTATCCAAATAATGGGATACCTACTAATCCAAATGTTGGTGTATTACCTGAAGGTTTCCCTGTTCAAAATATTGGAGGTGTTTCAACAAATACACCTGGTGGTGTAAATGTTGGTTTAAATGCCGGTGTAGGTGGAGTGGTACCAAACCAATCAATGGGAGCTATGGTTGCTAATAAACCATTTGAACATCCACTGAGAGTACTTTTAAGCCTGGAAACAAGTCGTAGTATTACGAGATCTGGGTCTGGATCTGGTTCAGTATCAGTCTCGGGGTCTGTATCAGGTTCAACATCACCAGTAATTGAAAATAAAAGTAGTAATAGTAGTAGTAGTAGAAAGATTTATAAACCGAAGAAACCGAAACAAAATTCTAAACCAAGGATAAATAAATTAAATTCATCAGATTTTTTTAAACATTTCCCAGATAAACCAATTCCTAGATCATATGATAAGCAATCTGAAGGATCAATTGATCCATTATATGTTCATTTCCAAAATTCATTAAAAATTCCGAAAAGTAAATTAAATACAAATATACCACCATTCTTTCAAGTTAAAAATGAATTAGAAAGGAAATTATTTGATTTATTTGTTCATCAAGTTTCAAGATGTATGGATATGTTTATGATGAAAGATTTTTTCACTGATATTGTTCCACAAATGGCATTGTTAGATGATACAGGAATGGTATTAAGTGCGATGTTTACATTAAGTGCATTAATGTTACAAAGGGTAGATCCAAGTTTAATTGATGAATCTATTCCTATGAATTATTATCATCAAACAATTCGATCAATACGGCACCATATTAGTACTTCAGCTAGTAATGGAGATGAAGATGGAATAATTGCTAGATGTTTATTAAGTACCATATTATTATGTGTTTATGAAATGTTTTTCTTAGCTACTGATAATACTTATGTTAAAGGAGCAGCAAGTTTATTAACTTCAATTATTAATAAAAGTCAAGAATCAAGTCCATTATCTAATTCACCATTTTTACAAATGTGTTTTTGGACAATGTTTGTTTGTGATTTAATTTTATCACTTAAATATAATTTACCAACAATGTTCTCGGTGAGTACATTCTGGAAACAAATCGATCCAATTTTTATTGATGGATTTGAAAATAAAACAGTAAGTGATGAAATTTCAAATGATTTATTTTTAAATAGAGCTGAAACAGTTTGGTGGCTTCAAAAAGCTTTAATAGATTATAGTATTATTAATGAATTTAATAATAATCAAACTGTTACAACTAGGGAAGATTTTGAATCAAATAAATCATTTAATGATTGGAAGTTATTAAATACAAGAATTTCTAAATATGGTATTTCAATGCCATCAGTTTTAAAACCGATAATTTATAAACCAAATGATAAAGATTCATCATACCCAACAATTTATTATAGAGATGAATTAGCTGCATTAATTAATTTACAATATAAATTAACACAAGTTGCTTTATATCAAGGATTAATTCAAAGAACTGATGTTCATTCAATTGAGACTCAAGAAATTTTAAATAGTTTACCAAGTAATCATATTAAAGTATTAGCAAAAGATATAATTGGAATTTTAAAATCTTATGATTTAAATCTTTATTTGTGGCCAATTAATATTCATACAATTAGAGCTGTTGCTAGATATTTACATGATGATGAGACTGAATATAAAGAATTGGAATTATTAATGCAAAGAGTTATTGATACTTGCCATTTTATATTCCAAACTAAACTTATCATTGGTTAAACTAAAGGGAGAGAAAATTAAAAAATTCTCGTCTCTCTATCTGTATATTCTGCATAAATTAAAACAAAAAAGTTGACATTCATTTTTAATATACATAATATGTCCAATCATCTTATCTTTCAACCCTTTTATTAATTCGAAATTTGAAATTTGAAATGTTAAGTTTTAAATTGTTAATATTTTTGGGAATTTGCCTTTTAATAGCATATATCCGAATATTTTAAAAGAATACAATAAGACCTGTGTTTTAAACAAAGAAATAAATGCGTGCAAGAGAGAGTAGGTACAAACTAAAAAGAATAAACCTATTTACTCCGATATCTCTGAATTTCATTATACAAAGGTGATTATTTAACAATACAAAGTATATTCACAATAAACTAATCTAATTGATAAGTCATATTCTGTAATTGGATTACTATATCTTTGTTTTTTTCCTTAATTTTTTCCAAGGTATTTCCAATGTACTCTCAAACACATCGCTAGCAGCTGTCAGTGCAGAACAGCAGAATTGCAAAAAATTGAAACGTAAATTAGATAAATAATTTAAAGTAAATGTATAAATTTTTTGTGTGATTTCAAGTAATTTTTGTTAATAGAGTTTATTACCTTATCAAACAATTTTAGTTACATTATAGGCATTTAATAGTAAATCTCTTTCCCCTAATGCAACTCGTGAAAAATCGCAAAATGGCTAAAAAGATTAAAAAGGCAGACGATTCTAAAAGTTACTTTTACAGTCATATTTGTTTTTTTCACCTTTTATTTTTAGGTTTATTCAAACTTTCTGAATAACTTTCAGTTTTTGAATTGCCAATTGGTATATTAACTAATCTTTTGCATCCATTATTATAAGAGCTTTGAAAGTTGGGATAATTTTGTCATTTATTTTCAGATTATAGTGTTAGCGCAGAAAGTTGGTTTTAAAGTGGTGATCAGGTGGTAGGTTTCTATACAAGGAAACTTTTAACACAATTGAAATTGGAGTTGAAATTTATTATAGTGGCAAAGGAAAAAGAGCATATTATAAGGAAAGATAAGCGAAGGAAGAATCAAAGATAGGAAGATATCATGGAGTGGTATACAAAAAATAATGGCATAATTGAATCATATAATGTTAAAAAGTTAAGACAATTGGGCAGGTTACCAAATTATTGTGATAAAGTTAATGAAGAAGAATTAAGTGATATAATGTCACTTTTATTAACTGAAGATTTAGGAAAAGATGAAAACGTTGAATTAATCGCAAGTATTTCAAATATTTTATTAATTAATAGGCAATTACATTTATCATTTTATATACCAAATTTTTCAAAATTAATGTTAGAATATTGTGATAATTTTGTTAAAGAATATGGAAAAATTAATGAAAATCTGGATTTTTTAAAATTAATTCCTTTATATAGGATAATATTCTTAACACTTTATGGTAGTTTAAAAGATGTTAGTGATGAAATTCTTGAAGATGTATTTAATATTTTATTTGAAGGTTTTAAACAATCAATGGATTTATTTAATAATCATATAACAGATCAATTTTTTCAATTAACTTTAATTGAAATTCTTAAATGTTTATATACTTTACATCATAAACATCATAGAGGTGTTAGATTAGTTAAAGATGAAGAATTTTCAGATTCTTGTTTAAAAATTATAACTTGTTGTTCACAATATCTGGAAACTAATAAGTTAAATTATTCTTTATTAGTTAAAAATTCTTTTAGCCTTTTATTAGTATTATTTAATGAAAGAGATGATTCAGAAACAATTGATTTGTTTAAAGGATCAATTAATGATTATAAAAAATTTTTTGAAGTTGTTGAAATTCAATTTAAAAATAATTTAAATAATATTTCTGAAACAAAAGATGATGATGATACAAAAACTTTAGTAATTAATCTACTAGTTGTATTAAATCATATGTCAAAACTGTTAATAAATGATCTTACATCAAAAGATTTTAAAGAAATTAATGATATTTCAAAATACAAACTATTACTTAAACAATTACTGGAAATTGTTATCCCAAATAATAATAGTTCAGATATTTATAATCTGTTAATGAAAATAATTGCTTCACCAATGCTTTCAGATTTAACTTTATCAAAAGGTTTAACAGGATTTTCGGAAGTAGCTCAAATAAAGGAATTAATAATAAGTTTAATTTATAATTGTACTTATGATGAAAATAAAACTATACATCATAAAAATTTTCTTGAATTTGTAGGATTAAATAATTCACAAGATTTTCTTACTAAGAATAATATTATTATTGAAGACTCAATCAAGATTTATGAACCAACATCAAAATATTTAGATATGAAAATATACCAAGATTATCAAGAAGATTCATTAAATGCAAAAGCATCAGCATTTTCAGAATTAGATGAAGAAGAAAAGGAAAGAGAAGCAGAAAAATTATTTGTACTCTTTGATAGAATGGAAAAATTAGGGACTTTTGAAAATTTTGAAAATCCTGTAAAGAAATGGCAAAGAGAAGGGAAATTTGAAGAACTTGACAATTGAATGATTTAAATGAATATAAAAAATTTCGAAAATGATCGCATATATATCTGTTTGTGTGTTTGTTTCTCTTACTTCTTATTCGACCTTTATTTTGGAGTATCTAACCCCTTAGGTCTTTCTTTTGAATTTAAACAACTTTATCCTCTAATTGAAGAACTAAAGCAGTTCTACTTGGAATATAAACAAACATTGAATTTGATCTATCATTCCAAGGATCAGGATTAGTGAAAAATCTTAATGGTTTACCTTCACCATCTAATTCACCAACTCTATCATGACCACCAAATTCAGAAGAATCAGAATTTAAAACAATTTTATAAACTCCTGAAGTTTCAACTCCTACTTTATAATCTGCAAATGATTGAGTTGAATTAAAATTAAAAAGGAAAAGTAATCCGTTTCTTTCAAAAACCAATACTTTATCACCTTCATGTTTTAATGATACGTAAGCTTGATGAGATTCAAGAATTTTATAGTCATTATCTAATTTTTGCATAGCACAATCAAATGCAAATAAAAATTTATACCTTAATAAATCATCTTTAATTAAATTAAATTGTCTTCTTGCGTATTGATAACTTTCTCCATTACCAACTCTTGGGAAATCTAACCATTCAGGATGTCCAAATTCATTCCCTTCAAAATT
The DNA here is from genome assembly GCA_030571035.1 of Yamadazyma buinensis. Classification (NCBI taxonomy): domain Eukaryota; kingdom Fungi; phylum Ascomycota; class Pichiomycetes; order Serinales; family Debaryomycetaceae; genus Yamadazyma; species Yamadazyma buinensis. Next base: position 12,496 of record JAJLWZ010000019.1, on the reverse strand, counting down.
TAAATAACCTTCACCTCCTAATGAAAATGTAACTAATCTAATAAGTTTATGTAAAGACATACCTCTATCAATAATAGGTGTATTGTCAGTTAAAATTGACATATGAGTATACATTTCTTTATCCATAAGCCAAAATGCAATAGTTTTATCACCAACAATAGCTTGATCATGAGATTCACAATAAGCAATACATTTTTCTCCATGTCTACGATTAGTTAATGTATGAACAATGTTACCAATATCCCATTGTTCATCAGTTAATTCTTTTAAAATTTTAATCCACATATCTGGAATTGCCATTGATAATCTATAATCAAATCCAATACCTCCTTGATTAATTGGAACACATAAAGTTGGCATACCACTAACATCTTCAGCTATTGAAGTAAATTTAAAATTTTCAGCTTCTCCCATTTCTTGTAATAATGTATGAGCTAACATAAAATAATTAATAGTTTCTCTATCAACCCAATCAGGATTAAAATATTCATTATAATCACCACTAAAACCAAACAGTAAACCATGATGGAAATATAACATTGAAGTAACACCATCAAATCTAAACCCATCAAATTGAAATACATCTAAATAATATTTTAAATTTGATAATAAAAATCTTAAAGTTTCATAATTTTCATAATTAAATAATCTTGTATCCCATTGATCATGATTACCTTTACCACCTCCATGGAAAAGATAATGATCAGTACCATTAAACATATTTAACCCATCTTCAACATTTTTAGAACTATGACTATGAATAACATCAAGTAAAACTCTAATACCCATTCCATGAGCAGTATCAATTAATTCTTTTAAATCTTCTGGAGTTCCGAAACGTGAAGAAGCAGCAAAAAAATTAGTAACATGATATCCAAATGATGCATAATATGCATGTTCCATAATTGCCATTAATTGAATTGTATCATAACCTAATTGATGAATTATTGGTAATACATTTTTAGTAAAATTTTTATAAGTTGCAACTTTAGGTTCAGGTGATGAAATACCTACATGAGCTTCATAAATTTTTAAACCAGTATTTTTATTAGAAGGTCTAGAATTTTTGAAAACATATTCTTCTGATTTTGGAGGATTCCAAAATCTTGATTCATATAAGACACTATTTGAATCTTTTGATGGCTGAGTACATCTAATTGACCATGGACAAAGACGATAAATAAGTTCCCCAGACCCTAATTTCATAGCAATCTTATATTTGGAATCATGTGGGATTGCAAAATCTCCATTAATTGGTGGGATAACTAATTTCCATAAAGAAAATTCATCCACTTTTTTTAAAGGATGACTGGATATATCCCAATTATTAAATTCGCCAACCAATGATACAGAAACCACGTCTGGAATGTATTCAATGATGGATACCTCTTTGGTATCCCAATTACCATGTAACCCATAAGTCTTATAAGAATCTGCAAAAGTAGATAAATCTCCCTCATTCGCCTTTAACTTATCTAACCAGTATTTAAAATGCAATTGACGATCAATCAATTGTCCTGAAAATGGTTCTAACCAAGGATCAAGATCCAATACACCTTTAATTAAGCTCTCGTTGGTAGCCATTAATCTCTATTTGTATGCTTTTTCCTAGAAAAAAAATGAATTTGGCGGTTAACAAATTGAACCTAATTAGAAAATGTTCTCTACCAAAAAAAAATGGGGTTGAGAATGGGGTCCCCCGTTATCTCAGGTATTTTGAGACTCCATCAACTGATACAAAAAAAGCCAACAAAACCTTCGACTTTTATTCGGTCACAATTTAGGATGGAATGGGGTAATGTTAATGCAGGGGTTCAATATATGGGGTTACAGAGAATATACGGTTTGGGTTAGACATTATTTAAATGACAATGGAATTAGAGAATTTCTTTGAATTTAGGGGGTGAGGCTTATAAGAAGTCTTTACTTATTTGTACATTAATTTTAAAACTTAATTAGTATAATTGTCTACCTAAATCTTTGGTTTAAAATTCTATCTACACCAGCTTCTTCATACTCTTCTTTACTAACCCATAATTGATGGAATGTACCTAATGATGAAAGTACTGAACCACCAATCCATGCTTGATTAACTCTTTCACTTGAATTACCAATTGCATGTAATCTAATTTTTAAACCAGGGTTTAAAGATGTGAGTTCATTATATAACCTTTCAGTTAATTGTGGTATTAAAGATACACCACCTGTTATAATTATATTATGAGCTACTGAAGCTCTTAAATCTATATCAATAGTTGATAAAGCGTGTGATATTAATTGTGTTAAACCTCTACTGTCAGATTCTTTAGTGTTATTATTATTATTATTATTATTATTATTATTATTATTATTAGATACTTCAGTAGCTGTTGAAGTGGAATTTGATGAAGGGCTTGAAGGAGCAGGTGAAGTTTCTGCTTTACGAGCTCTTTTCAATGGTCTATATTCATTTTGATTACTATCAACATTTAAAATACCTGATTCAACATCATAATTTACATCTTTAATATAATTACCTGGATTAAATAATGAATCGGCCATTTCAAATCTTTCTAATCCTAATTCAATTGATTGACCAGTTGGTAATTCAAAGAGTCTTTTAATTTTTGTTTCATCATTTTCTAATGTTTCTGTTACTTGTAACAAGGTTTCTTTCATTTCATGAAATAAATTTTCCTTTTGATAAGTTTTAAAACTTTCAGTTAAATCACTTGGTGTATTATCTCTTAATTTAAATTTTGGAGGTTCGGGATATTTTGTTAATTCTTTACTCCTTATTCTATAATTACTTTCCAATATAGCATCTGGGAATTTTTTGATAAATAAATTTGATAATTGATCATTTAAAAATCTACCACCATAATGAGTTCTTAAAGAATTTTTAATTAATGAAATTCCATCAATAACTGGTGTAACACTAACTGTATCATGACCAATATCAACAATCAAACAATTTGGTCTACCTTGTTGAAATGATATACAAGTTGGAGCTTTTGCTAAATATAAAGCTGGAAATCCAAAATTTTCATAAAAATTTTCAACAGTTGTTTGACGTTCTTTAGCAGAACTCCAAATTGGTTCAGTTATCATAATTGGTTGTTCTTTATAATCAATATACATTTCTTTTTCAAAATAATGAGTATATTGATCAATAGCTGCATCCCAATCTACTACTATAGAATCTTTTAAAAGTGGTTTAATATCATAATTAGCTCTTGGAATATTTATAGAATCTCCAAATATTCTTTTACCACTCTTACCATCAACTGTTTCTTGTGCATAATATGAAGGTGCAATAATTTTAGGAAAATCATCACCTGCATACCCGATTCTAGTGGTTGATGACCCGCTATCAAGCACTATGGCATTTATTTCATCTCCCCCGTACACCGTATTAGTTGATGCCATGGTTTAGTTCTTGTATCTTTAAAATCTTTTGTTATGTTCGACGAAACAGTTAAAAAACTTTTGATAATGAATTTTTAAACAGAAAAAAAGCGCGGTGTAGTAGAAGAAGAAGAAAAAAATATGTTTACAGGAGAGAATATATATTTTTATTTAACGTATTATACGATTCTTGATTCAGATTCAAGAACATCGACTAAAAATTGGATTTCTAATCTTTTTCTACTTTCTTTTACCCAATCGTCAGCTAATTTTCTTGGCCAACCTTTTAAATTTGAAGCTTCTTCAACTGCTAAATCTAATTCACCTCTTGATAAATTTGATTCAATTCTACCAATTACTGATTCAATATCTTTACCAGTTGGCTTATTACCTTTAACTGGTAATAATAATTTAGAAAAGATTAATGAAGCAAAATGACCCAACATACCAGCATTTGGAGGTAATAATGAAGCAGATCTTAATTCTGGAGCTAATTGATCCCATTTATTTAATAATTGACGATTAGTTAATACATTTGAATTAGATAATAATGGTTTTAAATCTTGAACAGCTAAATTAATTAAATCATCATTAACTTTAATTGAAGCTTCTTCAATTTTTTTAAAATAATCTGAAAAATTAGTTTCATCAGTTACCAATACATGTTTAAAATTTGAGATAGTCTTTGTAAGTAAAGTTTTATTATGATTATTAACTAATTGATTTTCTAAAGTCATTGAAAATTCTTCTAATTCATTTAATCTATCATTTAATTTTTCTAAATTTGATAATCTACCATTTCTTTCTTGATCAATTTTATCTTTAACAAGTTTTTTAAATTGTTTAGTTTGTTCAATTCTCATCATTGAAACTGCATTAACAGCTGCTTGACTAATAGTTGCTTTAGTTGCGTCTATTTCATTCTTTAATTTTTCATTTAAGTTTTTTTCTAAAAGAGTTTTTTCTTCATTAAATTGATCTAATAAATTTGAAGTTAATTCTAATTCTTTTTTAGTATAAGAACTTAATAAATCATTTTGTGAATCTTTTAATTTTTTATTAACTGAATCTTCAAATTTTTTAGTTAAAGATTCAATTGTTGAAGTTAATTTTGAAACATTTTCATTGATAACTTTAATTAAAGCATCCTTACCAGAAGTATTTGAAGTACCAATATCAATTGATTGTATTAAATCATTAAAAGAATCAATGGTAGCCTTAACAGATTTATCAACTGATGAACTTTTAATTAATGGTAAGCTTGCAAATTTATGAACGGTTTCAACTGGTTTTTGTAATTGTTGAGCTGGAGTTGCATTACCAGCAATAACTGGGGAACTTGAACTTGAAGAATATTGTTTAGAATCAACTGGCTTTGGAACACTTGCAGTAACTTCAGAAATTTTTTGTTTAGCATCTTCAAGAAATTTTTCACTTTTACTAGTTAATTCATCAGTTGAAGGTAAAGTAAAACTTAAATTTTTAACTTTTTCAACAACATTTTCAACTTGTTTATTCATATCATCTAATGATCCATTTTCAAGAAGATCAATAATTTCTTCATAATATGGTAATTGTTGATCAATAACAAAATCCATCACAGTATCACTTTTTGTAGCTACAAATAAGAATCCAGTATATAAAACACCAGCATAGAAACCATATTTAATGAAAAACCAAGTGAAAGAAAATTTTTTCTTTGGTTTTTCAACTTTTGGTTCTACTTTAACAATTGGTTCTACTTTAACTGGAGTTGTAATTGGTTTAACAATTGGTACTGAAGCTGGAGTTGGTGAAACTTTAGTTTCAACTTTCTCAATTGGTTTAACAATTTTTTTTTCATTCAAAACTCTAGAAGAATAATGAAACTGGCGACTCAATATAGATGCCGATCCTGTGAATCCTCTAGTGATTGAGTTTCCATTAGAAACTGAACGAATTATTAGTTTATTCATCTTGGGTCCAATCAACTTTCTCAATTTCCACCGCGAAACGATCAAAGGTTTTGGAAAACCACTAAAACGAAGTTGAGACTTCTCACAAAATTAAGATTTTGGTTATTTTTACACGCAAGTGGGAACTTTTTGGTTTAACGATAAAAATACACTTCATAACGAGGGGGGCAAATTCATTATAAGGAACCAAAAGGAAAAAGGAAAAAAATCATGTCAATCGAACCAATTGGTCTTTATCCACCACATCCTAACTCCATAAGGGGTCATAGTAGTTTTACAGCTTATGATAAAGTTCATGATAGAATTGCTTATGGAATGGGTAGATCAATATTTGTTAGACCTTTAGATCCAAAGAATACTAAAATCCCAAGTATTCAATTCACAAAACATATTTGTGCAACTACAGTTGCTCTGTTCTCTCCTAGTGGGATGTATATTGCTTCAGGGGATCAAAATGGTAATGTTAAGATTTGGGATACTTCACTTAAAAGAGACGGAAGTAACCCACTTTTAGAACAACCTTATGTTAAGAGTGAATTTCAAATTTTGTCCGGTCCAATTAAATCTATTGCATGGGATGCCGATGGTACTAGAGTAATTGCCGTTGGTGAAGGTAAAGACAAATTTGGACACTGTTTTACTTGGGATTCAGGTAATTCAATTGGAGAAATTCAAGGTCATTCAGATATTATTAATGCAGTTGATATTAAACCCCAAAGACCATATAGAGCTGCAACTGTAGGTAATGATAAAGCTATGGTTTTTTATACTGGTCCACCATTTAAATTCGATAAAAGTATTAGAGGTTATCATTCAAATGTTATAAGAGATGTTAAATTCTCACCAGATGGTCAATATATTGTGAGTGTTGGGTCAGATAGATTAATTGTTGTTTATGATGGTAAAACTGGTGAATTTATTGAAAAAATTGAGAACGCTCATGAAGGTGGTATTTTCAGTATTGCTTGGTTCAGTGATGGTAGATTTGCAACTTGTTCAGCTGATAATAAAGTTAAAGTTTGGAAAGATTTTAAATGTGTTGAAACTTTATCTATTTCAAATGAAACTACCGTTGACAATCAATTAGTTAGAGTTATAGTAACTAAAGACGATAAACTTGTTAGTTTCTCGGTTAATGGGAATATCAATTACTATGACGATGACGGAGTTACATCTATAGATGGTCATCAATCAGCAATTAGTGCTTCTTGTAAATGGGGAAAATCACTTGTAACTGGTGGATCTGATGGGAAATTATTTAAATGGGAAATAGATGGTACATCATTTGGTGAAACCCCTAAATACCTTGGTACACATAATAATTATATTGCTGATATTATTTCTAATGGTGATAAATTATACACTATTGGATGGGATGATACTTTAAAAATCTGGGAAAATGATAAATTATTAAAAGAAATCAAAGTATCTCCACAACCAAAGAAATTAGCATACACTGATGGGAAATTAAGTATTTTATATAATAATTCTATCGAATATTATACTAGTTTAGAACTAACTGATAAATCTGATTTAAATTTTGATGCTAATGATATTGATGCATTATCCGAACAATTATTAACTACAAATTTAAAAGAAAATAAAATTGAATCATTATCCGGTACTGCCACTTCTTTCACACCAATTCGTAGTGCACCATCAGTTATCAGAGTTTCACCTAATAAGGAATATATTGCATTAGGTGATTCAACTGGTAAATATATGATTTATAACACTTCAGATAATTCAGTCAAGACCAGTAGATGGAGTTTCCAAACTAGTAAAATCTTAGATGCTAAATGGAGCAAAGATTCTAAATTCTTAGTCACCGTAGGCTTAGATAGTGGTATATTTATTTATTGTATTGACAAAATTTCTAAAGTTATAAAGTTCCCATTAGCTCATCAAAATGGTATTTCTAGAGTAGAATGGGTAAGTGATGATGTTATAGTCACTGCTGGGTCAGATGGAGTATTAAAATTATGGAAAATTGATTTATCTCTGTTTTAAATCAAATTATAGATTTATATAGAAAAGAAAAAAATTCCTTTACCTAAACTTTTACGAGTTTACATTTTCCTGTCACTGCTCTTTATTTAGCCGTCAAACTGGCCTGGCATCAAATCTCAAAAACCGCTTAAATCCATATTTCCATATAATTGTTATATATCTTGACTCACATTCTTCAATTTACTTATTTACTGTATACAACGTCTCAATAACAATGAGTACTTGTGTTGCTCTCTCTAATAACTCTATTTAACTTGTATAACCTTTAATCTCCATATCACGAGACCCTCTTTGATAACAATTTAATGCTGCGAATTCAAATTAAGATCTGCATATATAAAAGAAGCCCTTTCTGCTGTCAAAACGAAAAAAAAGTTAAAAAACTTCACAAAGATCACTTTACTTTACATTCTACGTAAGGTACTTTCGTTTCTTACGTGTAACTTGGTGTAAAGACAATAAGTACTCATTAAACCAATTTTAGCATTAGTGGTTACGTGCTTTTCTTTTTCTGATTTCACAATATGTCAAAACCATCTGATGCAAACTTAGAAGAGCAACCAGAGTTGAAGCTCGAGAAGAGATTATTAACTTTCATGCTTTCAAAGAAAGTACCTCCTATCCCCACTGAAGAAGAAAGACAACCATATCCAGAATCACAAGCCGGGATCTTTTCAAAGATGTTTTACGCTTGGATTCTACCTGTCTTAAAAGTCGGTTACAAGAGGACTTTGGTACCTCAAGATTTATTTTATTTAACTGATGAAGTGAAAGTTGAAACACTTTCTAATAAGTTTATTGATATATTTGGTAATGAATTGAATAAAGCTGAGAATAAACATATTAATGAATTTTTAAGTAGTGATGAAAATATTGAAGATTTAACCCCAGAAGATAGGGAAAATTATTTAAAAGATTTTAAATTATCTCCATATTTAACTATTCGTTCCTTATATTATACATTTATGAAGAGATATACTTTTGCTTATATATGCTTGGTGCTTGCACAAGCAGCACAAACGATAAATCCTTTGTTAGTTAAAAGGTTGATTTTATACGTTGAAGAGAAAATTCTTGGATTTGATATGGGTATTGGTAAAGGTGTTGGGTATGCCTTAGGTTCTTCTTTATTGATTTTGTTTAATGGTATGCTCATGAATCATGCATTATGTGAAAGTATGTTGGTTGGAGCTATGTGTAAAGCTGTTTTAACTAAGGTTATTTTGGATAAATCTTTTAGATTAAATGGTAAATCCAAAAATGATTATCCAATTGGTAAAATTACTTCATTAATGGGTACTGACTTATCTAGAATTGATTTTGCTATTGGTTTACAAATTTTTGTTCTTGTCTTTCCAGTTCCTATTTTAATTGCAATTATTATTTTAATCATCACTATTGGTCCTGCCTCATTAGTTGGAATTGCAATAATGGTATCATTTATAGCTTCAATGTCAATTATAACTAAAACTTTATTTAAATATAGAAAATCAGCAAGTGTTTATACAGATGCAAGAGTTAATTATATTAAAGAAATTTTAAATAATTTACGTATTATTAAATTTTATTCTTGGGAGCCTCCATATTTTAAAAATGTTGAAGATGCAAGAAATAAAGAAATGAATATTGTTTATAGAATGTTAGTTATGAGAAATATTGTTATTGCATTTTCAATGTGTTTAACTTTATATTGTTCTATGGTAACTTTCGTTATCCTTTATGCAACAGGATCTAAGAAAAATCCAGCTGCAATTTTCCTGTCACTTTCATTATTCAATGTTTTAACCCAAGTTATTTTCTTGGTCCCACAAGCTTTAGCAGCTGGTGTTGATGGTTTAGTCGCTTTGAAAAGAGTTGGCGATTTCTTAATTACTGGTGAAGAAAAGGAATCTGAAATGTCAACCAGACCATCAGATAAAATGTTGGGTTATATGAATGATAATAAAGTTTCAATTAAATTAGATAATGCAACTTTTGAATGGGAAACTTTTACAAATGATGAATTAACTAGTTCTACTCAAACTATTGGAAAGGAAAAAATTGAAAATGAAAAAGTTAATCATGATATGAAGGAGGCTACTATATCAGTAAATGAAACATCAGGATTATCAGATGATGCTGAAACTTTGGAATCTGATTTATTCCCTGGTTTAAACAATCTTGACTTAGAAATTAAGAAAGGTGAATTTGTAGTTGTAACAGGATTGATTGGATCAGGTAAATCATCATTGTTGAATGCCATGTCAGGTTTTATGAAACGTACACATGGTGATCTTGGTATAAATGGATCTTTAGTCCTCTGTGGGCAACCATGGATTCAAAATACAACAGTAAAAGAAAATATTGTTTTTGGATCTGCATTTGATGAAGTAAAATATAGTGATGTTATATATGCTTGTTCTTTAGAAAGTGATTTATCTATCTTACCTGCAGGTGATAGAACAGAAATTGGTGAAAGAGGTATTACTTTGTCTGGAGGTCAAAAAGCACGTATCAACTTAGCTAGATCGGTCTACTTTGATAAAGAAATAATTTTAATGGATGATGTTTTAAGTGCTGTTGATGCTAGAGTTGGTAAACATATTATGGAGAAATGTATCATGGGTCTTCTTAAAGATAAAACCAGAATTTTAGCAACACATCAATTATCATTGATTGGATCTGCTGATAGAATTATTTTCTTGAATGGTAATGGATCAATTGATGTTGGTACATTTGATGAGTTAAGTACTAGAAATGATGGATTTAGTAGATTAATGGCTTTCAATCAAGCATCTGAATCTAATGAGGATGAAGAAAATGATGAAGAGAATGGTGAAAATGAAGAAGACGAAGAAATTGAAGAATTGGCTGAAGAAGTGTTTCTGCATAAATCCCATGTTGAAAAAGATGATGAAGAAGCTGAACGTAGAGAGTATAATCAGGATAAAGAAGCAGATGGTAGATTAATTTTATCGGAAACAAAAGCTTCTAATGGTATTGCAGCAAGAGTTTATTATAACTACCTCAAGAATGGAGCTGGTATATTCAAGTTATCTACTGCCGGTTTATTGCTTTTCGTTTTGACTGTTACTGCTACATTTTGCCTGATCTTTGCTAATGTTTGGTTATCATTCTGGACTTCATATAAATTCAAAAACTTATCTAATGGTGCATATATTGGACTTTATGTGATGTTTGTTATTTTAGCTACTATATTAATGATTTGTGAATTTGTTTTGGTTGTTTATATAACTAATAATGCTGCTACAGTATTAAACATCAAAGCTACTAAAAATGTTTTACATTCGCCAATGGCATTTTTAGATACAACTCCAATTGGTAGAGTTTTAAATAGATTCACTAAGGATACTGATGTCTTGGATAATGAGTTCAGTGAACCTGTAAGATTCTTTCTTTTCGGTTTTTCAAACGTTTGTGGATTTATCATCTTATGTATAATTTATTTACCTTGGTTTGCTATAGTTGTCCCTATCTTAGCAACAGTATTCCTATGTGTTGGTAATTTCTACCTGTCTACTGCTAAAGAAATTAAAAGATTAGAAGGTGTTCAAAGATCATTTGTTTATAATAATTTCAATGAAGCTTTAGGTGGTATGTCAACTATAAAAGCTTATAACGCTAATTCTAGGTTCTTAGCATTGAATGCTTCAAATATAGATAAAATGAATGAATGTTATTACATAACAATCATTAATCAACGTTGGTTATCAATCAATTTATCAATAATTGCAAGTGCTTTCACTTTTGCACTTTCAATGATGTGTGTTTCATCACTTTTTAAAATTTCAGCATCTTCAACTGGTTTATTATTATCTTATACATTACAATTAACAGGTCAATTTTCTATTTTAGTTAGGAATTTTACCCAAATTGAAAATGGTATGACTTCTGTAGAAAGAGTTTGTGATTTTGCTGTTGATTTAGAAGAAGAAGGTAGATATCATATTGAAGAAACTAAACCACCAAGCAACTGGCCTTCACAAGGTAGAATCACCTTTGAACATGCTTCAATGGCTTATAGACCTGGTTTACCATTGGTATTAAAAGATTTAACTCTTAAGGTTAATGGTAAGGAAAAGATTGGGATCTGTGGGAGAACTGGTGCTGGTAAATCATCCATCATGACTGCTTTATATAGACTTGCTGAATTATCATCAGGTAAAATAGAGATTGATGATGTTGATATTAGTACATTGGGTTTAAATGAATTGAGATCAAAATTATCTATTATTCCACAAGATCCAGTTTTATTCAGAGGAAGTATTAGAAAGAATTTAGATCCATTTGGACAAAGTACTGATGAGAAATTATGGGATGCTTTAAGAAGATCTGGGTTGATTGAAGAGAACAAGATTGATATTGTTTCTAAACAAGCTGAAGATGATGAGAACTTACATAAATTCCATTTAAGTCAAATGGTTAGTGAAGAAGGTTCAAATTTCTCATTAGGTGAAAGACAACTTATCGCTTTAGCAAGAGCATTAATTCGTGATTCAAATATTTTAATTCTTGATGAAGCTACATCTTCAGTAGATTATAAAACTGATGCAAAGATCCAAGAAACAATTGTTTCTGAATTTAAAAATTGTACTATTTTATGTATTGCTCATAGATTGAAAACAATTATTAATTATGATAAGATTTTGGTTCTTGATAGAGGTGAAATTAAAGAGTTTGATACTCCTTGGAATTTATTTAATACAAAGGATAGTATTTTCCAACAAATGTGTGAAAAATCATCAATTATCGCAGACGATTTCAATAACAAAATATAATTTTATAGAAGCAATAGTTTATTTATTTTTTTATTAGGTTTTAAAAAGTAATAGATTTATGAAAGTTAGACTAACTTTTATCTAGTTTTCTTTTAAATTTTCTCTTCGACCCAAGTTATTATTATTCAAATTTGGTCATTATATTACAACTTCAAATATGTTCGGCAGCGTTCAAGATAGTCTCTTCGATGCTTTTGGAATTTCTTACGATTTGATGAGCACATCAGCTGGGATTTTGTTCGCTGCAATTGGAATAAATACTTTTTTGATGGCTCCATTATCCACTTTATACGGTAGAAAGGTCCAGTATTTCATCTGTATCCTCTTTGGTTTAGTTGGTTCAATTTGGATGGCGCTTATTAGAAA
>JAJLWZ010000018.1:0-198797 GCA_030571035.1 Yamadazyma buinensis | reverse complement strand
ATTCTAGAGGCTATACTTGGTCATTCATTAGAATTAATCCTAGGTAATCTGAAGAATATAAATAAGAGTCCTAGACCCCAAGAGTATATAGTTAAGTAAGTTTTATATAAATAATATATTATAGTGTTTTGTTCTATAACTATATACAGTGAGAAAGCTTATTGATAAAAGTAAAGAATAAAGTTAAGTATATCTATTAGGATAATAGATAAAGTTGTTATTAGTGTTTAAGGTATTAATTAGGATAATTAATACAAGTTTAGGATATTAATTGGGATAATTAATACAAGTTTAGTTAAGTTAAGATGAATGATATTGGATTATTAACCAACCGTGTCCAACACAAATCTCAAACTTGTGCTATACATGGATTGAATTACATGGACACCGTGATATCGAAAAATATGTTGTTTGGACATCGTTTTATAGTCTTTTGAACGAAACAAAACTTAATTCGACTTTGAATTCTTGCAAGTTGTATAATTCGGTAATTTTTCTGTTGTGGTGCCTATAATCCCTCATATGTTACCAAGTTTTCTGGGAATTAACCACTGGTAGTTCGATTTTGTGTGCAACCTAATTGTCAGCTGTAAATTAAATTTCATGAAAAAACTTATGTAATTCTTTGAAAGTTTATTGCAACGTTTAGATCTTCCTTCCATTGTCGTGGATAGTTGGCAACTATATAGTTATTATTTCAAATCATGTTCAGATAGCTGTGGCAGAAGTTTTTGTGTTTTACTAGAATGCGCTTCCAATTTGCTTGTAGCTGTTCTATCTGTTGGCCAGTATGATGTTCCCTATGTGATAATTTGGGATGTATGTTTTAAAACTATTCTGATGTGTAGTTCTGGTATAATTTTATGTTTTAGAATTTTTATTGTATTTTTTACTGAAAAATCATGTTTTTATGTAGGTGAACTCCTTAAAATTAATTCGGCTGTTTTAATATATTTTGGTGTGTTTTTCGCTCACTTTTGGTTGTTTTACTTAGTAGTTTTTATAAGTTTTATATCTTTTAGAATTTGCTGCCGTTTCTTTCATTTTTCTGCGTTTTTTGATAAAAATTTGATATTAAAGTTCTGGTATGCCTTGATTTATATTTCGTGTTTACTTAAAATTAGAGTATTATATGTCTTTTTTCTATCAATTTTAGTATTTAATGTTAAATTGAAGTTTTAAAAGTTTTAGATACTGTTGAAAAAGTTTGATTTAGATCTTAAAATTTTTGAGTTTTTTGGGCCTGTGGTCCCTTAATGGCATATGCAATTACCATAGGGGGTTTGATTATGGGGTGTAGGAATTGTCCATATGGCAATAATGGGCTTTTCACACTCCTCTGACCTTCCTTTCTAAAGAAAGGAAATGTCTGGTCAAATGCCAAAACATAGTGGGGTTCCCTTCCCACCTTGTATGCTCCTTATTTCGTTCTGTGGAGCTAAAACTATATATCAGAGTACTAGAGTTGAGGTTAGAAAAGTTTATGGAATTTCTCCCCAGGTAGTTTGGGTACCTTACCCAACCAGTAAACTATTCAATTATCTCCTAGATGGTCCTAGCCCAACTAAATAGATTAAAAATCTTGATTACCTTCTTAAAAATATCAATATTCTTGCTCCCAAATCCTCTCCTAGTTTGAATTTTATATATACGTTCCCAACCACAGAGTTTTTTGATTCCAGACAAAATTGGATTAACTACACTTACATGATTCTAGCCTAACTAAGTAAATAATTCAGCTTTATCCCACTTGTCAAGATATCTCTAGCCTATTTATTGCATCTATGGATCTGTTTGCTTCACCTTCAAACCAAATAAAAAACACCAAATTGACTCTAGCCTAGTCAAATAAATTTGAAACTTCCCTATGACACATAGATAAAATAATCCAATTATCTAATATTTTACTCCCCCTGGTTATATTCCTATTGAACTTCAGCTAGCATGAAATTGAAGTCCAGATTTTATCAAGTGAATCTTTAAATGAAATAGCCCTGTTTGTGAAGATCTGTTATAATTTGCAACCAAAAAAAATTACCAACGAAAACCTTGTTAGCCTTATTAAAGTATCATTGTACGACAGTAAAGTTGAAAACGCATAATTCCATTATTTCTATGGTGTGAGTTGACCAATATATTTCAAATGAAAATTATATTTGTGTTTGTTCGAAAAAAAAATTAATATCCACGAATATAATTTTTTGTTTTTTTGTACTCAATCCGAATATTGGACTTTGCAAAAAATTATATTTTATATCTTTTGCTTGATTTACGATTTGACGCTTATTTATTTCCTTGTGTATACTATATAACATCCAGAGATGCAAGGATAGTAATGTACAGGCAGTGTATTTACTCTGATTAGAGAGAAATGATTGAATATGTTAGATTACTCTTTATAGGTTTAGTCTTATATCCTAACTTATGAAGGTACAAAATAATTCCACATAATTATGTGTTTGTAGGACTGTTTAAGAATTTGAACAGATTGTGAAATAATATTCATTCAGTTATAGTAAAAAATATTTGTTCACTTGGAGGTACAATTTGCAAGGTTTCATATAATTCTCTAATTCGAAATCTCTAGTAAGAAATCTCTAGTAAGATATCTCTAGTACTAATCTCTAATGATACTAATTATTTGGTGACATGTTTTCATCTAATGGTAAGTTTAACTAATGTTTTAAATTAACTAAATTGATGAAATTCACTGAAGGCCAAGCTCTAGTGATTCACCAAATGGTATAATCCTAGGAAAAAATGATTATTATATTTCCATGAGATCCTAAATCACGGGTAATAATGATTAAAAATCAAATATTCATTAGCATCTCTTACTATTTTCGGCTGGCTTATAAATGCAAAACACTTAAGGCTGAAACCTAAAATGGAACTCAAAGACTCTGGAGATATTCCCAAAATGGATTACTTACAGTATTTCCAAATCAGGGCAATAACCGTAGAGTTTTACTCGTTTTTTGTCTCAATTTAGGTTCCACCGAACGGTTTTGAGGCGAAAATAGTAATTATCCGCGACTCGGGCCGTTTCGTGATCGACTAATTAAGGAAAACTCCAGGAATGATTTGTAAGAGAGATATCTATTGCTATTAAACGAACTAACTTTAAAATATGACATAATATAAATAATTATATAAGATAGATGAAATCTACTTAAATAATTTAACAAGTTTAAGATGATATCATTTTTCTTAAGAAATAGTGTATTAGGTAATTTTATTTATAATTACTCTGGATATAAATATTTTCAACACCCTGAAGATGATGAAAATTATTTAATACCCAAAAAATATTTAGATACTGGAGAGGGAGATATTATAGTAGATTGGGAAGATGATGAAGGTTTATACCCACGTAATTGGCCATTTCTTTGGAGATTTATAGTTCAATTTCAAATGAGTCTTTTAACATTTTTTGTTTATATGTCAGGACCAATTGTTGCACCAGCAGCTGATCAAATTATTGAAGAATTTGGTATAAGTTATACATTATCAACTTTCCCACTTGCATTTTTCATTCTTGGATATGGGGTTTCACAAATGTATTTTGGACCAATTAGTGAAGAATTAGGTAGAACTATAGTTTATGCATATAGTGGGATATTATATACAATTATGCAAATACCTTGTGCATTATCAAATAATATTACTGGATTAACTATCTCAAGATTTATTGCTGGATTATTTGCATCACCAGCATTAACAGTTGGAGCTGCAAGTTATACAGATGTGGTTGAGCCAGCATTTGTACCAGTTTCATTAGCATTTTGGGCATTAGCTGCATTTTGTGGACCAAGTATTGGACCAATAATTGGATCAGCATTATGTCTTAGAAGTTGGAGAGATGTTTATTGGTTTCTTTTAGCAACTAATGGATTTATTACCGTAATGTTAACAGTTTTCTCACCTGAAACTAATGAAGATATTTTATTGAAAAGAAAAGCTGAAAGATTAAGAAGAATTACTGGTAATAATAGTATTAAATCACCAATGGAAATAAATCATCGATCACTTTATAGCTTTTTAGGAGAAATTAGTTGGAGAGCTTTTGAACTTATTTTACTAGAACCAATTATTTTAATTTTAGATCTTTATCAAGGTTTAGCTTATGGAGTTTTATATCTTTGGTTTGAAGCATTCCCAATTGCTTATTCAGAAACTTATCATTTTAATGTTTTCGCTACTGCTGCAGCTTATAATTCTATTAATGTTGGTGTTGCAATTGGTATGTGTATTTATGTTTCAATTTTATATCCAACTTATACGAAAAAATTATTATCAGGACAATCAGTTGAACCAGAAGTATTTTTAAATACTTCACTTGTTGGAGCAGTTTTTTTAACTATTTCATTATTCATGTTTGGGTGGACTGTCACTCCAAGTGTTCATTGGATAGTATCATTAATTGCAGCTTGTTTCTTTGGTATTGGAGCATTATGCCTTTTACAATCTAATTTAAATTATCTAGTTAGATGTTATCCAAAATATGTTGCATCAGTTTTTGGAGGTAATGGTTTGTTTAGATCAGCCCTTGGAGGAACTTTCCCAATTTATGGTAGAGCATTATATAAAAATTTAGCTATAAAAAATTTCCCTGTTGCTTGGGGTTGTAGCTTACTAGGATTTATTTTTATTGGAGTTTCAATTTTTTCAGTAGTTCTTAAATATTATGGCCCAAAATTAAGAAGTAAATCTAGATTTACTAGGTAAACATTGCATAGCACATTAAATCATCATAGTCATAGTGATAGTCATAATCATAGTCAAATACATCACTTATAAGGAAATAAAATTTGTTCTCTATACTTCTTTTATGGTTATAGAAAATTTAAAAATTAGAGAAATTTATCGAAACCATATAAATTATCATATAAACCTTAACCTTACCCAATAACTCTATAAAAAGGAGAGATGATAAATGAAATAATTGGATATTCAAAAGGCTATCCAAAGGAAAAAAATTTTTACTCTGTACTGAATGATCGAAAACCAAAGTAAATGAAGAAATGAAAACCAAAAATTAAAACAAAACATCACAAACACTAATTCTCAATCAATGATCATCGAGTGAAGTGACTGAGTGGTAAATACCACTATCGATAGGACCAATATAAGCTCTATCACCAAACCCACCAATGAAATAAATATCATCAACATTTAATTTCATCCAATGTGATTTATGAGATTGAGATTTACCTGGGATCCAAAGTTTTGCATCTGGATGTCTTTGAAGGAAACATTTTTCTAACCTTTCTTGTTGTTTTGAACTTGAAAATTCAACATCTTCTAAAGTGCCACGAATATTAATTCTTGGTGAACCAGCTGGAGAAGATGAAACAGCACCAGGATATTCAGAATTAACATCATCATTTAATGGATGATCACCAACTCTAAGTGTAAAACTATATTCTGAACCTTTTAAAATATTTTGATAACTTGAGCCAATATCAACAACCAACCAATAAAAGTCGCCATCATTATCACAATCAACATAATATTCCATTGATGAAACTGGAATTTTAATATTTTTACCATTTTTTTGAATTGTTTTCATAGTATTAACATTTACCATTGATTCTCTGTAAACTAAAGTTCTTGCAATTGAAGCTGATTCGATTTCACCTGGGACATGATCTGATTCCTCGTGAGATGTGAAATAATCTTGTAATTGATACATCATTTGTAAATTAATTGGGAATGCCAAAGCACTTTGTACTAATAACAAAATAACTGATAATCTGAAAAGCATTTTTATTTTTAAAAACTCTTTTCCCTTTCACTATAAATAACTAAAACTAAAAACTTTGTTTGTATTTAACTGTTCTTTTTAAAAATCTTGTTTATTGTTCTATTTGGATACTTTTATACCTTTGTGGAATTAATAAATTATTGGAAGCTCCTGATTTTTCAAATTAATTTATCTCCCGATTGCGGATTGATAAGGATCTTAACTTTCTGGCAGCTTCACGTGACTTCTGGGTGGAGCGAATTAATCCGATAAGGCAGAGTTTACTAAAGACAAAAATTAAAGGGCTTTCAAGGGTCTGGATATATTGTTAAGGGTTTGTTAAGGGTTTGTTAAGGGTGTAGATAATGTGCATATAAAAATCTATAATAATGGAGTAAAAGGGCAAAAAAAAAAAGACAGAAAGAAATAGGCTAAACTTCCCACCATTCAAAACCAAGTCCAACACCCCAAGGATCACTAATGTACCTCTTTGGACTATCAACACCAACTTGATACAAATCTTGTAACTCTTGCTTGGTCAATGGAGGTAAAGTAACCATATTTTTAATTCTTTCTAAATTAGATGATCTTGGTAATGTTGATCTTCCTTGTAAGATATGATAAGCATTAGCAACTTCATTAGTTGTTACATTATACTTTTCAGCCAAACTTTTAATTAATGGGATTTTTAAAACTGGAGCTCCATTACTTCCAACAGGTGAATAAGCAGTTATAACAATACCTTTGGAATTACAATAATCAACCAATTCTTGTTGAGGTAAATGTGGGTGGTATTCAATTTGATTAACCATTGGTATAATTTTAACCTTTGGTAATAATTTTTCAAACAGTGGGATTGAATAATTTGAAACACCGATTGATTTAATTTTATCAGGATTTGATAAATACAATTGTTCAATTTTTTTGTAAAATTCAACAAATCCAGTTCCATCTGATGTGTTATCATCAAATATAATTTTCCCATTTGAATCTTTTGGAACGGGAGGTTTACCATTACCATTAATATTTTTAAAGCAAACTGGCCAATGTTGTAATAATAAATCAATATAATCTAATTGCAAATCAGCCAAAGATTGTTTAAAACTAATTTCAGGATTTTCATGGAAAACTGGCCAAATCTTAGTAGTAATAAACAATTCTTCTCTTTTAACTACACCTTCATCGATTGATTCTTTAATTGCTTCCCCAATAAATGGTTCAGTTCCATAATACCATGCAGTATCAATATGTCTATACCCTGCTTTAATAGCAGTTTTAACTTGATCTTTAACATCAGATGGAACAGCAGAAGCTACAGTTCCTAATCCTAATAATGGAATTGATTTACCATTTAATAATTTAGCAGTTACTTCAGTTGCTTTAGTTGACATTGTTTCCTTTTGACAGCAATTTTAATTAAGGAGTTTTATGACAATTTCGCAACTTTTACATTTGGTATTACTCATTCTAAAAAATAGTTCAAAAATACCACAAAATCAACAACGTAGAGAGGCACTCTAGAGAGGGAAAAAAAGCTTATTGATATTAATGCTATGTAAACACTTTAGAAAGAATATCACCTTCCCACCATTTAAATCCAATTCCATAACCCCATGGATCATTTATATACCTTTTTGGATGAGATTCTCCAATACTATATAGTTTCCGTAATTCATATTTACTCAATTGTGGTAACCTTAGATTTTCTTTAAATCTTGATAAATTCGATGATCTAGGTAATGTTGACCTCCCTTGTAATATATGATAAGCATTGACTATTTCTAATGGTGAAACTTTGTATTTTTCAGATAATTCATTTACATACGGTAATTTAAGTACTGGTGATCCAACTCCACCAACAGGTGAATAAGCTTCCACCACGATATTATTCTGATTACAAAATTCAATTAAATCCTGTTGTGGTAATTGAGGATGATATTCAATTTGATT
This sequence comes from Yamadazyma buinensis, assembly GCA_030571035.1. Classification (NCBI taxonomy): domain Eukaryota; kingdom Fungi; phylum Ascomycota; class Pichiomycetes; order Serinales; family Debaryomycetaceae; genus Yamadazyma; species Yamadazyma buinensis. Next base: position 191,101 of record JAJLWZ010000018.1, on the reverse strand, counting down.
AATTACTGGAACATACCTCTTTTTATTCCTTAATAAATTTTTTAATTTTGGTTTTGAATAATTTGAAACTCCAATTGACTTAATCTTGTTACTTTTATATTTTAATTCTTCAATCTTATTATAAAATCTAATATACCCTGTCCCATTTACTGGATCATCATCATAAACTAAGTTCCCTTGATTATCGTGTGGTATAGCAGGTAATCCATTTGTATCACCATGGAGACAAACTGGCCAATGTTGTAATATCATATCCACATAATCTAGTCCTAAATCTTTTAATGATTGATTCAATGAAGTTTCAGGATGATGATGCAACGAAGGCCACACTTTCGTAGTTATAAATAATTCATCCCTTGTCACTATACTATTTTCAAAAACAAATTTTAATGCTTCACCAACATACTTTTCAGCACCATAATACCATGATGTATCTATATGTCTATACCCAGCAATAATTGCTTCCACTACATGATTCTTAATCACTTCAGGATCATCAGAGGGAGCAATCTCTAAGCCTAGAGCAGGCAAGTAGGTACCATCATTCAATTTTATATTAACATCAGTAGCCAACATTGATTTAACCATTTCGACTCAACAAAAATTATTTCCCAATCCTTTAGATCTTCGTGAAATACTTTACTGAAACGATCATATCCATTGCCTTTCTGTATATTTGTCGTATGAATTTGATTTTTCTTTTTTTTTTTTTTTGCAGCAATTGTGTCATTTCTTGCTGTTTGTATGCAACTACACACAGTAAAAATTAATGCACAAGAACCAAAAAGACTATTACACCAACACAATCTCCGAAATCATCAAAGAGGTAGATCAATTATAGATCATCAATAAAGTATCTAAGGTATATATTTAATCTAAGAAACCACTTAAATAGGAATGAAATTGAAAAGGGGTAAATCAAATAAACTTTGTGTCTTTGCTATCACTCTGCAGATCACCACAGCACCTGACCAGACATGAATCAAATACCTAGCGGAAAAAAATACTTTAGAAAACGGTTTAACCAGCAAACGGTTACAAAGTATAGATTAATAGGACACAAAGGGTTAATCAGTAATTTTTTTTTCGTTTTTCTTTTTTTATGAATATTTTTTTTTTAAAATAACTGTATAAGTAAACAAAAAGTAAAAAAAATAAACTAGATTTTTATATCATCGATTTCTTCATCTACTGCTAAATCATCATAATCATCTTCATCATCGAGGAAAACATCTTCATCCATATAATTGATTGATACACCATCATCCATTGCATAATCATCTTCATCATCATCGTCACCACCAATAATTTGACTTGTTTGATTCTTTTTTGATGAATTGAATGAAAATTTTCTGTTTCCGTTAATCATTGAATAATGAACTTCATTAATTGCAGTTAAATAAATAAATGCAACCTTCTTCTTCTTTTTATTATAAATAAACCAATAATTTGACCACATAGTTTGATAAGGATAATTTAAATCTTCAATAATTGATGGATCTGAAGGTATAAATTCAAATATTTGACAATATGAATTAAGATTATTACTATTTATATTTGAATATTCGTGATTATTATTCAAATTTTTTTTGGAAGTATTAAAACTACTTGATCTTGATTTTTTACCATTATAATTATTATGATAATTACCACTATTATTATTAAAAATTTCTAATTTATCAATTGTTTCAAAATTTGAATATTGATTTATTTTTGGACTTGAATTAATTGTATTATTATTTGTATTTAAATTTGAATTATTATTTGAATTTGAATTTGTAGCCATATTACTAGGTATTAAAGTTGGAGAAATTGGATTTTTTGGTATAAGATGCATATGACTATCAATTCTATCCCAAATCCAATCTAAACCTTCTTTATTTTTACCTAAAGATACCATAATATTATTAAATTTATAAATTAAATCATCTGCCAGAATTTTATGAAAATTATCAGTTGTTGGAGTTAAATTTGAAAAATCATGATCAGGAAATGTAGTATTTAAAATTGCAATTAAATTTGCAAATGTCCACTTAGTTTGTGGAGTTTTTAATGATCCAAATGGTGATTCATCAATTGATTCAATTTCAAATGATGTATCAGTTATACTTGAATTTCTTCTTTGTTGTTGTTGTTGTTGTTGTTGTTGTTGTTGTTGTTCAATTCCATTAGTTGAATTATTTGATATCGATGGTTGTCTAAGTTTAACACTACTACTTGTATTACTACCATTATTACTTATATTACTTACAGTACTAATATTACTACTAAAATGTGAAATCAGTTGGTCAGTTATTGTTGGACTACTACCAAAAATTGAATTAATTGAATCTTTTCTTTCTTTTTCAATAGTTCTTGATAATTCATTATCTTGAATTAATTGAGTTAAATGCTTATCAATAGTTTTATAAAGTTTCCTATCTGATGATATTGGTTTTGTGGTAAATAAATCACATCCTCCTTTAATAACAAGTGAATTATCATTTGTACGGAAATTTAATTCCTGATTAACCAATTCAATATCAACTTCGTCGATATACTGAAAGGATATAAGTTAGTATTTATTTTTATCTTATATTAATCATGGGTTTGATAGACTTACTAGTACAATGTTTGAATTGGGTTTCTACAACGTGATCAATGTTATCACTCCATAACCATACAAAACGGGGTCCAGGTGAAATTTCAATAACCAAAAGGCGGAAAATACCAGAAAAAAAGGTAAGTATAGGTAATATACCTTACTTAAACCACCCAATTACATCAAATCACACATTAAACCAATTCAAAACACGTCTATAACTCGTCTAATTTTAAAATACGTACTTTCATTATTTTTAATTAAAGTTGACTTCTCATAAAAAAATCGTGTTCGCACTTTTATAAACCTTATCACCAGCTTTACAGCATATCAAATGCTGCAAAATTTCACAATTTCCTATGGTCTCTAACAAACTCATAGGTCACGCAAATTGCAAAGAAACTCACTCAACGATTCTTACTCCACCGTTATACACTTCATAATGCGATTTGAACAGTGAATTAATCACTCTCATCAGTCTGCATACTTCCCACGTCATACCACTATCATCTCTGTGTTCAATTGGTTTATAAGTTTTAGATAATTGAATTCTATTAGTTACCAATTTCATCCAATGGTACCCCAACGCAGGCACTTGGTACTTATATTGAGGTTTAAATGGTTTAGTCAGTGACAAACCTTGAGATTTTTGTGTTGTGAATGAATCATTTGAAGAGTCATTTTTAAATGATGTTGGTAATTCAACGTATTGTGGATTATCCATTGATATCGAAACATTTTGACGTTTTGATGATGGTTCCAACCCGGTATTATCAGTGTCATCTACATTCCAACCCCTTTCTAGCAGTTCATTGTTTGAGTCAGATGAAGGATCTAATGGGGCTTGATTATGAATATTTTGGTAATTTCTTGTAGCTTCATTATCCCAACCCATCATATACCCAATTTGGTAATCTAAATCCAAAGGATCATTCAGTTGAAAGAATAAAGTTGAGTCATAATTTGATATTTGATCACTTACTTGATTTGAAAGTAATATTGAAACATTATATTTTTTAGCAATTTGATTCAAGTACTTGAATAAATTCAAGATATAATATTTCTTATTAATTCTTAAATCATAATCAGAATTACTTTTAAAAAACTTATTGAATTGCCTTTCATGATTTTCCTTAACTTTTAAAAACTTATCACAATCTACCTCTGGTTGATTCTTTAAATAATTTTTCAAATATGTAGTTGATGTAATTGATTCCTCCTTTCTTAAATGATGACCTATCGAATCCACGATAACCAACCGTACTGATCCATCCTCCAACTTGATAGGCAACCTATGGAAAAGAACATGATCCTGGAGTTCTAAATCAGGACAATATATATAATCAATATTATCCATCGATACCGTCCCTGGACTGATCTCATCATCTAATTCCATTCTTTCAATTATATCCTGGAACCTTTTACTTGATAAATCTGCCTCCGTGGTGATAAACACAACTCTATTACGGTTCACATCATTTATTTGTGATTGACAAGCTAATTGGTAAAGTAATTGTGATTTACCACATCCACTTGATCCAAAAATTTCAGTGATTTCACCAATTGGTAAACCACCACCTAACCCAGAATCAATCGGGACCAAATCAGTCTTTATGAAGTCTCTTGGTTTTAAAGAATCTTGATTAATTAATTGATTTTTTATTGATTTTATTAGATTTTCAAGTTTTTTAGTCTTTTGTCGATTATCTTCTGTAGTTGAATTTTTATTAAATTTAAGAATTTTGGAAGATATTAATGTGATAGGTTGGATTATCAAGTCTGCAGTAGTTATACCATTGGTTTCTAACGAGTCAAGTAACTGATCATACCCTTTAAAATCAAAATCAGGTAATTGTTTGAATAGATCCATATATATATACGCGTCTATTGAAAACTGTGGAAAACCTTTAGAGATGGAAGTTACAAAAGAGAAAAAGGGAAGAGGACAAAAAAAAAAAAAACACAGAAAGAATTGATACTTAACTATATGTATACTTACTACTATTTAAAACAAAAAGGGTTTATATACATTTAATGAGCACCAGAGATGAAAAACCATTTATCAACTGATTTATCAATTGGAGCAGCTGGTAATGGGGAAGCAGCTGGGACTTCAACTGATGCTGAAAATGAAGCAGTTGATGATAAAGTAGTGTTGGTTAAATCAATACCATTTGGATCAGTTGAACCTTTAATTAATTTATCCCAAGCTTCTGAACATTCAGTAATAACTTCTTCAGCATATTTTTTATTTTTACATTCACCAGAGAAGGCAAATTGATTTTCTGGTTTACCATCTGGAATTTTGTAAATTCTGAACCATTCATTGGTAGCTCTTAATAAACCTGGTAAATGAGTTTCAACATCTTCAATATCATTTAATTTTGGAGCTAAAGCATCATTAACATCAATAACGATAACTTTCCAATCAGTTTCACCTTCATCTAATAAAGCCATAACACCTAAAACTTTAACTTGTTTAACTTGACCTGGATAAGCAACTTGTTCACCAATTTCACAAACATCTAAAGGATCATTATCACCTTTTGCTTTAGTTTCTGGATGAAGTTGATTTGGATCTTCCCAAGTTTGTGGGAAAGCACCATAATTATGAATATAACCATGATGAGGGAAACAATTTCTAACAAATCTTAATTTACCTTTTTTAGTATCTTGAATAATTGGATTTAAGTTTAATTCTTTTGAAATTTCTAATTTAGCATTAGTCCATCTTGGAACTTCAACAATCATATTAAGAATTGTCTTTTCTTCATTAGCATATAATGGAATATCATGGAATGGTGAGATTGGTTTACCATCTTTTTCTAAATAAACTTTATAATCTAAAGTGTTAGCAGCACCAACTTGTCTAGCAGTATATGACATGGTTTCTTTTAATTTTTTGTGGGTTAAAAAAAATTGAAATTTTCAAGGGGAGGGAAACGAAAAAAAAAAATTAATTTGTCGAGCTCCACGCGTCACGTGAATAGTTCAAATTATTTACAAGCCTACTTCTTGGTACTGTACTTACTGTAGTAATGCTTACTGGTAGTAATACTTACCTAGAAAACATTGATTCATTTTCTTCTGTTGATGTTGATAAATCAAAACTCGTGGATACTTCAAAACTATTTGTGGTAATTGGTGAAGGTGGACTAGGTGATTCTAAATAATTTCTAATTTTATTATACATATAATTATTTGGATCATTTAAAGAATTATTATAAGAAACCACTTCCATTTCAGCTTTTTTAAATAAAATCATACCTCTTTTAATCTCTCTTTGCCATTTTTTATTCTCCTTTAATGATATATTTAAAGAATCATCATTTAATTTCTTAATTAAATTAATCATTAATTTAAAATCTCTAATTTTTAAATTAATTAAACTACTTAAATTTGAATCAAATATAAAACAACCTTTAAATTTAAATTTTTTTTTATAATCCAGTGAATTTATAAAAGTTTTAAAAATACTTAAACCATAAATATCAGAATCCATAAACCCCCAAATTGGGATATTGTTATTTAATATTGAATGATGATAATTTGATAAATGATTTACAAAATTTTTAGTTAAATTATCAGGGAATCCTTTACCTGAAATAAATAAAACATTTTCCAAAATTGAGTTTGATTGTGAATCAATAGTTTGTTGTTTCTCTAATAAGAATTTTGAAAATGGTTTTAAAATTGAATCCTTTTCAATAATTACAATTAATTTTAATTCTTCAACTTTTAAATTAATTGGTATATCTTGAATATTAATTGGAATTAAAAGTGGTTCATTAAAATTAATATTAAAATATAAACCTTTTTGATTTGGATAAATATTTAAATCAATTAATGAAATATTTAAAGAATTTGAAATTAAATCAATTAAATTATTTGAAATTAATTGATTTTTAAATAATTCAACATTATTATAATAAATATCTCTCTTTGTTGTAATTTTATTAATTTTTAAATTTTTATAAATAATTTTAAGAATTGTTAAAATACATGATATTTTAAATAATTCACTTTCAATTGGTGATTGTGATTTTAATTTAATTAATCTTTGTTTAATTTTACATTTTAATTCTGAATTTGTTGAATTATTATCAATTTTAAAATGAATTTCAAATGGATTAACCAGAATTATACAATTGTATAATTGGACTATAATTGAATTTAAAAGTTCAATAGTTGATAATTCACAAGTAGAGCTATAAGAGAAGTAGTTGTTAGTAACTAATCTAAAGACAACCCGCTTTACACAAGGGGAGTTTTCAAAATAAAGAGGGTATTTCTTACTCTTTAAATATAGAAATAACCGCTGTCATATCTATTTCCACCAATTTTCAACCAATTTTCAACCAATTTTCAACCAAATTAAACACCAAAATCAAACACCAAAATCAAACACCAATTCCTTAATAACCAGTGAACACCAATAAGAACAATAACACCAAATAATTAACCAATTAAATTTACACCAATTATTAACGTTAATCCTCCAAGTTGCAACGCAGAGATTTTTTTCGCAGATAAGAAAATTTGGATCATTTGACTTTTGGACACTGATAAAAAAAAATTGAACAGGGAACTTGAAAGAGAACTTGAAAGAGAACTTGACAAAGTTAAAACAGAGTTGAAAAGGAACAAGAAGTACTTAAACAATGGCAGTAATAAACCATGTTAAAAGAGATTTATGGAGTAATTATGATGGTGCAAGATGGGCATTATTTGGAATATTTTTAGTTATCATAGTCGTTATAATATTTGGTACAGTTAGAGTTAATAAAAAGAGAACAATGAATGGATTACAACCAATTTATGGTACAAGATGGATGACACCACCAAGTTATAATCAATCACAAACTCATTATAATCAACCAAGAAATGATGCAGAAATTCCATCAAATTATGTACCAACTTATACAGCAACTGCAAATGAACAAGATATGGGATTTTATGATACTCAAGGTCAATTTCATGCAAATCCAAATGTTAAAAATCAATTAATGTCACAATCTCCTTATCATTTTAATGATGATGATGATGTAATTAATCATCCAGAACAAGTTCATGGTCGTAGTTATCTGAATACTGATGGTGTTGCAATTAATAATGATGATTTAGAAGATTTACAAAGACCTTCATTCCCTCCACCACCACAACAATCACAACAATCACAACAATCACAACAGTCACAACAAACGGAAAATACAGATACAAATACAAATGTTACACCAAATCACCCACCAACTAACCTACCTGGATCAACCTAGGCCTTAATTCGGAGACAACGGACAAATAAGAAAAGTTTATATGGATATATGATTTCCTTATTTATTTCACTCTCTTTCCATCTCTCTACTGCCTCTCTTCTTTTCTCTCGTTATACTATACACCTACACACCATTAGAATAATTTTAGTGTACATAGAAAAAGAGTAGATTTGCGTTTTTTGGAGAATTTAATTATACTGTTATGATTTGTTACCCTTTTAAGTAAGTCCGGCTATAAGGGATTTTTATAATTACAGTAGTCCCATGTAATATGAAGCAATTGAAACATCTAAATTTAGTGGGAACAACTATATTCTTTAGTATAATGTCTCAAACCTACTTTTGACATATTAGTTATTTGCTCTTAAAATCCATTCTTTTAGTTCTCTCTTTAGTTAGAGTAAGTTGACGTTTTTTAACGTTTAGAAATGTATAATGTACAATGAGTTAATTAGAATGAAATGTGATTTTTTTTTTTAAAATTTGTGTCGTTTTGGTTTTGTTGTTGCTGGTTGTTTTGATTTAAATTTTTGTTTTAGACACATTGCTTGATCTCATTACTTTTAGGGAACCCTTTCCCCCTTAAAGAAGGAAAGAAACTATACATTTAACTCTTTACTTTAACAATTCTCTTACCAATTAAAACAATTGTTGTCTCTTTACGTGGTAAATCAAAAGGCCATAGCCTTCTTTGCAGTTTGTCTCTTTTACATCGTCAAAAAGTAAAACGCGATGAGTTATGGGACTTAAATCAATTCCCAATTATCAACAAAAAGCCACTTTAAATGTCTTATTCTTTTCCATTCTATTTTAAACTATAATTCTTAATTCTAATTCTAATTCAACTTTGTTACTTAGAATGTCGTCTTTGTTGTAAAATTTCTGTTTTTTTAACTTCACTGTGTGTGTGTGTGTTGTTCCCTCATCGCACTATTTAACTTGACAGGGAAACCTGAAATTTATTTGTTTTCAATTAGGTCACAGTTGCTTTTAAGAAAAGTTTTTTTTTTTTTTAACAAACATCTTGTAATACAATTGCTTTATAAAGGGCTATAAATATTCCAAATAATTTCAATTGATATTATAAATTTATTTTAAAAGATGGGAGATTCAAGTCAATCTGGATCATCAATTTCTGCTTTAATTTCAACTTTAGCACCAAGTTTAGTTATCTTTGCTGTATTTTTAGGAATTTTTACAGCTTTAAGAAAGAAACAATCAAGAGTTTATGAACCAAGAAGTTTACTTAATACAGTTCCAAAAGATTTAAATCCTGATGAATCTCCAAGAGGTTTATTTAGTTGGTTAACTCATATTTTATCAAGATCTGAATCTTTTATAATTCAACAAACTAGTATTGATGGTTATTTCTTTATTAGATTTTTATTTGGTTTTGCTTCAATTTCAATTTTAGCTTGTATAATTACTTGGCCAATTTTATTCCCTGTAAATGCAACAAATGGTAATCATTTATCAGGTTTTGATATTTTATCTTATGCAAATGTTAAAGATAAATATAGAACTTTTGCTCATGTATTTTTATCTTGGATTTATTTCGGTTCAATTGTTTTTTATATGTATAGAGAAATTGTTTATTATACTACTTTTAGACATGTTGTTCAAACAACTCCTTTATATGATTCAATGTTATCATCAAGAACTTTATTATTAACTGAAATTAATGAAAATTTATATAATGAAGAAGTTTTAAGAAATTATTTCCCAACTTCTGTTAATATTTGGCATGCTAGAGATTTTAAAACTTTACAAAAAAAAGTTAAAGAAAGAACTAAATTAGCTAAAAAATATGAAGGTGCTCTTAATTCTGTAATTAATAAGGCAACAAAATTAAGATTAAAAGCAATTAAAAAGGATAAACCTGTACCAGAACCAATTGATGAATTAGATAAATATTTAAAAGATGGTAAAAAGAGACCAACTCATAGATTAAAATTTTTAATTGGTAAAAAAGTTGATACTTTAAATTATGGAGTTGAAAGATTAGGTGAATTAAATAAAGAAATTAAAAAAGATCAAGCTGATTTTGAATCTTTTAAACAACTCCCAGCTGTTTTCATTGAATTTCCTTCACAATTAGAATTACAAAGAGCTTATCAAGCAATTCCATTTAATCCAGATTTTAAAGGTTGTAAAAGATTTAATAATTTAGCTCCTCAAGATATTATTTGGGAAAATTTATCATTAACAACAACTAAAAGAAGAATTAAAAAAGTTCTTGCTTCAACTTTTTTAACTGTGATGATTATTTTTTGGGCAATTCCTGTTACTGTTGTTGGTTCAATTTCAAATATTAATTATTTAATTGATAAAGTTCATTTCTTAAAATTTATTAATAAGTTACCAAAAGTTTTATTAGGTCTTATAACTGGTTTATTACCCGTTGTTGCTTTAGCTATTTTAATGTCACTTGTTCCTCCAATTATTAGAAAAGCTGGTAAAATTTCTGGTCTTATTACTGTTCAACAAGTTGAAGGTTATTGTCAATCTTGGTATTTTGCTTTCCAAGTTGTTAATGTTTTCCTTGTTGTTACTATTGCATCATCAGCTTCATCAGTAGTTACAAAAATTATTAATGATCCAAGTTCAGCTTTAAAATTATTAGGTAAAAAAATTCCATCTGCTTCAAATTTTTATTTAGCTTATTTTTGTTTACAAGGTTTAGCAATTTCTTCAGGTATTTTAGTTCAAATTGTTGGATTAATTTTAGCTCAATTTTTAGGTAAACTTTTAGATAAAACTCCAAGAGCTAAATGGAATAGATATACCACTTTAGGTCAACCATCATGGTCAATTATTTATCCATTATATCAATTATTAGGATCATTAGTTATAATTTATGCAATTATTTCACCAGTATTGGTTGGATTTGCATCAGTTGCATTTATTTTAATTTATTTTGCTTGGAATTATTCATTAATTTATGTTTTTACACCAAATGTTCATGATTCAAGAGGTAGAAATTATCCAAGAGCTTTATTACAATTATATACTGGTTTATATTTAGCTGAAGTTTGTCTTATTGCATTATTTGTTTTCCAAAAGAATTGGGCTTGTGTTGCTTTAGAATCTGTTTGTATTTTAGGTTCTGCTTTAGCTCATGTTTGGATGAAATGGAAATTTTTACCATTATTTGATATTGTTCCAGTTTCAGCAATTAAATATGCTTCAGGTGATTCAACTTTCCAATATCCAATGCATGATCAAGGATTAAAAGAAATTAAAGTTGAAGGTGAAAATTATTGGGAAGGTGGTAATCAATTAGGTTTAACTGATCAAAAAGATCAAGTTTTAAATTCTCAAGTTTTACCATCAAATAATAATAATAATCAAAATGGTACTATTGTTGATTCTGATGATTCAAAACGTGATGATTATTCAAAATTAACTGATAATAATGCTATTAATAAACCAGTTTCAGAATTAGAAAAAGTTGATGAAGTTAATAATAATAAGAAATTTTCTGCAAATCCAGCTGATGGAGTTTCTTGGTTAAAGAGATTTTTCAGACCAAAAACTGAATCATTTGATTTACTTAGAAAAATTATGCCAGAAGCTTACTTTAATTACGTTCAATATAATGATGAATACTTGAAAAATGCTTATAATGATCCATCAGTCTGTGATGAAGAACCTCACATTTGGGTTTCAAGAGACGAAATGGGATTATCAGAAATTGAAAAGGGTAAAGCTTTAGAAAATGGTGTTGATGTATCTAATGAAAATGCTCATTTTGATGAAAAGGGTTCTGTTGTTTATACTGGTCCTCCACCTGCTTATGAAGAAGCTGTAAGAGTTTAGAAAATTTTGACTTTTTTAGTTTTTTAACTATGTATTTTAGTAGATTTGTTTAATAATAATAAGATTGTATTTTATCTCATCCATGTTTGTCTTAGAGCATATTAACCTTCAATGAGGTTTTCACCTTCTCTCTGACCTTCTATTCAAACCCTTTTATTTTAAACTCTTGTCCCTGTTTAAAAATGTCTCTGCTGGCTATTTGCGGTTTTAAAGTTTTCTTTCTTTTTGTAAATCCTGGCTTATGCTTGCTTAAGCTACAAACCTCAAGTGAGGAGTGAAACTGTCATTTCTTTTATAAATATATCTCCAACCTCCAACCTCAAATCTCCAACTCGAACCTCGAAACCACCTCTAACAAAACACTGTTTAAATCATGTTTATGAAAACTTTCAAAAGAAACTTGTTCAATGCCAGACCACTAAAATTACTGAACTACGGTTCATACACCCCAATCACTGGTTCACTATTCCCTAAAGGTCTTGGATCTGGTTTAAGTGGAGAACCAATTTTCCCTAAAGGATCTAAAAAGATGAATATGGGTAGAGAATTGAAAAATATTGTAGGTTGGGTAACTGCTTTCTCAACAGTTATGATTGTTTGGCCATGGGTTTCCATTCATGGTAGTAAAGTTTTCCATTCTGTTCCTAATCAAACTGCTCAAGTTTATTTAGAACATGGTGAACCAATTGTTAGTATTGCTACTCATCAAGTCCATTTGGACCATATGAAAGAGTGATTAATCCTTTTACACTCTTTTACTTTTTTTTTTAACGTGATTATGATTATGATTTTTTATGACTTATGTTCCTTTTATGTTTTGTGATTATTGTTTCTTATTCAGAGATTATAACTCAAATATATATATTGTAAAAAAAAACACACACACACTATTTTACTTTTTTAAACCGTTTAAAATTGAAACCAAAGATAAGAAAGAAGCGAATGAAACATCTTCATTAATACCTACCCCCCAAATACGTGAATTACCAATTGATACTTCAATATAAGTTGCAGCTTTTGCATTTGATGAATCACCTAAAGAATGCTCATGATAATTTTTAACATCTAAATCAATTTCTAAATCATTTTTAATTGCATTTATAAATGCAGAAATTGGACCATTACCTTTACCATTAATTGATTTTTTAATACCATTAATTTCTAATTCAACATTTATTAATTTATTCTTATCAGGTGATGAAGTTAAAGAATAATCAATTAATTTATAATAGTAATTATTATTTTTTGGATCATTTTCAACATCCCATAAAATACAATAATTTTCTTTAAATAATTGACATAATTCTAAATTTGTTAATTCTCTACCTTTAGAATCTGCAACATTTTGAACAACTGATGAAAAATTAATTTGTAAACCTCTTGGTAAATCTAATTCTAAATTTCTTAAAATAACCCAAGCTGATCCTCCTTTACCACTTTGAGAATTAACTCTAATAATTGCTTCATAAGTTCTACCAATATCTTGGGGATCTAATGGTAAATAAGGTACTTGCCATTTTAAATTTGGTTCCTTTCCATCTTCTGACAGTTTTAATTGTTGTTGATGATCTGCAAATCCTTTTTTAATTGCATCTTGATGTGATCCACTGAATGCACAAACAACTAATGATCCACCATATGGAGCTCTTGGATGAACAGGAATTTTATTACATCTTTCAACAATATCAATAACTGATGTTATATCAGAAAAATCTAATTTTGGATTATAACCTTGAGTATATAAATTTAAAGCTAAAGTAACTAAATCAACATTCCCAGTTCTTTCTCCATTCCCAAATAAACAACCTTCAACTCTATCAGCACCTGCCATTTGACCTAATTCAGCTGCTGCAACTGCACAACCTCTATCATTATGAGGATGTAAAGAAATACAAATTTTTTCACGTTCAGTTATATTTGTTGAAAAATATTCAATTTGATCAGCATAAACATTTGGTGTTGACATTTCAACAGTTGCTGGTAAATTAAAAATAATTGGATTTTCAACACTTGGTTCCCAAGCATTTTTAACTGATTCACAAACTTGAATTGTATAATCTAAACCAGAATCACTAAAAAATTCAGGACTAAATTCAAAATTCCAATCAGTATTGGTATTATTAACATCTTTTGTTAATGATTTAACTAATTTAGTACATTTAACAGCTAATTCAATTGATTCTTCTTTAGTATTTTTATAAACTACTCTACGGAAACAATCTGATGTAGCTAAATAAATATGAACAGTTGCCTTTTTAGCACCTTCTAAAGATTCAATAGTTCTTTTAATTAAATCTTCTCTACATGGACTTAAGACTTGAATTCTTACATCATCTGGAGCATTTTCAATTGTCCATCTTGTAAAATCAAAATCAGTTTGTGAAGCTGATGGGAATGCAACTTCAATTTCTTTGAAACCAACTTCAACTAATTTCTTAAAATATATTTTCTTTTCTTCAACTGACATTGGATCAGGTAATGATTGATTACCATCTCTTAAATCAGTACTTAACCATCTTGGAGGTTTATTTAAAACTTTTGATGGCCATTGACGATTTGGTAAATTTATTGGTGGGAAAGGTGTATACTTTACACTAGGATCTTTTAGCATAACCATCTTTATTTAAACTGTCCTTTTATTTGGGTCTTACTTATAAACGAGTCGTTATTGGTTCTGTAACTTTTGGTTATTTCTCCAGGTTTTTGTAGTTTTCCTAAATGACTAATTTTTCACTTCTCCGAAACAGGTGTGCCCTCGCACCACCACCACCACCACCAACAAGAGTCTCCCTCCATCTCTACCACCACGCCCACCGCCATTTTTCCCACCAATTTGTGCCCATTCTTGTCTCTCCCCACCCGCACACCGGCCCTGTGAAGTTTCGTGCCGAAAAATCGAATTGTCGCGTTACACTACTGGGGAATTTGAGTCTGTGGACTTAAGTACTGGTAATCAACGGGACAAAATTGGGACCCTTAATGGACTAACGGGATCTGGGAAGTTTATACCATTAGAGTAAATAGTACCACTACAATTACCAACTTGGTAAGAGACAAATCTTAATGCTATTTATATTAATTATACTCTACTCTTACTATATGCTATTTTTGTTTGTGATTAAAAGAAATAATCAGCAAAATTATACCTAAATTTCTTCCAACCAGTTAAATTTTGATACTTTTCAGTCTCTAATAATTCTTCTTCACTTTCAATATATCTATCAGTTTCAAAATCCATATCTTCAGGTTTAATAAATTTTTCAAATTTACCCTCTCTAATAAACTTGTAGACTAACCAAACTACAAAAGTGAATGGGAAAACTGCAACTTCTAAATAAGTTTGAACAAATCCAACAACATCCCATGGTGAAAAGACTTGCCAACCTTGAATTAAAATAATTGCAATAACTCCAATTAATGAAATCCATGGACCATATGGATGAGTCCAATTTTTAAATTTAAGATAATGTAATTTACCTTGAGCTTTTATACCCTGTCTAAATCTAATACTTGTTATAGCAATAGATAACCAAGCAAATTGATTTGATACACCTACAATAGATTGTAACCAAGTCCATAAAGTACCAGTACCAATAAATGATGCACCAAATGCTAAACCACCTGAAAACCAAGTAATGAAGACTGCAACATATGGAATTTTCCAAGTATTTAAAATTGTGAAAAATTTTGGGAAATATCCTTGACTACCTAATGTAAATGCTAATCTTGAACCAGCATATAATGCATGATTCCCAGCTGATATAACTGAAGTCATAATAACTGCATTCATAAATGATGCACCAGCTTTAGCACCAATCATTTGGAAAACAATAGTAAATGGGGAAGTAATAACATCACCAGTTGATAAACCTGGATAATCATAAGGAACATTCATACCAATGAAAAAAATAGTCATTATATAAAATACGAAAACTCTAATCCACATAACTTTTATAACTCTTGGAGTATTTCTAACAGGATTTTTCATTTCACCTGAAGTTAAAGTAATTGATTCTGTACCACCATAAGCGAAAGATGCAGTTACAAATAATTTAGCAAATCCTTTAAATCCATTAACAAATGGTGCATCACCATATGACCAATATTTAAAACCAATGTAAGCATTTTCAGGGTTAACACCAACATTAACAATGATACTAATTATGAAGAAAATTAAAATTGTAACAATTTTTAATAATGCCATAAAATATTCTGCTTCACCATAAATTCTAACGTGAATGAAATTTAAAGATAATAAGAATACCCAAAATATTAAAGAGACTATCCAACCATGGAAATCAGTCCAATATTTAAGTAAAATTTGAATTGCAACTAAATCATTAGCTAATGAAATAGCATCATTAAACCAATAATTAATTAATATAGCAAATCCAAATGATTCATTACCAAATCTTTTAGCGAATGTAGTAAAACTACCAGAAACTGGTAAAAGTGTTGACATTTCCCCAAGACTTAACATTGTTAAATAAACTATAATACCAACTATAGTATAAGTAATTAACATTGAAAGTGGACCACCATTATGTAAAGCTTTACTAGTACCCAAAAAGATCCCTTGTCCAAAAACACCAGCTAATGCATTCATATTAACAATTCTTGATGAAAGACTTCTATTTAACTTTTCAGTATATTTTCTTTGTTCTTCTAAACCATCATCACTTTGTTCTTCTTCTTGTCTAGTTTGTGATTGAATTTCACTTTCATATGCTTTCACTTCATTATTACTTTCCAATGAATCGTTCCCAACTTGATTGGAACTACCATTATCATTGACTTCAATATTCCCACTCATCTTCAATTTTTACATAAAATTAATAATCTCATCATATTTATACTCTCAGTTTGTCACTGCATATATTTTTTTCTTATTTTTTTTTGCAGCCTCTCATCTGCTGCAAATGGAATTCACACTGTTCACGTGAAATGTATGACCGCCACAGTCGGTACTACGAACGTTAACTATGTAGCCAGTCACGAGGAGGGTTACCCCCGGAAGTGGTGGGAGACTATTAGAACTGGCTTTGTAATGTGTCAAAAAATTTTATGGGATCCCTGCATTAGCGAAACAAATAAATTTAGCCCTACAAAACAATACTCTGGATCTTAGACAGTTATTTTAGGTTTAAGAATGATTAGAATATTGTGTGAAAAGAAGTTAAAATGATGAATTTAAAATGTGGCGGAATGTAACGAGATGGGTAAGTTTAAAAACTTGGAAAAATCAAAGGTTTTGGTAAACTTTGGAAACTGTGATAGTTTGCGTAATACGGCACTCGTTAGACATTTCCTTTAATATTTAATTATATTGAAATTAATAATATTTGGTTCCATTTTGGTTATTTTTGGGGTTTTAGTATTTTAGTATTTTTTGGTTTAAGTTTGAATTGTAACTAACTTGTGCATATAGAAATGCCTTAATAGTTTAAAACTTAAATTGTATGAATATAGAGAAATAGAGTAACTGTGTTTAACAGTGACTATTCTTCTTATCAGTATGATACAATGTAATATTTGACAGTTCTAGCTGGATTAGATTTAAATTTGTGATGAGCTAATCAGAATTTTTTTAGTTGTGTTTTTTCTAGATCTTAGAAAGGTCAAACTACCCACTTTCCACTTGTTTCCACTAGTTTATACCCACTTACCAAATCCCACATCTAAATCCTTGCCTAGGACTGATACTTAAAAAAATGTAAAATTAGCCCTATAATTATCTAAGTACTAACAGATAAAACTTTTTGTGCGATACTCAAGATACTCAACGAATGACACAAGAAGATAATTCAATTGCTGAAACTTACAAACAATTAAATGAAGCGGAACTTCAAGCATCCAAATTAGAGAAGATGTTAGATGATTTGGATTCAAAGATGGATTCTATTTTAAAAGATGCTGAAGCTATTAGATCTGAAAACGAAACTGAAACTGGAAAGAAACAAGATAATGAAACTAAGTAAATCTAATAAATCTATTATATCTATTTAAGTGAATCTTTACTAATGAATTCCAGTTCATTAGTTTGTTTAAAAGGATTAATTGGAGTTTTAGGATTTATAACTAAATTTTTATCTTTATTTAATTCTTGAATAGTGATTTTAACTGGTAAACCTTTTAACCACCATTTTTTAAGATCTGATGATGGAGGTGGTAAAATTTTATTATTATTATTTTCAGATAATAAATAAGATAAATTTGAATTATTAATATTATTAATTATTAAATCATCAATATCACCAAATTTATCCTTATAAGATTTATAAATTTCATTACTTAAATTTTTCTTTATAATTTGATTTTCAATATTAATTTTAATTTTAAAAATTGAATAAACAGGTCTATGATCTGAAAATTTTAAACCTTCAAAATTATTATAAATTAATTGTTTTATAATTTTATTTCTTGATAAATTTAATATACGATCTGTCCATGCTGGTACCCTTTGTTTTTCACTTGTATCATAATTATCTGTACCATTATCAAATTTATAAGTTGGAGAAAATTTAATTTCCATTTCATCAAAGAATGGGAAACTTTCACCATTAGCCATTTGTTGATTTAATTGATCAAATTCAAATAATTTATTATATTTTTTTTCATTAATTAATAATTTAGTTTGTTCATTATTTAAATTAATTCTAAAATTTAAATCTCCTAACCAAATAACTGCATCATGATCTTTAATTTTTCTATTTTTAGAAAATTTTATACCTTTTGAAATAACTTTATAATCATAATGTCTTTCTTCAATATTATTAAATCCAGCAGCTAAATGTGATGTAACAAAACATAATTGAGTATTTTCATAATTTAATCTAACTGCTATACCACCTTTATTTGAAGCAACACCTCTGAAACCAGTTTTTTTAAATGCACTTTCAACTTCAGATATTTTACTAATTTCTGAATTTTTAATAAATATAAATAATCCTAATCCACCTAATTGACCAGTCCATAAATTTGAAAAATGATATGAATTATTACCATTAATATTATTTAAAGTTTTTTTAATTTTATTTTCCCAAAATTTTTTATTTTCTGAATCAATATTAACCATTTTTGATGCAGTTAATTCAATTATTTCTTGAATTCCAATAATTACTAAATCATAATCAAATCCAATTTTTTTCTTTTCAGGGAATAACCAATCACTTATATCACCTTCATAACATTGACCATTAATATTAAAAGTTGATGCATAAACTTTTATATCTTTAGAAGAAATAAATAATTTAGATTTTTTATTTAATTCTTTATTAATATAATTATGAATTGGATTAATTAATTCAACATATTGTTGATCATGTAATCTACCTAATAATTTTAATAAAGCAGTTTCATTTATTTTAGATTCAACAACATTACCAAGATATTTCTTTGTTACTTTTGATTTAAAAGTTTTTTTACTTGATGTTGCACTTGAACTTTGTAATTTATCAGATAATGAAATAAAATTTAAAATATTTTTATTAATAAATTCATCACATTCTTTCCATAATTTTGCATGTTTAATTAATAAATCTGAATTTGAAATTTGATTTAAATTAATTCCAATATCTCTAAATGCTAATTCAATTACTTCTTGACTAATTAATTTTGATATAAAATTAGCTTTACTTAAACTATTAAATGTTGTAATTCTGAAAACTCCCAGTTGTTTACCAATATATGATTCTGTTTCAAAATCATAAAATAATGCTCCAAAATTTATAATTTGATCAACAATTAATTGAATTAAATTATATGGATTAGATTGTGAATATCCATATTTTTTAATTGTTGATTTTTTTAATGGTATATCTGTATAATTTAATTTTAATTTTAAATCTGGATTATCTTTTAATTTAAATTCATATTCTTCATCACTATCATAATTTTCATTCTTTTTATATTTTTCATAATCTTCGTAATTATTAACCTTTTCTTCCTTTTCTTCCTTTTCTTCCTTTTCTTCTACCCCTTCAACTCCTTCAACTTCGTCCATTACTTCAATATAACCATCATCATCATCATCATCCTCCTCCTCCTCCTCTTCCATATCGTCATCTTCCTCGTAATCATCGTCAAATTCATCATCATCATAATCCTCATCTTCCTCCATTTCATCTTCCTCATCTTCTTCTTCACCTTCAATGAAACTCTCAGTAAGATCATCATCTTTATCAACATCTGAATCTTCTTCTTCGTCTTGTTCCACTCCTCTCTCATCCCTACTTCCTCTCTTTTTAAAACTATCTTCACTTCGATTATACGCTTTCAAATGACTATTCAACATTTCACCCAATTGATACTTAAAATTTGATTTATCCTTAGGGAAAGATTTTATAACGTGAACATCACCAAATTGACCAAATAATTTATCAAAATGTTTTGAAAATGAATTATGACTAGTTTCAAATGATCTAGGGAAATTAATTTTTTTATTACTATTACCTCTAACTGAATTCCTTTGACTGAAAATCTTACTTTTAGAGAAATGATGATGTTCAATTTCCCAAAATGTTGGTACATTCCCCTTCACTATCGTATAACTTAAACAAAACTTCTCATTATATATTATAATTTCACTTTCTTGATAATTTGATACTGCACCTTTATCATCACTACCCCAATCACCGAAAAGTGGACCATTTTTAGAACAACTTTGTTTATTTATTATAGTTAATAAACTATCATTTGGTTTAGCAGGATTTATAGTAACATTGACGGTCTTTGCATAACCTCTTATAATAGTTGTTAAAAATCCAGATTTATCAAAATTTGAAATTTCAAAAGGTGTTAATCTATTTCTAAATTCCATTAATTCATTATTCAAATAATTATTCCACATAAATTTTTTAAAATAAACTGAATCTGAAAATAATTGATATTTATTATTAAAACCTCTTTCTTGTAAATTTGAAGTAATATCGAAATTATTTGAATAATAAAAATCTCCATTACATAAAAATTTCTTAACTGAATTTGCAGGTAAATCTGATTTTTCATAGTTTGAATTCAAATTATTTTGTTCAAATTTAAACACATAATCATATTCATCACTATCAAGACAAAAACTTTTAATCGATTCAATTCTTTTAATATCTTCACCCAATCTTGGAGTGGCAATTATAGAAGATTGACTTATAAAGATAAGATAAATATTACCTTTAATATTCAAGAACCCTAAAAATCCAGAATACTCAAAATTTTTAGTTAAATCAATGAAATTATGGAGACTATCACTGACGTTTTCAATACCGACAAACTCAACTATGGCTCGATTATCAATTTCATTCCCATTATTATGATTATAATTATAATGATGTGAATGGTGGTGATGTGAAAGGTGTGAAAGGTTCAGATTATAAGTGGTCCCGTTTTTATTGTAGCTTGGACTCGGGTGGCGGATGATCAACGCCGACTGGCTGCTCGTAAGAATGAAAGTCCTTGGTTTTTCATTCAAGTAAACTTTCATAACTGTTATTTGATAACCGCTGTTTTGGAATTTGGTGCGGTTTTCACTTTTGAGGCTGGGCGGTTAAGGGAATTTTAAAGAAATGTTGGGGATTATGAAGGTGTTTGATGGTTTAAGAGGGAATTGGGTTATTGGAGGAGGTAATTGGGTGGTTGGGATGATGCCAGAGGTTTTTTTTGGGGTTGAAAGGGGATGAAATTGAAGGATTTTAGAGGTGGATGGAATTTTTGTTGATTGTCCGATAAGATAAGTTGATCCTCAAGTGATCCTCAAGTGATCCTCAAGTGATCGTCAAGTGATCCCCAAGAGATCTAATGATCCAATGATCTCTAAAGAAAGGAGGTAAAGAAAGGAGGTAAAGAAAAGAAGAATCGTCTATTTTTTAATTTTTTTAATTGGCCTTCTTTGAATGTTTCTTGATATGACCTTCTGGAATCCATGAAGAATCAAAAGATTTACCATCAACAGGAGTTGAAGTCTTTCCAGATTTTGGAGCAACGACTTTCTTTGGAGCAATACTATTGAAATATTGTTTACCAAAGATTTCATAAATGACATAAGCTAATAATCCAAAAGAAACAACTAAAACAACTTCCAAGAATAATAATTGAATATTAAAAATTGAAATTGGAGTATCTGAAACATTTGCTAATTGATTTCTTGGACTGAAAGTAACCAATTGTTCACCAAAGACACCGAAAACAGCTGGTGAAAAGATATAATTATTTGGTACTAAATTTAAATTAACAGCTTGTTTAAAAGTTTGAGATTGACCAGCTTCTAAAACAACAGGACCAACAGATCCAACAGTTATATTAGTTGCAATTTCCCCAGTTTTTGGATCCTTGAATGACCCACCTAATCCAACAATGGAGATTTGTCCTTCATTATTAATATTCTTAGCAGTATAAGTTAAAGTGATAGTTTCACCATTGAATAATTCCAAAACTGATGAAGGATCAACATCTAAATGTTCTTCGACCACGTATGAGATATCTAATGGGTAATCTGAGATGTCTGTATTACCAGCAACTTCAGAGATAACTAATGGGATGAACCCAATAAACCCAACCAAGTAATTGAAGAATTTCATTATTTTTGATAAATTCTGTTCGTTGTAAAAATTCCAAAATTTCCAGTGAGAACGAACGAATTTTTTTTGAGGAGTGCGCGATTGATTTTTTTTTCTTCCCAATCAATTTGACTGTAAAAAAACATCTCACTTTATAACAGTTGCAGATATAATATACATATATATACAGATAGAGAAATAGAGAAGAATAGAATCGAATGATTAGTTTAATGGAATGGCTTTAAAAAATTTAAAGAAGTTACCACCACTTCTAAATGAAAATATTTCAAGTAATATTAAAACCAAGATATCTGATAAGATACGACTAAAAGAGATTATTCAAGATTCCAAAATAAAAGAAGGAGAGAAAAGTAAAGGAGGAGGTGGAGGATTAAAGTATAGACAAAATGAAAGATTTAAAGTTAATTATGAATTATATAAAGATAGATTTTTTAAACTGGATCTTAAATTTGATGAACGTAGTATAAGTAAATTTAAATTCAATGATTTCAAGAAATTACAATTACATTACTATAATCCAATGGAGAATATTATAAATAGTATAATTCTGTCAATGTTACAAGATTATTTAAGTGGTCAAGTCAAAGATAATGAAGAAATATTAAGGTTGGATTACTTGTATAATCAATCTGGTGAGTACCTTAGATTCCAAGATTTTGAAACAAATAAACAAACTAAGAATTATAAACTGAAATTTACATCAAGGTACCAAATTAATTCATTTAATCCACCTAGTGGAAAATTAAGTAATAATGAGCTAAAATTAAATATTATAAAACAATTAATTGATCTACGAGGACCACCTAATGCCAATTTTTTTAAAGAGTTGATTGAATATTTACAAAATTTTAAATTTATAAGTTTCCAAAAAATTGTTTTCCATAATTTAATAGATTTTAAAAATGCAATTGAATTTTCAAATAATGATATTGGAAATCCAAAGATTTTCCAAAATTATATTGATTTACAACCAGAGTTTCTTATATGTTTAATTAATTATTATATTACCATTGGGAATTATGAATCTATCCAAAAAAGTTTTAAATTGATTAGTGAATATGATTTGACAGTTGACAAAAAATCAGTAATTTCAGTATTATATAATCTAATTGAATGTAAGAAAATAGAGTATAATGAATTCATTGAAACGTTAGTTAAACAATTATTGTATAATTTCAATAATGATAAAATCAATTTACTGAACCAACCAATAGATATTAAGAATATTAAATTAAGTAACCTAGAAAGAGAAGTTATAAGTAAAGTAATTGAATCCATTGATACGAAATTCATCAAAAGTTTAATTAATTTAAAAGATTTTAAACATTTAAAGAAAATTGAGAAGGATATATTAAAGATTAAGTTAAATGAAAGGATTAAAAGATTAAGTAATGACCAAATTGTATTTTTTAATTCTTATTATGAAGTAAATGAAAAGAATAAACATAAAAATAAAAATAAAAATAAAAATAAAAAAGATAAAGAAAATATAAGTATTGATAATTCATACGTTTTAGATTTTAAATTTAAAAATTTTAAAGATTTAAAACAATTTGATTTAGATGTAAATAAGAGGGTAATATTTAAAAATTAATATACGATACCATATTTCCCCTTCCCTTCCACTAAAACTTGTTACTTGATAAGAAAAAATCTCAATTTTGCAACCATTACACAAATACGAATTAAATGTCTGGTTTACCATTACTAATAAAAATCACGCCTCCAACCACAGACGAAGAACCATTACCCACCGACTACATAGATTTAAAACAATTGAAATTCAAAAGAATTAGACCAAACACAATCGACAAATTCTTAACCAGTTTTAAAAAAATCTTGAAGTTTAAAAGTGAACCAAAGAACAAGGTTAAAAAAATCGGTAAGTTTGGGTATGTTGATGATTTCAAGGTTCGGTTGAGTATCAAGAAGATAAAGTATTTGAGAAGGTTGAAAGATTTGGAGAAGAGTATTGAGTCTGTGGTTTTAATGATTATTCCGTTCCAGACTAGACTGAGTGAAGACAAAAGGCCAACTGAAGGTCTAGTGAATCGTTGGCCAACCACTTAAACCGAAGGTTTAATTCTCCAGTGTATCTTACTACTAGTAGATATTGGTATCAAGTAGGTCAAGACAAAGGGTAAAATTGTATAGTAATAAATATTCTTTATAACCTTTTTATACCCATTTCCTCAGATATTTAAACATTTAAAATCTCCTAGTATCTAACTACCAGTCGAGTTAAAAGTCCAGTCAATTGACTTTAGTTCACAGTTCAGTTCAAGTGATATTATGGATCACCAAGTGATCTTCCCTTACAATCTCAAAATTTTTCTCATCGCAAAAAATCAATTAAAAGACACCAAAAGAATGAAATTCTTAACAACTAATTTCATAAAATGTTCAGTTAAAACCTGTGCCAACTCCGACGACGCCTTCCCCTTACACTACGAGTCCTGTGAGCTCCAAATCGAAACACAAGAATTCAAACCAGAATTCATAGTTCATATGTTAGATAAAATTAATTGGGATGCTATTTTAAAAGTTTCTAAAGATTTAGGAAACGAAAATTTACCAGTTCATAAACCTGAATTAGATCCAATAATGGAGGAAGATCAATTGGTTTTGAAACAATTGCATGAGTTATTGATTGAAACTAATATTATTAATGGTCAAATGATTTGTAATAATTGTAAACATATTTATCATATTAAGAATTCAATTCCAAATTTCTTATTACCTCCTCATTTATGTTAGAAGGAATGGTATTATAAGTAGGAACAGAATCCTTTAAGAAGAAGAAGAAGAAGAAGAAGAAGAAGAAGAAGAAGAAGAAGTATGTAATATAGGTTAAATAAGTATACAAATTTTATTTAAAAATCACCAATTCTCCATTTTTAAACCCATAAACACCTCTCCTTGCCACACCCTTTCCACATACCTATCACATATACACCATTATTCACCCCTATACACCTTAAAGTATTATAATAAAATAATTCTTTTAAAAAAATGCCCTTAGCCACGTCACATGACTGAAATGGCGCCAAATTTTCCCAATTTCTTTTTCGTTCTCTCAATGATTTGATCTCCAAAACTGAAAACACTTAAACCCACTTGAAAACCAACATTAAATATGTTTAAAGAAGAGAAGAGGGAAAGGAATAGGACTAGATCGATATCGATTAGTCGATTACTATCGTTTGGTAAAGAGAAAGAACGAGATCTGAACCTGAACCTGAGTTTAATGAGAGATAAAGAAATTGATAAAGATTTAAATTTAAATGATTATAATGATAAAGATAAAGAACTGGAGAATGATAAAGATAAAGATAAAGAAAAGGAATCAGAATTCAGTATTACGTCACCATTAAGGTTCAAGAATTTTTTCAAATTGAATACGAATATAACGAACACATCATCTAATTCTAGTTCAAATTCAAATTCAAATTCAAATTCAAAAAAGGATAAATACGATAATGAATTTGAGTTCAATGATTCTTCACCAATTCAAGATTTCTCAAGATCACCTAAGATCCTGAGCCATGAAGTGGATGAGGTCGATAGTCCTAGTCATTTGGATATATCGCGTGTTGAAACTGGTAATAGTAATAGTAATAGTAACACCAACGGTGCTAACCATCTTAACGGGTCGACGAGTACTTCAAACACCACCACCAACGGTGGTGTTGGTCATCCTAATGGATCGAATAATACTCTAAATGGAGTCGAGGCGAGTGCAGGGATGTTGAAACGGTTTGGAAGGAGTAGATCGAAGTCAGTTAAGATAGATATAATTAAACAAGATTTAACGGTTAGTTTAAGACACAATGATTCTGAATTATCTATTAATGAGTCGAAATTACCCAAGATTTCAAGATTAAATTCTAGAGAATCACCAAGTAATAAGAGTGATTTTTTTGCACCACCACAAATCCCTTTTAATGCTCATTTACATCATCATAATAGTGGGAATAGTAATAATAGTGGGAACAACTTCTTGACTGTCCCAGAAGAAGAGGAGAGGAAGAACAATAAGGTGAAAGAAGATAAAGAAAATGGTAAGGAACCTGTAGAGACAGGATTTCAAAGAACTTTAAGAAGAGTGGCATCAGCACCATTAGTTAGATTACTTAATGATCCCAAGACACCCAAGAGTGAAGCTATAAATCCTGGAGGTGAAGGTGGGTCGAAAGATGTGGAAGAATTCGATTTGAATAAACATATTGGAGAGATTCAAATTAAAACTAGACCAAGAGCTAATACTCAAGGTAGATCATATTCTAAAGCATCAACTAAAATTACGGAAGCAACAGTTAATCCTAATTCATTTGAGAAAATTAAATTATTAGGTAAAGGTGACGTGGGGAAAGTTTATTTAGTTAAAGAGAAATCAAGTAATAAATTATATGCTATGAAAGTATTGAATAAAAAGGAAATGATTGAAAGGAACAAAATCAAAAGAGTCTTAACTGAACAAGAAATCTTATCGTCTTCAAACCACCCATTCATCATAACTTTATATCATTCCTTCCAGAGCCACGACTACTTGTACTTGTGCATGGAGTATTGTATGGGAGGTGAATTTTTCAGAGCGTTACAAACTAGGGAGAATAAATGTATAAATGAATCTGATGCTCGATTCTACGCTAGTGAAGTCATTGCTGCTTTAGAGTACTTGCATTTCATGGGGTTCATATATAGGGACTTGAAACCTGAGAATATCTTGTTGCATCAGTCCGGACACATTATGTTAAGTGACTTTGATTTAAGTAAACAGAGTCAAATCCATCAGAACCCAACGATCAACCCGGACGATTTGAAGATCGATACGAAGAATTGTATTGATGGGTTCAGAACGAATTCATTCGTCGGGACAGAGGAGTATATTGCGCCAGAAGTGATACGTGGTAAAGGTCATACTTCATTAGTTGATTGGTGGACGTTAGGGATTTTCATATATGAGATGATTTATGGGACGACTCCATTTAAGGGAAGTGATAGGAAAACCACATTTCTGAATATTTTAAAGAAAGATGTGAAGTTTAATGATCATTTACATAATACGAGTAGTAAAAATAAGAATAAGATTCCATTTTCAATGACTTCATCAACTTCATCATCAAATTTATCATCTATGTCTTCTTCTTCCCATGTTCTGTCAAATTGTAAGAATTTAATTAAGAAATTACTTATTAAGGATGAAAATAAAAGATTAGGTAGTAAGAATGGTGCTTCAGATATTAAGAATCATATTTTTTTTAAGAATACTCAATGGGCATTATTAAGGAATACTCAACCTCCAATGATACCTGTATTAAATAAGAATAGTTCAAAGCTGAAAAAGATAGAATCAGAATTTGAACAACCCACACAAGATACAGATCCAAAGGAGGAGAATGAGAAATCGAAAGAGAAAGAGAATGATAATGATGATAAAAAGGAGGTTAAACAGGAGGATAAAAAGGAGGAAGATCCTTTCGAACTGTTTAATTCAATTTCTTTATTTTATAATGAAAGTACTGATCAATATTTTTCAAATTCAATTTATTCAAGTGTTGCTTATACTGTTACAACAAGTCCAAAAAAGGGTATATTTAAATAGATATCGGTATGATATTCCTCTCCTCTCCTCTCCTCTCCTCTCCTCTCCTCTCATCTCATCTAACATCTTCCTCTTCTGTTCCTCTAATATCTTCCTCTAATCTCTAACCTCTGACCTCTGATAGATTATGATGATCTTCTCTGATCTATTTTCTGATCCCTAATAAATATTTCCAATCTTTGGTAAGTTGATCTTTTCTGATCTTTTATTACTGATCATTGACCACTGAATCTGTAATACTTGATCTCTTATGTTTTACAATCTACTATCTAATATTAAAGAAGAGAGGTATCTATAAGATAATGAATAAGTAAATATAGGCAAATATATATGTACATATAGAAGTATCAGAAGCAGAGGAGAGGAGAGGAGAGGAGAGGAGAGGAGAGGAAGAAGGATCGGCATAAAAAATTCATTAACAAGAAATATATAAAACAAGAAATAAGATCAACAAGTAATAAAATCAACAATAGCTAATTTAACAGGTTCACATTGAGCAGCAACATTTTCATCATATAAATTAAAGAAATCACCTGATTGACATTGATAAAATTCTATTTGATCACCTAAAGCTAAATAACCATCTACCACTGACCAACCAGCAGCATAAATGGAACCAGCTTGTGGTGGAGGACCATCGAATTGGAATTGTCTGTTTGCTACGATAGCACCGATTCTACCCTTTGAATCAGTTAAGATTGAATCTTTTAAAGTCATTGATAAACTGTTTGAGGTGATACAAGTAGTCAATTTGGATTGGACTTGACCATCGGAGATTTCACTTATTGATGATGGTGTTGATGTTGAAGTTGATGTGGATTGGTTTTGGATTTGACCATCATCGATTTGGTTTATCACGTCTGCGGTGGTTGTTGTTGGGGTGGAAGTTTCAGATTGATTTTGAATTTGACCATCACCGATTTGATTTATAACTTTAGCGGTGGTAGTAGTAGTTGGAGTTGAAGTTTCAGATTGATTTTGGATTTGACCATCACCGATTTGATTTATAACTTTAGCAGTTGTAGTTGGAGTTGGTGTAGTAGTTGAAGTTTCTGATTGATTTTGGATTTGACCATCACCGATTTGATTTATAACTTTAGCAGTTGTAGTTGGAGTTGGTGTAGTAGTTGAAGTTTCTGATTGATTTTGGATTTGACCATCACCGATTTGATTTATAACTTTAGCAGTTGTAGTTGGAGTTGGAGTAGCGGTAGAACTTTCAGATTGATTTTGAATTTGACCATCACCAATTTGTTGGACTTCTCTTTTAGCTACAGCAGTAGAAGTAGATCCTGAAGAAGATAAAGTTTCAATTTGAATACCGAAACTTGCAGTATAATCTGTTGTACCAGTTGGTTCAGCACTTGGAGTTAAAGTTGAGTAGTTATCTGATGGGACATAGGCCGATAAAGCAGCAGCGATTAAATATAATAAGAAAATCATCTTTTTTTTTTTGTATTGTATTTGTATTGTATTTGTATTATAGAGAAGAAGAAAGAAGGGGATACAAAGGTAACTTTATAGTAAAAAATTAAAACCAGCTTTTTGTTATAATTCAAAAAAAAAGTTTAATTACATCAATACCACTGGATCATGAAATTAATAAACATCAGCCTGGATCATTCTAAAATTTATAAGTTAAAATTAGGGTATACAATAAATTATAAATGAGGATGTAAATACCAGCTTTTTTTTTTTTTTTTTTTTTTTTTTTTTTTTTTGAAATATAACCAGTATTTTTTAAATCATCAGTTTGAATGACGTAGAAATAAAGGGGGTGACTTGGAAATTGGAAATTAGCCTTCCTAAGTATTGTATAAGTACTGTATACATGCAGTAATATATATTGTATATATATTGTAAAAAGAATATTATGTCATGTATAAGAATAATTTGTATAATAATAGAAGTAAAATGGCTGGTTTCTCAAAGAAATTAATAACATTTCCTATTTAGGGAGGAGAAGGATTATGTAATAAAAATTACATAATCTTTGATTACATAATAATTTATTACATAATCTTTGATGACATAATAATTTATTACATAATCAATGATTACATAATAGTTTATTACATAATCTCTGATGACATAATCTTTGGTGACATAATCAATGATTACATAATTCGTAAGTGGAATTATTTTCCATTTCTCTCTCTCTCTTTTTAATACGAGAAACTTTGTTAACCAATTAACTTTTAAAGAGACAGAAAGAGACAGAAAGAGATAAAATTGATAAGGGAATTTTTATTTTAACACAATTAACACAATTAACACAATTAACATTATTAATGATAACACTTTGATAAACATTTAATTTAAAAAAATATCATAACCATAATGTCCATAATACATTTATTACATTTATTATTATAGCAATATTAATAAATGAATTAGTATATCCTCTGTCTTTTTCTTTTTTTTAATAGTAAAACACATCTCTTTGTAAATCATTTTTTTTTGCTTTAATTTGAA
This sequence comes from Yamadazyma buinensis, assembly GCA_030571035.1. NCBI lineage: Eukaryota > Fungi > Ascomycota > Pichiomycetes > Serinales > Debaryomycetaceae > Yamadazyma > Yamadazyma buinensis. The sequence goes on along the minus strand of JAJLWZ010000018.1, from coordinate 160,780 downwards.
GATCATTGAACAAAAAAGCCGTAAGACAAACTAAAATTTTGATATGGCTTAGTTTTAATTAAAATATTAGAGGATTTAAGGTATAATTTTAGACATTCCATTTTTTAATGTACTAAATTTCTAATACAATATAACCAAATACATTTTTAAGACATACAGTTAAGAGAAGAGACAGAGAAGAGAGAGAGGAAAGTTTTCTTTTTGGGGGGGAGATAATGGGACTTTAATGGAAATTTGTTTGAAATTTTAACGGAAAGAACCATGGATAAATGTAACTAAGTAATTGTACATTTTAATTGACAAAATTAGTTAAAAAGGATCATAACTAAATCTGTCAACTTCAATTGTCTTTTCCACAAACTTCTTTTCCACTCAATTGAATGATGAATTTCTAATTGAATTAAGGGGTGATGGGGGGTGATGGGGGTGTTGGGAAGAGTATAATAAGGAGATTAAGAAGATTAAGAAGATCAATAAGGATAATTGGAGATAAAAGATAGGAAATATAGGAAATATAGGAAAGATAGGATATATAGTAGGAGATAAAGGAGGAGGAGAAGGAGAAGGAGAAGGAGATAAAGCAGTTAAATAAAATGATTTACAAAGAGATTTACAAGGAGGATTTTAAAAACACCCACATAGAAAAAGAAATTAATATCAAAGAAATAGTGGCTATTTTATTTTATATGCCGTGATATTAAGTTTAGATAAGTTTACATTTCCATAAAATTAAAATAGATCATTTCTATTTAAAATTTAATGAATAAGACATTTTTAAAAAATATCTTATTTTTTTAGGAATTAATGAATTTTACCACCTTTGCTAATGCAATCCTTTAGTTTAGAAATCCTTTAGTTTAGAAATCTTTTAGTTTAGAAATCTTTTAGTTTAGAAATCTTTTAGTTTCTAAACTAAAAGTCATTGGAAAAAGCTTTTCATTGTTGAAGTTTCATAATTATCAACAGTTACAATTCTCTCATTTGTGCAATTAAGTCTCATACCAACAAAAAAAACCCACACACAACACAACACAACACAACACAACACAACACACACTAATACACCACATAATAATATAATAATAACAAAATAATAACAAAGTATGAGTAAGTAAGTTAATGTTTTTAATAGTGTAATTACTATTTAATTAAACTGTATACAATTTTACGAATTATTCGGTTTTCTCTTTAACAATATTTTTTTGACAATTTTCCTTTACGGATTTTTAGTAAATGTACTAAGTGGGTTTATACAATTTTGGGAATTAAAATAAATTATTTAAATCCACTAATTCCTAAATTAATTCCTAAATTTCATTAATTTTAAATATCCTTGTAATTGAATAAGTAAAAGGAGATTTTTTTTTTAAATACATTTTTGATTTTCACTGTTTGGCTTTCACTGGTTGGCTTTCACTGTTTGGCTTTACTTTTCCTGGTTTGGCTTTACTTTTCCTGGTTTGGTAACATTAGAAAGGGTTGGAATAGGTTTTCACATTGGAATGAATAAGGATGATGATTAAAGTTAGAGATAATAAAGATTCAAATAATAGTATTACAAATAATATTTTAACAAGTCCATTACCAACTTTAAATCAATTAAATAATCATTCATCAAATTCTAATAATTATTTAAATTATTCAAGTTTGAATTCAAATAATCCTTTGAATTCAAATTCAAGTTCAAGTTCTAATCATCTAAATTCAGATGATTATTTCCCTTATTATAATTATAATAATTATAGTATGAATAATAATTCAAACTATCCTCCATTTTTGAAAAATACTTATCAACAATTACAACCATTAAATCAATCTTTAAATCTGGTACCACAAATTCATTCTTTAAATAATTCTTTAAATCTGGTACCACAACTTCAACAAGTTCAACACCATCAAAATCAACCTGTTCAACAATCTGTTCAACAACCTGTTCAACAAATTCAACAAGTTCAATCAGTACAAATACCTTTAAATCTGATTCAACCTCAAACTATTAGTAATAATTTACCATCTTTTCAAAATAATTTAACACCAAATTTAATATCACCTGCTGGATCAGGTTTTGGATCATCAAATTCAAATTTTAATTCATTTAATTCTTTTAGTAATTCATTAAATTCAAATAATTTGAATTCAAATAATTTAAATTCAAATTCAAGTTTTTCATTTCAATCACAAACTCCTACACAATCACAATCAGTTTCACAACAAGGTCAAAATTCAATACATCCAGTTCAATCTGTTCAAAATAGTGCAAATTCTGGTCCTAATAATATACAGAATCAACCTATACAAGTACAAGTTGGACAACAAGTTGGACAAGTAGGACAAAATGGACAAAATACACAATCAGTTCAATCTTCACCATTTACTTCAACTTTCCAATCAACTTTCCCATCAAATATTCAAACATTTCCAAATAGTTTCCCAAGTTATTCATCATCAATATTACCAACTATAAATTCAATAAATTCAATAAATTCAACAATAAATTCATTTCATCAATATGAATTACCTAGAATAACTAATTTTGAAAGAAGAGATAGTTTAATTAAACAAGATTCATCATATATTAATTCAACAATAAAGAAAGAATCAGAATTAATAAAGATTAAACCATTAAAGAATGAAATATCAATAACTCCAAAAAGAAGAAGAAATACCACTTCATATTTAGGTATGTCACCAATTACAGCTGAAAGGAATAGATGTCCAATTTGTCAAAAACAATTTAAAAGACCAAGTTCTTTACAAACTCATATTTATATTCATACAGGTGAAAAATTATTTAAATGCCCAAGTGAAGATTGTGGTAAAGTATTTAGTGTAAAGAGTAATATGACTAGGCATTTTAAGTTGCATCAAAGAGATTAGAGAATTTCATTCCCGTACCAGTTTTCCGTTTCCCGTTTTTCCGTATACTTCAAAACCCTTGCCTTACAAACCCTTGCCTTGCCTTAAACCTAACCTATACCTTACCTTAGACCCTACCCTAGACACCTAGATCTAAATAAAACTTAGAAGGTTACCAGGTGTAAATAAGAGGTGAAGTTACTTATGTCCCCCAATTATGTCCCCCAATTAAGTCTCTGAAGTCAAATTTTTAATTTTTAATTTTATATTTAATAATGTATATTAATAAACTACGCCTTCTTTTAACCCTTCGTATCTACCCATTTTCCAACCTTTATGATCCCTGATAATTAAGTTTCCATATCCTGTATGTGAAAGACACTCTCTGTGTGTCTCTCTCTTTGTCTCTCTGTGATAAATCCATTTTTCTTTTATTTAACCACTTCACGTGACTGGAAATGACATTTTTTTTTGCCTTTTTGACAACCCCAGTGAGAGACCGTTATTGTTAAAGTTTTAAGACATAAAACTCTAGAGTAAAGGAAGAAAGAGAGAGGTAAAGAGAGAGGTAAAGAGACTTTTACAAAGAATATGAGACCAACAATAATGAAATCATTTAAACCACCATTTGTACCACTTGTAACAAAGGGGTTTTCAGAAACAATTGGATCAACACCTTTAATTCATTTACCAAAAATATCTGAAAGAATCAAAAGGAATATTTATGCAAAAGCTGAATTTATGAATCCTGGTGGTTCAATTAAGGACCGTGCAGCATTATACGTTATCAAAGATGCTGAACTGAAAGGATTACTTCAACCTGGTGGAACTGTTGTTGAAGGAACAGCAGGAAATACAGGAATTGGATTGGCTCACGTTTGTAGACTGAAAGGTTATAATTGTATAATTTATATGCCAAACACTCAAGCTCAATCTAAAATAGATACTTTAAGATTCTTGGGTGCCACAGTATACCCAGTTCCAGCGGTGGCGTATGATAATCCAGATAATTATAACCATCAAGCTAAACGTCATGCTGAAAGTTTAGAGAATGCAGTTTGGACAAATCAATTTGATAATGTTGCAAATCGTCAATCTCACATTGAAACTACGGGACCAGAGATCTGGGCTCAATTAAATGGTGAAATTGACGCGTTTACATGTTCCACAGGGACAGGTGGGACATTCGCTGGTGTGACAAGGTACTTAAAGACAATTTCAAATGGGTCAGTGAAATCAATCTTGGCTGATCCGCCTGGGTCGGTGCTCCACCTGTATATTCAAAGTAACGGGAAGGAAATCGTCCGTGGCGGTGGTTCTTTCACGGAGGGGATCGGTCAGGGAAGAGTAACTGAGAATTTAAGACCGGATTTGGAATTAGTGGATGGTTCATTGAAGATCCCAGATGAGGAAAGTATCGAGATGTTGTATCGGTTGTTACATGAAGAGGGACTTTATGTCGGTGGTACGTCTGCGTTGAATGTGGTGGCTGCGATCAAAGTTGCAGAAGGTTTGAAGGAAGGTGCTAATGTGGTTACTGTTTTACCTGATAGTTGTCATAAATACGCTGATAGAATGTTTAGTAAGAAATGGTTGGAGAGTAAGAATTTATTGAGTTCAATTCCTGAAGATTTGAAGAAGTATATTGTTCGTGAGTAAGGTAATTCGTGAACGAAGTGAACGAGATTACAAAGATTACAAAGACCACAAACAAGATAAAAGCCACAGACAGATCGGAGTATTTTGTTAAGATCAAATCTACTGAATAATAAGACTCAAATTAATCCATTCTTTCAGAGATTTCTTACTCTTTTCTCCTAACGTAACTCTTTATTCTCTCACCACCCCACCCTCCCCCTTATACACTGTTTATATACTTAATAAGGATCACTATTGAACCCCTAATACTGTTAATACTGTTAATACTGTTAATACTGTTAAAAGTGGTGATGTTTGTGATCGTGTGCGAACGTGAAAATTTTTCAATTATATGGAACAACAAATAAGTCAAGCAGTTTTAATAGCGTTGAATCCCAGTGATTCCAATCTTAAAGCTCAAGCTATTGAGTTCATCGACAAGGTCAAGTCAACGAAGGAAGGGTATGAGTCATGTTTGAATATATTGGTTGCAAGTAATGAATTAAATGATGAATTTAAGTTCTTTATATACCAAGTGATTGAAGAGAATTTAAAGAATTTAAGTATTGAAGAAAGTTTCGAATTAGATAAGAAGTTATTCCATTATTTAAATACACAGTTGGTGAATGTTAATGAGAATGGATTTATAAAGAATAAATTTGCAAATATTTGTAGTAAGATATTTTGTAAGAATTATTTAGAGATTAATCCAAATTATTTAAAGAATTGGTTTAATTTTTTATTTGATGGGAATTATTTAGGTAATAATGGTAAAGAAATGAGTCCTATTAAAGTAGATTATTTTTTAAGGTTAATGGTTTCAATTCATCAAGAAATTGCAGATAAATTAATTAATCGAGATAATTTTACCATTGAAAGGAATAATTATTTAAAAGATAAGATTAGAGTTGATGATATGAATAATCTTGTTTTAATTTTCACACAAATCTTAAATCAAAGTATAGTAAATAAGAATAATGAGAATTTAAATAATATTTTATTAATTATTGGATTTTATGTACAATGGATGGAAATTTCATTATTTATTGAAAATAATTTAATTAATAATATAATTGAATTAATAATTAATGAAAATGATCAAAGTTGTTTAACATTAATTGAAATCTTAAGTAAGAAAATGAAAAATGAAAATAAATTCCAATTAATTAATTTACTTGATTTATCTAAATTATTTATTAATTTTAATAGGTATACTAATAATTTAAATTTTTCAGAAAATTTATCGAAATTAATCAGTACCATTGGTTATGAATTATGTATAATCATTGAAAATACTAGTGGTGGTGGTGGTTCATCGAAAAATGGGAAAGATGGAGGAGATAATAATAAATTAGATGCATCAACGATTACAAAACCTGTAAATATTCAAATAATTTTAGATCATTTAATTCATTTATGGCCATTAATTTTTAATTTCTTATCTAATGATTACGATGAGATTTCTTCACAAACTTTCCCATTCATTCAATATTATTTGACTTTATCCAAGAAGAACCCATCATTAGTTATCCCTAATATTTTAATCCAATTATTATACAAGATAATCTTAAAAATGAAATTTGACAATGATATTGATCCATCAGATGATGAATTAATTGAAGAATTTATAGATTTTAGAAATAAATTAAAGTTTTTCCAAGAATTAATTGCTTCGATTTATCCTGAACTTTATTTAACTGTTTTACCAGATATTATCAATCAATTAATTTTCAAAGCCCCACCAACTGATAATAATTTGAATTCATTCTTGGTTGAGTCGAATGAATCGATTTTAGCGGAGTTGTCAATCAATAGGAATAATTTCTGGCAACTGGAAATCACCAAGATTGGTAACTGGGACAATCATTTCGAATTAGGGTTATATGAATTCAATAATTTTAGTGAATCCATAAAGAACAATTTAATCGGGTACCCTAAATCTGAAATCATGAATTCTAAACCATATGAAATTTTCAATGATTTGTATATAAGATTGATTAATTTAAATTTACAGACTTTTAAACATGAATTGATTGAGATTAATTTATTCGAGATAATTATTAAGAATTTTAATTTTATGAAGGTGGAATATAAAGAGAATTTAGAATTGATTTATAAGATTTTTGAAGTTTTTGAAAGTGATTTCGGATTAACTAATCCATCTACTAAGATTAAGATTAGATGTTGGTATCAATTTTTAAGATTTATTAAATTGATTAAACCAGGAATTATTCTGAATCAATTGATTATTGAGAATTTATTTAATAAATTGATTTCAAATAATTTATTAATTATTAAACCATCATTAGATATTAATTCAATTGAGAATGTTGAAGAGAATAATAATGAAGAGAATTTATTTCAGAATCAATTATATTTATTTGAATCAATTGGTTTATTAATTGGGATTTGTAATTATTCAACTGAATTTAAATTAAAATTAATTAATTTAATTTTAAATCCTATTTTCCAAGATTTAGAAAATTTAATTCAATTGAAACAACAATCTACCACTTTTTCAACTTTCATAAAGGAGAGTGGTAAAGATAATAGTAATGGTGAGGAAAGGAATTTGAATTTAAAAGAAATGAATGAGAATGATCAATTGATTGTTTTACAATGTAGATCATACTTAATCTCAATTGGAACTTTCATAAAATCTTTTAATTCAAATGAAAGTATTATAAAAAATTTAGATAATTCAATTTTAAATAAGTTTCAAGAATGTTCAAGAATTATAATTATTATATTACAAGAATTTTCTAAATTTGAAATAATTAGAGATTGTTCAAGATTTTTATTCGCTAGGATTATACCAATTTTAAAAGATTTAGTAGTGAATGAATTAAATAAATTGATTTTAATAATTTTATCAATTAATAATATTTCAATTGTTGAATTATCTGATTTTATTTCATTTATTAATCAAGTTATTCATATTTATCAAAAGAATGAAAATGTTTATAATTTATTAAATAATTTGTTAACTCCTTTAATCAATAAAGTATTTAATACTTTAAAGGCAAGTGATACCTCCACTTCCACCACCACTTTTACCACCAACACACAAGACTCAACTAAAGAAGAAGAAGAAGCAAATAAATCTTCTAAAAATAGCATAAGTAACTCAAATGGATTTACTGAAACAAAAGATCCAAAAGATTTTAGCATATCATCAAATAATGATGGGAAAAATAAATATCAAGATTTAAATTTAGTAAGGGATCAAAATTTATTAATTAAAATGTTTTTAACTTTAATTTCAACATTAGTATTGAATCATCAAGTTAGTTTATTGATTACTGAAACTAATAAATTAATATTACCACAAATTATAACTTTTATTTTTGAACAATGTTATAATTCATCAATTAATCAAGATTATTCAGTAAATAAATTATCAATTACTCAATTAATTAATTTTATAAATATTTTTGAAAATGATGTGATTAATGATAAATTAGATATCTTTAATTCTAATTCAAACATACCAGGAATTTCTAATTACTTGATTACAAATTCAATTATTTTATGTTTTGAATTACCGTTTAAATTCAATCCAATAAATAAACCAATAAATAATGAAATATCGATTTTGTTGAATGTTTTAGTTACGAAGGATAAAGAAAATAATTCAAATGATTTCATTAATTTATTATCAAAATTTTTAATTGAAAAAGGTTTAAATGAATCTGTAAAGAATGAATTCTTGAATAATTTGATTAATTTGGATTTAAAAGATCTTAAAAAGTACTTCAATAACTTTGTTAACCAGGCAAGGAATTCATAACCTTGAAGACCCATGAACTTATAAAACTTATAAAATTACGAACAAGAATAAGAGTAACTACATTATACTTTAGGTATCTAAAAGGCGGCATTGCCAACATTGTACAATATTTAGCATAGAATGGCCAATGGTCTTGCATTTATAATAATATATTTATTATGTATCCCTTCTTTCCAATCTATAATTCCTATATAACTACTAGTTTTACAAAAGTACCGTGTCGTGCCCAGTTCATAAAACCAGTAGTTTACAAAATCTTTTTAAATCATCTCATCGCGACGATTTTCAAAATTGAAGATTATATCAAATATGACAGATACAAAAATCCCACCAAAGGATGAAGAAGAATTAGAATTAGAGAAATTGGTATTTGGAGATTTAGAGAATTTCGAAATCAATTTAAAACAAACTGAAAATTTCTTTGATTCTGAAAGTGAAGATGATGAAAGTGAAGTGGAAAGTGAAGAAGATGATGATAATGAAGAAGAAGAAGAAGAAGAAGGTGAATTCTTTATTGATGAAGATGGTGATGATATGGAATTAGACCAGAATGAGAATGAAAAGGATGAAGAAAATGGAAGTGAAGAAGATAGTGAAGAGGAAGAAGACGAAGCAGCATGGAACGATAGTGAAGATGAAAAAATCAAAGTATCATTAACATCATCGAATAAACTTAAAAAATTAAGAAATGATCCAACTAATGATTATATTAATGGTAAATCATATATCAACCGATTAAGATCGCAATTTGAGAAGATATATCCTAAACCTAAATGGGTTGATACTTTAGAGAATGAACTTGATGAACCAAATAGTGAATCAGATATTGAAATTGATGATAATGAATCAAATTCTAAAAATACTGGTACTAATTCAATTTTAAATATACTTAATTCAACTGATAAATTTTCTATTTCAAAACAATTGAAATTAATATCACCTAATAAATTATCAATTTCTAGATTAAAAGATGCTAATCAACTGAAAAGAGCAAAATCTGGTATTCAATCTTTACAATTCCATCATTCTTCGCCACTATTGTTGACTGGTGGGTTTGATAAAACAGTCAGGATTTATCATATAGATGGGAAAAGTAATAATTTAGTCACTAGTTTGTTTTTAAAAGATTGTCCGATTTATTCTTGTTCATTTTCATCGATTTCTACAAAAGATAATAAGAATTTGATTTATGTAAGTGGTAGAAGGAAGTATATTAATAAATGGGATTTAAACAGTGATGAAATTGAAAAAATTTCAAGAATGTACGGATTTGAAAATTTCCAAAAATCAATGGAATATTTCAAGATTTCTAAGAATGGGAAATTTATTGGTTTAATCGGGAGTAGTGGATACTGTAATATCTTGAATGGTTTAAATGGTCAATTCTTATTAAATTTTAAAATCGAAGGGACTATAGTTGATTTCGAATTCACAAACGATGAACAAGAAATTATAATAATTAATTCGAATGGCCAAGTCTGGGAGTTCCAATTAAGTAATGGGAACTCATTAGATACTTCCAACAAGGCCAAGAGATGGAACGACGATAGTGGGATAGGTGTAACGAAGATTAAATTGGGTGGGAAGAATAGTAGATGGTTGGCAGTTGGAACTAATAATGGGATAGTCAATTTATACGACCGTTCAACATTCAATAACACAACACAAAATCCTAAACCGTTCAAAGTCGTGGATAATTTAGTCACTACGATTTCTACTTTACAATTCAGTCCAGATGGGCAATTACTAGTTATTGCGTCCAGAGGGAAGAAAGATGCGTTGAGAGTGGTTCAAATGCCTACTGGGTCCGTATACTCTAATTGGCCAACCCTGGGGACACCATTGGGTAAAGTTTTGTCTGTTGGATTTTCTCCAAATAATCAAATGTTGGCAATTGGTAATGATGCTGGAAAGGTAACTTTATGGAGATTAAATCATTATTAGGACCTTAAACACTAAATTTCCGCTGAAAATATGTCACAATGGTAAGATAGATTGCATGTATATATATACAACTACTTAACTCTTCTTCTTCTTCTTCTTCTTCTAACTCTTCATAATATTATACTTTCAGACGGTTCACGTGACTCTGGTGATGATTAAAATACTCAACCGCACCATTTTTTTTTTCTACACACAAAGAAATGGCTGTTGTTGGACTTCCGTACGTATTTCAAACCTTTAACACCTCCTAAACATCCATACAAACGAACCACCCATACTAACCACTATAGAAAGGGACACAATAAATACCGTGATCCAAAAACCTTCGAAATCACACCTGCTTTATACAGAGTCAGGTCTCAATTTTTTTTAAGAAACTTTATTGGTTTATTCGTTGTTGGTGCTATACCATTAGGTGTATACATGTACACATGGAGACAATTAACTCATGATGACCTTGCGGATATCCCTATCCCACCTATTTCTGACACTGAATTGGCCGCTTTAAGAAAGGAACACGAGTTGAAGAAAAAGAATTAGGTCGATCCATTGAGTGCTTAGTGTTGTAAATAGTTTTTATGTATGGTTTTTTTGTTCTTTTTGTTTTTTTTGTTTTCTGTATATTTCTGTATATTTCTCTATATAATGCTAATTTGAGATATCCCTGACTGGGTAACCTCTGTGATTTGAATCTCCATCAATATCACTATCTTCACTATCGATTATATCCTGAACTGGGTAAATTCCAGGAGATGAAGGTGAAGAATCTCTAGACTCATTTAAATTTAATGATGTATTTGTTCTTGTTTTGATATCTGTTGGGATATCATGGGTTGGTGGTTTTCTAGTCTTGGATTTATCGTAGACTGAAACTCCTCTAATTGGGTATGGTGCTGAACTTAAGGATTGGGAAGTATTTGATTTTGAAAATTGTGTGTCGTGAGTGTCATAAGTTAATGATGATGTTGAAAATGATTTATTTTTGTAGATTCCATCCTCATTGGTTTGGTCCTGATGGCTTATCGATTGATTTATTGATTGATTTATTGATTGGGTTGAATGATTTGAGTGGTTGGAGAATTGGAATGATTCACCTAAGGATTCTGTACGTACAGGTGGTTTAAACAGGTCCATTTCATAGTCATTCAAATTAGTCTGTGATTGTGATTGTGATGGTATTTGAGACAGTGAATCAAATGGGTTACTTTGAATACTACTTATTGATTTCTTCTCATGAAGTGATGTCTGTGATTGGAATGGGTTTTGTGGTTTACTTAAATCTGTTAAGTTCCTTGATCTATTTAATTCTTGTAGTCTTGGCTTTTGGTAGGTAAGTAATGTATCATCTGATTGATTCAATTGATCTGCAAATGGATTAGTTACGTCTCTTGTGAATGATTGGTTTTCGTTTTGGTAACTGTACAATTTATTTGTATCGTTATTATACCTACCTTTAACACCTTGAACACCAGGTCCATTGAAAGGTACAGTACTGATACTATCGTTACTTTGATAAACTCTTGAAACATTTGGATTTGGTCTATACTTAAAATCATTATCGATGGAAATATTTGAATCATCATTTAATAATGGATTTTGTTTAATTTCATTCAAATCAACCACACCCATTTCAAGCAACTCATTTTTAGGCCTATGGTTTTGTAAAACTAGTAATCTAACTTTATCATTGACTAATTTACAACAATACCTTTTCAATGATTTATACCCCCTATTTCTTAATTTATAAGTCACAGGTATATAACATAACATACCAAATGCAAATTGTATGAAGAAAATTATGAAAATTGTGAGTGAAACAACCATTAATGATAAAATGATTGATAATCGGATATTAGTGTTTGCAATATTTTTAATATTGGAAATAATATCATTTGACAGATCACCATCAGTGGCATAATACCTTAAAGTTAAAATATTAATTACTTGTCTTGGAGTATCAGCAATCAAGATCTGCAAAGCATTATCGAGTTCGTTATAAGTTAAAAAACAGATCCAATCAAATTTATTATCTTGTTCAATCTTATTGAATAAACAATGGAAATTGTATGATCTAATACGATACAAAGTTTTAGCAATTTTATTCACGTACGCCAACGCAATGTTTTTCGTTCTATATGTATGAATCGCCCAAAGCCAATGGTAGAACAACAAGATGAATTCAAATATAATACACCCAGTGAAAATCCATTTAGCTAACGAGTATGCATAAGGTTGGTAGTCTTTAGTAGACCATTTGTGGAACACCAAAATGTTCAAACACGTATAGATATCGGTAGCCAACAAGATCCACGAAAGGAAGATCATGACCCAGCACCACAAGTACCAGAACACGGTGGAGAAATTTGTGTTGTAGAATTTACTCACGTCTAGCAAGTGGAAGGTGGAGTGGTCAAGTTTGTACTTGTTTATTTCTCGTGTAGCACTGAAGTATTTATCGTCCTCTCCCATTTTTTCAGGTGGTTTTTCGTGGGTATTATTCGTGTCCTAAGTTCTTTGAGTTGGTTTAATCCCTTTTATACTGTTCTAGTGGTGTTTGTCCTTTAGATTATTGTCTAGTGGTGAAAGTTTATTTTTAGGTGGTCTGCTGTGGGATTGTTTGCACCAAATCGAGAAAAAAGTAAATCTGCGATTTGTTTCAGATTTTCAATTGTGAAACATTTTGAAACATGGTTCTAGATTCAATACAGGAGTAACTACTAATTTATATATATTAAAGAAAGGGGTATAGGATCACATATACTATACTATTGTAAGTTATTATTCTAAGTACTTGGCAAGCAATTTGTTAGCTTCTTCCTTGGAGTCTTCGGATTCAGATAAATCTTTTAAGACGTTAAGACAATATTGTTTAACTGGTGGTCTATACATCAACAAGAATTGTAAGGATAAGTAACCTAATTTACTTCTTGCAGGATCAACACAAATGGATTTTATACCTTGGATTAAAGGTTCAGATAAGACTGGTAAGTCACTTAATAATCTGATAAAGATCTTACGATCGTTTGCTTCCAAGAATGAGACAATTGATGTGAACACTTGACTTGACCATTTATCGTAAATTGGAGTGCTAAGTTTTGTTTTTAAAGTATCGAATTCTTCAGTTACTAATTCATCAACGGTTTTCTCTGAAGGGTTCAAACTAATTTGCTTGAGATACTTTGATTTCAATTCATCTTTTAATTTCAGTTCATTAAATACCGTTTCACTATACCATTCCTCATTCAACCATTCAATAACCAAGTCTATTCTACTATGGATATTCTCAAAGAAATAATCAAACAACGATTTCCTGATTAAATCACTTAAATCTTCATTTTTATCTAAATCTATATTCTTCTCATCACTTTCAAGATTCCTCATACCTCTACTTGCTAACCTAGTCAATATTACCAACCATGATTTTTTTTGCCAGGTGGATATAGCGACTTTCGTTAATTCTTTATTTATCTCACTTGGTTCAACTTGATTCTTCTCTTCAACCTCTTTAACATTCGTTTCTGATAACTTGAAGAAATTCTTAATAATTAAATTAATTTGCTCTCTTTTATCTTGGAACGATAATTCTTTTGGTTGTGGTAAGTTGTATACACTATTTGCGTCATATTCAAGGTTTTTTTCATCATATTCATCTTCTTCATCGTCATCTTCTTCCTCTTCTGCCTGGTTATTATTATTATTATCACTTTTAAATCTACCGGTACTATCTAATTTCATACGTTTATTACTTGGTCCATTTGGACCACTACCATTCAGATTCAATTTATCTTGGTTTTCAATGGCATATTTATACCTCTCAGATATAATCTCAATAGCTTTACCAAGTCTTTTATCGTCGACTTTCCTTAAAGCGTTCATGATCATAGTAATCAATATTTGTGGGGGTAAAGTTGATAAATCGAAATTCAATTGGTTTGAAGAATCAGATAATGAGTATAAGTCTTTGTATTCTAAAGTGGTCACTTTCTTGGAACTGTTTAAAAACCCATTGAATTTTTTCTTCTTAATCAATGAATCATCAGGTAATTCAGCTACGATATTTTTCCTTCTAATATCATCCCCTCTTTGAATTAATTTAGATAATTTGTTTTCAAACGTACTTTGGAAATCTGAAGGAATTAATTTGTATTTGAATAAATGTTGAATAAAAATTCTTACTATTCTATCAATATATTTCTTACTTAATTTAAATTCTTCAATTGTTTGATAATTCGATTGTAATTTATTTGTAGTATCGAAATTTTCAATGGTGGTTAATATCTTGGTGATAAATTGTGATTTACGTTTAATTAAAGTAGTTAAATGTATTATTAATGGATTTATTAATGTTGGGATTAATATATCATTATTAAAAATCTCTAATAAATTATTTAATAAACTTAAAGCTTCAGTTTGTATAGCATTTTTTTTAATCAAAGTATGTAAAGGATTAATAAATTTACCATTAAAAGTATTAACATTTGAATTTGAATTAGTTTGATAATCAATAACTAATATAATAAATTTAATTAATTCAATCTTTGATAATGAATTTCTAAATTTATCTAATTCTTCATCATCACTAGGTTTTAAAGGGTAATTGGAATTGAATTTACTAGTTAAACTGATCTTCAATTGATTTAAATTAGACCAAACCAAATCACATCCATCATTATCATTAACGTATGTAAACACTAATTTAAAAACCACGATGGAAGTATCAATAACATGTTTGAAGATCTTGATATCTTCAACATTCGACAAAAAAATCAACGACTCGATCGTATCAATTGCTAAATCCACTTTATCCGTATGCAGCAACGTATCATCACTACTTTCAAATGAATCTTTCAAGAATGTAGAACACCAATACTTAATCTGTATATCTTCATGAGTGACAAAGTTTAAAACTTGTCTCAAGACCTGTGGGAACATCTTCGGGTCGCTGAACGCCAAGTCTCTCGCCTGCTCAAGCCCGTTCAAGATATCTTTACTAGTGAACTTCTGTTGCTCCATCTCTCTCCTTACTGTGCTCTCTTCTGTTGACTCTTCTGTTCACTGTGTGTTCTGAATGGAAGTTTTTTGCGCGATCTGAAACAAACGAATCAAACAAATTAACACCTGTAACGAGTTACGACAGGTTGCCATCGATAAGAGAAGAAGCGACGACAGAGAGAGGTTAAAGAGAGGTCAATGCTGCTACCGGGGATAGAAAGTTTCGATAATGGCTACGAATACGGGGTCGTGGGCGATTTCCCGATGTTGAGAGAGGTGAAATACGGTGATACTATTAGATCTAGAGGTAATTACCAAACAGTGTCACATTTAAGTAATTCTGGACCTCCTGATTTGGTACATATAGGAAGGTACGCCGGTGCAACGTCTTCAGCGTTTTCGGGAGATGATTTTGTAGTTGGTGATGAATCTGATAAAAGTGAAGGATATATTGGGAATTATCATTATGTTAATGGTGTTTATCATGATTCTTATTATTCAATTGAAAAATATTTGTTTAATTTGATCGGTATAGGTAAATCTGATAATGATTATAGGTGGTTGGAAAGTAATGATTATCCAATCAAGAAAGAAATCGTTCTTACTTATTGTACTTATAATATATTCAATAAAACTGATTTAAGAATTAAGTATGTTATATTATCGAAATCTAATCTTAAGAAATCATTGTTATCAATTGATAAATCTTTCCAAATTATACCAAATGACTTAAATGGTAAGAAGATAAATGCTTCCATTTATAAATTAAATGATTTTAATTGGGATGATATAAATGTTTCATCAATTATAAGATTATTTCTTCATTTAGATAATACATCAAAACAATTACCTGGATTAATAAATTACCCACAACTAATTGAAACAAAAGAAAATATTAAAATATCAATACAATTGCTTGTTAAATACTTAAATAGAGGTTATTTAACTGAATATGATGAAAGTTTTGGTACTATAACTGGATGTATAAGTAATGATTCAAATGTTTTGGTTAAAACGAATGTTTATCGTAATAGATTAGTTGATACGTTAATACGATTATGTAAATTGGATTATAATGGAGATTTAACGAATTATACCATAGATTTAATAAAAAATTATCAAGGTGAAAAAAATGATTCGTGGATTTTAATAATTTTAAAATTACTTAAAAATTCAAATGGTAGTAATAATTTTTCTACTAAATTCGTTAATGAAATTCATTCATTCTTCACCCAAAATGGTAATAATTTATATACAACCCAATCATGTTTGATATTATTAGAACAAATAAAATTTTTGATATCTAGGAAAGATTTTAAAACTGCGTTGAAATTAAGTGAATTGACAATCAAGATCTTACCATCAGATTTTGAATGTTGGTACCATTTGGCACTTTGCTATTCCTTAGTTGGGGATTACAAGAATTCAATAATTTCAATGAACTCAATACCAATTACATTGAATCAAAATATTGAGAATTTCGATTTAGTCAATGGTATCAACGATTTTTATTCGAATATTTTCTTTGATAAATTAAGTAGGAATGAAGAACCAATAAGTGAAAAAACATTCGATAAGTACTTCCCAATGTCGACTTTCCCATCCAAGAGTTTCCAAGTTGCTAAAACTGATAAATTAGATGAAAAGGGTAAGAAAAAATCCAATGGTCAAGTCAAACATATTTGGAAAGATACTTTTGTATTCGATGGGTTATCTAGACATCCAGTAATGGGTAATAAGTTCTATCAAACGCCATTAATTTGTAAGACTGCTAAAGAAATCTCATCAGTTGATCCATCATTGATCAAATTAACTGGTTTCAATAATTTGAAATTGAAATTATCGGGATACTCATCCAACTCTATACTGAGTTCCATTATCGATTTCACTAAGAAATCTACTTGGGGGAAATGTTATAATTTATTATCGTACATCATAGCCAAGATCGGATGGGAAGAAATGATGAATTTGAAAACCAACATTTTCCAAAATTCAATAACTAAAAGTCAAGATGATTTGAATTTCACAGTTTCTTCCCAAGTTGTATTGAAAAAGATCCAACCTTGGTTTGATCAAATGTTTGTAATCATATATGAAGATTTAAAATCTTTGATGATTATTACATCTCCTGAAAGAAATCAAAATCATAGTATTTTGGAATGGCAAATGTTGGGATTATTAGGTTGGAATGTTAAGTATAATTTAAAATTCACAATTAGTTCATTAATTACTTCATTATTGGGTAGTATTGATAATAATGATTATGATATAAGTTATTTCAATTCAATGCAAATATTAATAATTTATGATGAATTCATCTTGAGTGAAATTAATTCATCACAATTAGATAATTTATTTGATGATTATAGTAAAAATTTTTACATTAATAAGTTGATTTTAAAAGATAATGAAAATTTATTCAATAATTTTTTGAACCTAATAACAAAGGATTACTTAACTATTGATTTAATTTTACTAATCTTGATGAGATTAATAAGTTACAATTTAAGATGGTACCAATTCTTGCCAAATTATTTGATTCAGAAAATCCTAATAAAATTAACAATTTTACATTCATCAGAGTTTTTATTAAGTAAGATAAAGATAATTTTTGAACAAAATAAAATGAGTAGTAAGTCGTCTTCCGGTTATTTTAATTTTAAAAAGAGTAGTAAAGATGATAAAAAGTTGTTTCATTCTGATGATTCAATTGTTGAATATTTTGAAAAATTATTCAATTGGATCGAATCAAATAGTGGGAAGTTGTAGAAGTGAAAAAGAAAAAGAAAAAGAAAAAGAAAATCAAAAAGAAAAAATTGCATTTATATAGAAAGAATATATACATTATTTATTGCTCCTTCTTCTCATTATACTTACCTAAAACCTTCTTTCTTTGTCTCAATAAATGACTATATAAATGAACTAAAGAAGGAATATAAATGACTAAATTGCCAATAATAAAATAATAAAGGTAATCACCACCAACTTTTAAAGATTCATCCAATGATAAATACATAATAGTCATTTCGGAACCAACACCAATTGGATACAAGACCAAAAACGCAGAATATCTTAAAAAGACCAACCAATACGGTGCTTCACCCTTTAATGATGATGAATGATAAGAATATTTGATGATTTCACTGATTGACCATGCAATTGATACAGTAATATAACTCCAGTGACTATTAGCTGGTGAGTCAGGTAATAATCTCCAAATCCCCCATACAACTAATAATCTTGAGTAAACTTGCATGATAGTGTTAACGAATGAAGCTCTAACGATACCGAATAAAGCATTGAAAACTTCAGTGATCGCTAAAGTTTGGATTATGGTAGTGATTAAGTTGGTTTTTTCAAATAAATATGGTTGACCTAATGCAATACCGAGAAAGACGGTGTTGAAGAGGACTATTGACCATAAGGAAGCGGAAATTGAGTTATAAGCGATTAACCATTTTTGAGGATGTGCCATTTTGTGTGAAAATTTGTTGAGACCTTTCGCGTTCGTTTTGGTTGCAAATCATTGGGGTGGTTGGAGTTGATTTACCGAATATTTGGTTGATGATTATCCCTCTATGGAGGTTATTGAATTAAGGTGGGTTAAAGAATTCTTATATGTTTTTTCCGGGTTAAAAATGATTAGAATTGAGTGATTTAGGGTTTATATCCACAAAAGTCATTTGGATCCACTATTATCATAAGAATATCAAAATAAATTACGTGTATCGTAATCTCTTAAACTATTCCATAGATAATATGAGTATAAGAGGGTTAATACCGGGAGATATATATATGTATACCACGTAAAGATTAGACAGTATTACTAGGCATATAGTAATTACGGAGCAATACCTAAAACAAGATTATTCATGTAAAAAATACATTAACTTCCAGTGTCGATTATATTGCTAATCTATTCAGGTAAACCTCAATAGTAATATTATTATTACTATTCGTTTTTCCATCTACTGCACTTACATTCAAGATTCCATTGGCATCGATTTCAAATGTCACAGCAACTTTTGGTACTCCAACAGGAGCGATTTCAATGCCAGTAAGTAAGAATTCACCTAACAACGAATTATCCTTAGTATCTCTATTCTCTCCTTCGAATATCTTGAACCTTATGCTTTTTTGGTAATGTCCAACAGTGGTATATGACCGTGTTATTTTAGTTGGAATCTTAGTATTTCTTGGAACTACAATTGACATTATTTCACCAATTACTTCCACTCCTAAAGATAATGGTGAAATATCAAGTAATTTGGAGTCATCTAATTTATCTTCCCCATCAGATAATATGGACGCTAATATTGATGCACCATAAGCTATAGATTGGTCTGGATCGATTGTCGTATTCAATTTCTTACCTTCAAAGTAATCTGAAACTAGTTGTTTAATTTTGGGGATTCTTACAGATCCACCAACTAAGATAACTTCATCTATTTTTGATTTACTAATTCCGGAATCTTTAATAGCTTTATCAATACAAGTTATTGTTGATTTAAATAAATCTTCACATAATTGTTCAAATTTAGTTCTAGAAATTGTGATATAAAGATCTAAATTCCCATGAATGTAATCCAACCCAATTGACGCTTTATTTTCAGTAGATAATTGTCTTTTAGCCTTTTCACAAGCTTTCCTTAATCTTCCAATTGCTTTTAAATCATTTGTAATATTACAGTGGTTCATCTTAGAGAATTCTTCCAAACAATAATCCAATAATAAATTATCGAAATCTTCTCCACCTAATTTATTATTCCCTGAAGATGCTTTAACATCAAAAACTCCTTCATAAATATTTAAAACTGAAACATCAAGTGTACCGCCACCTAAATCAAAAACTAATACATTCTGTTCAATGTTTTTATCTTTATTAATGAATCCATAAGCTAAAGCTGATGCTGTAGGTTCATTAAGGATTCTCAAGACATTCAATCCAGCTAATTCAGCTGCCTTTTTAGTCGCCTTTCTCGAAGCATTTGTGAAATATGCTGGAACAGTGATAACTGCATCTGTTACCGTTCTACCTAATGAACTTTCGGCACTTTCTTTCATTTTGGTTAAAATTTTAGAACTGACTGTTTCTGGTGTATAAATACTCCTCATCATACCAAATCTTCCAGTAAATGTGATTTTAGCACCAGAATTCACATTTATGGAAGAAATGTATGGTAAATATTTAAAAAATCCTTTGACTTCTTTAAAAGTCTTCCCCATTAATCTTTTAATTGATGAAATTACATTAGATGGATCGATATACTCAAAATCTTTAGCCTTTTCACCAACGAATTCTTTACCATCTTTGAAATAAACACACGAAGGAGTAGTTTTATTTCCTTCACTATTTTCAAAAATTTGAACTGAACTACCGTTACAGTATCCAACACATGAGAATGTTGTTCCTAAATCAATCCCGATTGCAACATTATTTGATAATTTAGAAGTTTCTTGAATTGGTTCAACTTTAGTATCCTTTGATTCTACCTCTTCTAACTCTCCCAGTTTTTCTAAATCAGAATTTACGTCATTTTCCAAGTTTGATTCCTCATCTGATTCACTTTTAACTGGTTCATTCTTAAATGATTGATTCTTAAAAATACTTCTAATCAAATTTAAATTAGCCTTAGAGCGTTTACAAACCTGTTTAGTTTCATTATTAACATTAACAGATTTATTAACAGTTTCATTAACAGTTTCAATATCGGCATCTTTTACGCTATGAGTAATTGAAATAGTTTGAAATAATTTATGAATATCATGAGATTCTTGTATAGTCAACTCATTACCTTTCTTACCTTCAGATTCTAGTTCTGGAGTTTTGTAATCTTGATTTACCTCTGTCATTGTATAATTTATTTGGGGGGAGGGGGGTGGTGGATAACTTTTTATTCAAAATCTTTATATAAAAAATATTGATAAAGTACAAAGTAAAATTGCAGAAGCTGCATATTTTTTTTGCAGCCAAATGCACACTCATTTGCATTTTAGAACATAAAAATACATCTACGGTTATACGAATTTTATACCTCAACAAGATTGGAAGTATAATTATCGAAAGAGGTTATATAAGTGAGATACTTAAATCTATATATCATCATCTACATACTTCACCCTCATTATCCATTATTTTCAATATCTTTAATGACTGAACGCACCATTATCCATCCCCAAAACATAAAGAAACAGTTTTATCCTTTAACGAACCTTTCTTTCACCACCTAATACTTTCCTTCTTTGTTTCAACATATGACTATATAAAAGGTAAAATCCAGGGATATAAAGGAATAAACCAACTTTAAAGAAATAATAATGGAATGAATTCTCAATCACTGGTAAACTCTTATATATTACAATTGGTTCAGTAAATAATCCTAATGGATATAAAACAAGAAAACACAGGTACCTTAACCAATTTAAAAAAGCTGGTACTTTTGAATCTAATAATTTCAAACAATAATAAGGGTACCTTATAATTTCTACAATACTCCAAGCAAATAAAAGTCCAATAAATGCATAAGAATAATTTCCAGGACTTGAAGGTAATAAATAACATACACCGATTATAATAACATCTCTAGCAAAGAATTGAAGTAGAATAACAGGAATTGAATTCTTAGTTAATCCTAATACTGAATGTAGGATTTCAAATATTGTGTTGAAGATTTGTGTTACAACTAATAAGCTATGAGGTGAATTTGATAATTCTTTATAGTGAGATTCAAATCCTGGTGTAAAAACATAAACAAAGTCTTTAACATTGTCTTTGAAGATCCAAAACCATAGTAATGATGAAACAGCGTTGTAAGTGGTTAGATAATATTTCATCCTGTGAGATTTGAAAAATTCTCGAGACCGAATTCCTGGGGTAATGGGGGCAGTCGTTCAGAAACCATTAACCATCAACAAATTAATATTAGATGATATTATCATTAGGAGTGACACTACTTACTATTTACTACATACTACTTAGTAACAGCGGTGCCTTAGAGGTAAAAAAATGGAAAAATCAAAAAATATTAGTGTTCTTAGTAATGGCTGCAAAATGGAAGTTAATATGCGAGAGGATTACCGAGAGATAACGGATAAGATGATGTCGACGATAATTTTTACATTTCAATACAATTCTAAACACTTAGTATTGGTTGTTAAACTCTCTATCTTTGCTTTTGTACTAATAATTCACTATACTACTGGGGTCAATACCATTCTCTGGGAACAAAATATCACATGTTCCTTTTAGAAAACCTGGTCAAAAAAAAAAAACTGTTAAAACACTGTTAAAACATCTACAAATAATACAATTTCAATATCAATTTCACTGTCTATATTTTTGTAAAATATTATCTAAACCATGTTCATCATTACCAATCATATTTTGTTCCCAATCAATAATTAAAGGAGCTTTAAAAATATCTGAAATTTCATATTGTTCAGATTTTAAAGCTTCTTCAAATGCTTCAGAAACCATCAGGTATTCTTGTTCACTGAAGACTTTCAAACCTGTTGAACTTAATCTACCAATGACAGATGGACCCTTAACTGTTGTTCTGTTTTTACCGTGACCATCAGTTGATTTATCTGAAACAAATGGGAAAACACTTCTAAGTGCTCCTTTACTATAAGTATCTTTTAAACAATGATGAGTAATCAAAATATATTCATCATAAGTTGGGATTCTATTTTCAACTATATCAATTACAAATTTAGTTTCATCTTTATTAAATTTCCCATCTGCTTGTTTTAAAACTTTTAATAAATTAACCAGTGGTTGTAATGATTTGTTATGAAAAATTGAAATAACACCTCCAGTATTTTGTAAAGTTCTAAACATTAAATTCCTTTTCCTTTGTGTATATTCTTTTAGCTGATCTAATTGAGTTAATTGAGTGTGTTTCTACTTGTTTCTAACGTGCTTAATACGTGTGTAATTCCTTATTTAATATATAAAGTGTTCTTAATTTAAGTGGTGATAATTTAGAAATTTCGCTCAGGTGTCACTGGGTCATTCTCTCCCATTTTCCCTCCAAATCTCGTGGTAAATCCTCGTGGTAACTCTCCCGCCGCACCGCCCCAATTCCCACCGCCGTTTTCCTCATTAAAAATTCCATCCGCGAAATTTTATATGACGTTATTACACCATATAACACAATTTAAACCACAACTGATAAACTCGAATACTTTAAAGATTAAGAGATAATTTAAGATGTGTAGATTTATGATCTTCAAAGGTAAAGAGCCTATGCTATTGGAGGACTTGTTAACCAAGCCAGCACATTCCATCATCAACCAAAGCTTTGATTCAAGACTTCGATTAGATATGAGAAACCCAGTTAATGGTGATGGATTTGGAGTTGGTTATTATTCATCAAGTCATCAACCATGTATTTTCAAAGCAATCACACCAGCATGGAATAATGTGAATTTAAACAATTTGGCCACTTGTACAGAATCATCTTTGGTTTTTGGACATGTTAGAGCTTCCACTCAAGGTGTATTAGCTGAAACTAATTGTCATCCATTTTCTTATGGTAAAATCATGTTCATGCATAATGGTGGGATACTGGCATTTGAAAAAATTAAAAAGACTTTAATTAATCATGTTGAAGATAAATTCTTCTTATTAATTCAAGGATCAACAGATTCTGAATGTTGTTTTGCATTATTTTTAGATACTTTATTTAAATTAGGTTATGATCCAGAAGATACAACTATAGTTTTCAATCATCAAGTATTAAAGAAAGCATTATTAAAGACTATTGAATTGATTAAAAATTGGCAAGTTAAAGTTACTTCTGAACCATCATTACTTAATTTTGCTATAACTGATGGTGATCTGGTAATTGTAAGTAGATATATAACTTCAAAATATGATGAAGCAGCATCACTACATTTTTCATCAGGTTCTAGATTCTTCGAATACGAACCAGGTTTATTTAAAATGGAAAGACTTGATAGATCTCAAGATGTTATAATGATAGCTAGTGAACCTTTAACTTTTGAAAGAAACGATTGGATGCTGGTACCTACAAATTCTATATTACTTGTTTCAAAATCTGGGTCTGTGTTAATGTACCCAATAGAAGATGAATTTTACGGTAATGAAGAAAGATCCAATGCTTTGGCTTTGAGTAAAGGTCTTATGGGTGGTGTACCAAGACCATCATCAGCTATTGAAGAAGTTGATAAAAATTTTAAAAATTTATCAGTAGCTGTAAAATAGAGGGAAAAAACTCGAGAAGTTTTATAAATGAATATGTATTTAGTGTCATTATATCGTACCGTATATACATAAAAAATCAATTTTAAAAATTAATAATACAAATCTATACCATAATTCATCGCAAAACTCTTTTTGTGTCCCTCTAAAAAAAAAAGAAGGAGTTCTTTTAAAAGAAAAGGGAGTTAAAAAACAATCTTCGTTCTTCTTTTATTAATTTAATTATTTGTTTCTCTTATATTAAATCTTAGCTTTTACTACTTGATCTAGTTAATTTTGTCTTTTCAATTTCCATCTCTTCAACATCTTCATCATCTGAATCACTTAAACTATGAACATCAGAATCATCAAAATGCTGTGAGTGCTGATTCTTTTCACTTATTAAAGCTCCAGAATCATCATATAATGGGTTGAATTTCTTGTAATTATTTCCATCATCATTTGGATCGATATAATCACCTTTATTATAGTCATCATCATCATCGTCATCATCATCATGTGAATGTAAATGGACATGGTTACCTTCTTCAATATCATCTATTTCTTCCACAATTGCACCATCGTCTTGTTGTCTTGAAACTGATCTACCTTGCTCCTCCTCTTCTTCTTCTTCTTCTTCGTCATCTTCATCACTACTGATATCTTCATCGGATGATTTATCCGGTACTTCAGATGCATTATTAACTAATTCTTGTGACATATATTTAGAAAAATGATCATCTTCATCATCTTCTTTCTTTTCAAATTTTTCATTATCAAATAAAAATCCAGCTTTAAAATCACTTTCTTCAATTACTTCACCAGTACCTTCATCAAATGTATTCAGTGCATTATCTTCTTCGTCATCTTCTTCGTCATCTTCTTCTTCACCACCTCCTAATATAGAATTATATTTTTCTCTTATATCATATAATACATTACTAACATATTCTTCCCAAATTTCTTCACTAACTTTTTCATCAATTACTTCACTTAAAGTATTTGTTGGATATGATTGAATAAATTTTACAACTTCTTCAGCTATTAATGTTAAATGACCCATATAACCTAATCTTAAACCATTATTTGCAATTTCAAATTCTGTACATAATTTTTGACCATGAATAATTTTTTTAGTTATATCACCACGATCAAATAAATCAATTGCAAGAAATTTATTAAATCCAATATCCATTGAACCATTTAACACTTGTTGAACAATATCGAAAACAACATTATGTAAGAAATTATTCCATGGGAATTTGAAAAACATATCTAATATATTATTTATAATTTGTGTATCATAAAGTGATATTTTCCATTCATCACCAATAACTGGTTTTGATCTAATTTCATCTTCACTTAAATTTAAATTTTCATGAGGTTCTTCATCGTATTGATTATGTAAAATCGAATCATCATTATCACTTTCATTTTTAGAATTAAATGAATCAATTGTATCATTAAAATCATGATCAAATTCATCTTTTGAATTTGAATTTGAATTTTTAGAATCTTTAGAATTTAGTTCATTCAGTTCAGGAAGTAAAATTGGTTCATTATATTTAAAACTAATTGGATCAAATTCTTTCATTTTATTTCTTAATTCATTTCTTTCTTCAACAACATCATAACCTTTATTATCATTAACTAAAGCCATATTTGAACAATGTAATAATTCAGCAATTAATTCACAAACTTTAAATCTTTCAAATCCTAAAGGTTCAATTGGTCCAATTGAAGTCTTCAAATTTGATGGAGTTACTAAACTTTCTCTATCACTACTTAATAAATCATTAAATTTACCTATCCTTTCACTGAAAACTTGTAATAAATAACCTAAATAAATTGGATCTCTACCAGTTGGTGGATGACTTTCTAAAGTAATATATAAAATTGGTAAAATATCATAATCACTATTATTTTTACGAATAATTTCAATTATAATTCCAACTCCATTTGATAATGAATAACCACCTTTTAACATTATATCACATAATTTACACATCATTTCATAAGAAACTAATTCTCTAGTTAATTCATTTGGTCCAATTGTTGAGTTATCAGTTGTCGAATTTGCTGAAATAGTAATTAAAGCTTTTAATAAATCTGCAGCAGATGATTGTTTAACTAAAGTTGAATCAGTTTCATCAAAATCTAATGAATTTATTAATTTTGGAATTAATTTTTGATTTTGGAAAAAATCAATTATTGCTGTACTATTGTCTGGTTTATCAGTACTAATTAATTTTAATAAAAAATCCATTAATGGAGGATTTGATAAATGATTTATAAATTTATCAACTAAATCTAATTGATTTTCAATTAAATATTGAATCATTTCATCACATTTCATATCAAGTAAATGTTCCATAATTTTCATAAAATATGATGATAATTCAATTGAAAGTGGTTCAGTAGATTTAAGTACATTCCAAAGTTTAGTAAGATTTGATGTAGATTCCATAACTGTATCAGTTAATGACCAAACATCCGCACTAAGAATCTCAGTAGCAATAGTGGCATGACGTGAACGTTTATCTTCATCTGATTCTTCATCACTATCATCTCCCTTTTCTTTATCTTCTTCTTCCTCGTCTTCATCTTGTTCTTGTTCTTCTTCTTCTTCTTTATTATTATTAACTTGATTTTTATTTTCTATCATTTCCTTTTCTAAATCTTCATCTTTACCTTTGTCATCATCATCATCAGAATCTAAAACTTCTTTTACATCTTGTTTTGTTTCCTTTTTCATTTGAACTTCGATACCTTCATTATCATCATCTTGATCAATTTCAATATCTTTTGAATCTTCAATATTCTTGGAATCAATTTTAGAATTATTGTCTTGTTCTAAAATATCTGTATTCTCTACATGTTCTTCATTATTTTCATCTTCATTAATATCTAGTTTAGAAACTTCCATCGTTATATCTTCTTCTTGATCTTTAATTCCTTCACTAATAACTAAATCGAATAAAACTGATAATATTTCATCATCTCTTAAAAATTCTAAAAGTGCAGAATTATTAGATACTAATTCCTGTAGTAAATCATCTTCATCTAGTAATTTCATTAAAAATTCAGTCTTTTTATCTTCATCACCATTAACTTGATAATTCTCTATAATTGTTGAAACATTAGAAACGGAAGTAAATCCATTACTAAATTTCCAAAATGATCCTGACATAGTTAATTGTAATTAGAATTAGATCTGTAATTGTGATTGGAATTAGAATTATTAATAAATGATTGTTTGTATAATTCTGTGTGTTATTATGAACTTGTGAAATTATGAAATTATGAAATTGTTTATGATCCGTGTGTGATTTTTTTAAATCCTCTTGTGTTTATTTCAATCAAAAAAAAAAGCCTATTGCTTTGAATCCACCGATAAAAATCGATAAATACCACTAATATAAATTCTATTTGACCCACAGGTAAAGTTATAAATCACTAAACGCCAAATAATGCCCCAAAATCAAAAACAAAAATAATATCAAAACTTTGTTATATTTATCGTGGTCTTTTCCGCCAAAAGGGTGCTGCTTTTAATAAACTTTTGAGTTCTCTGCCCTTTTTGTCACTTATCCCTTTTCTCTGCGTCCCTAATGGATGAACTAAGAACCCTTGAATTACCTTCTATCTAAGTCTAGCAATAAGAATACTTGTCTTAAAATTTTAGTTGTTAACCACAAGCGTCTAAAGGCTGTCGTTTGATAATTTGCGAAAAAATTCTCTGAACCTCACACGAAAGGGAAAATTTTTCAACACACTCAAAACTTTGTGGTAAACCATCTGTTAAACTTACTTATAAAGAGAATGTTTAGACTGTTAAGTTTAATTAGGAACCAAACTATTAAGAGTTCCATTATTCAAAATCATTTTTGGAGAAATTTAGCAACTTCTGCAAATGTTTCAAGTCAAATAACCTCACCATTTACATCATCAAATGGAACTAAAACTTCAGTTAGTTTAGATAATTTAAAACTACTTAAATTCGATTCAAATGGGTCTGATCGTTTATACGCTGTTTTAAGACTTCACAACATCCCATACCTTGTAACAAAGGGTGATAAAATAATATTACCAACTAAAATGAAAGGTGTACAAGTTGGAGATCAATTAGATATTACAAAAGTTACCACTATTGGTTCACCAAATTTTACATATAATGATTCAAATGGTATACCTAAAGAATATTTCAATTTAAAAGCTAATATTGTTGAAATAACTAGGGAACCATATTATGAAGTTTACAGAAAGAAACAAAGATGTAGAAGATTAAAGACTTTCCAAGTGGAAAATTTCCAAACTGTTATAATGATTGATGAACTTTCTTTAGCTTAAATACTTAACCCTTCACAGATGAATAATGTAAATAGACAAATAGAGAATAGGGTACTAGACTAAATTAAAGAAAAAACCAAAAAAAAAAACCCCACCCAGTGTATATATATAAAAATATATAATTAATTTTTAACTTTTTCATATTTTAACTTCATATTATTTATTATATCCCTCACTCAGGTGTGACGAATTTACATATAACTCAATTTAATTTCTTCTTACTATTGTACTTAATCATATGTGAAATTTTGGTCTTGGAGAAATCGAAATCTTCAGGCTTCAAAAATTCATGACTTAATAATTCTTTAGCAGTTGGTCTCTTCTCTGGATCGATTGTAAAACATTGATTTATAAAATCTTTAGCTTGTGACGAGATAGATTGTTTCATATCATCTGGTATAGGTGGAGCTAATTTAGTTTTACCAATCTTGTAAATTGCACTAATAACGGCTTCATTAGACCATGGTCTATGACCTGCAAACATCTCTAATACCACACATCCTAATGACCAAATATCAATTTTGGCACTATACCCTTGTTTCTTATCTTCAATCATACTATCAATAACTTCTGGTGCCATCCAAAATACGGTACCTTGCATGGACATTTCTGCATTATTAGCGTAAATATCTTGGGAACGTTTCGATATACCAAAATCAGATATTTTACAAATCCCATCAATGTCTAGTAATAAATTATCAGCTTTTAAATCACGGTGTAAGATCCCATTTGAATGAATGTATTGTAACCCTTCTAAGACTTGACGAGTAATAAATTTAATCAATTGTTCTTCAAAAGCTCCATAACTTTTCAAACATGAAGATATGGAACCACCTCCAACATATTCCAAGAATAAACTATACGTATCCCCAGTATTTTCAAATCCTAAATATTGGACAATATTAATATGATCTAAATCTTTCATAGTCTCGACTTCTTTATGTAACGCATCCAATCCTTCATATG
Source organism: Yamadazyma buinensis (assembly GCA_030571035.1). Lineage (NCBI taxonomy): Eukaryota > Fungi > Ascomycota > Pichiomycetes > Serinales > Debaryomycetaceae > Yamadazyma > Yamadazyma buinensis. Next base: position 131,039 of record JAJLWZ010000018.1, on the reverse strand, counting down.
TTTTAGATTTTGTCTTTGCTGATACGGTTGATGGTACAACAACTTGTTTAACCGCAATCATTTCACCAGTGGTAACATTCAACGCAATATAAACAGACCCGAAAGATCCTCTACCAATTAATTCCCCCTTAATCCATGCGAACTCCTCCAATTCACCATGTTTCCTAATCTTACTAACAAATCCCTTTTCAATCTCCTTAGATGTGACTTCAAATACTTTCTGACCCCACATCTTAGTATTTGATCTTCTTAAACTGCCTAAAGTAGGTTGTCTTTCAATTTTATCCGTTTCAACTAATCTTTTACGACGTGCTTCGTTGGCTACAACTCTAATAGTTTTCATTCTTCTTCTTAATTTTGGTTCAGACCCACCATAAAATACTTCATCTAAATCAGCACTTGGATTGGAAGGCGATACATTTGCACTTGAAAATGTTCTTGAGATACTTGGAACCCTAAGTGGCGGTGCAGACAACTCAGATGTCGGTTTATTGCATTTATGGCCCATTTTAGTTGGCTGTGGTGGCACCTCATGTGTTAAATTGCTTGGAGACGTTGGTGAATCATCAATAATAGGTTTATCAAGGTTGGTATTGGGGAAGAATTTCTCAAGATTGTTGTATAATTCTTCCACTGGTGGACGAATATCCATCCTACTGGTATCAACTGGTTTAATTGGTGATTTCTTGATTGGTTTCATAAAGAAATCATCATCGTCATCTACTTCAGTATCTGCGTCTTCTCCAGTAGTTGTTGTTGTGGTGGTTGTGGTGGTGGTGGTGGTGGTACCAATTTTAGGTGAATTACCCTTCTCATTTGGTTTCAATGGTTTAACAAAGAAATCATCCTCAGATCCACTGTCATATTCATCAGGGAAATTTTGGAACTTAATATCATTCTCCTTAAACGCATCAGCATTCAAATTCCTAGTTTCAAATTTCCTACTACTCAGTCTTGAATTGATTGATGAACCCCTACGAAGTGTTGAACTCGATCTAGTCAAACTTAATTTCTTATTCAATGGTGGTGGTGGGGCTGCACGTTTAGCTACAAAACTATCTGATCTTTCAGCTGGATAATCTTTCAATGGATTCAAGGTAGTTGAAGTGATTGGGGAATTGATTGAATCTACCGCTGATGATGAGTAAATGTTCGGTATGAGTTTTGGAGCCTTCGCTTCAAATGGTGATTTTCTACGTTGATCAAAATCAATTTCTCTACCCTTTTTTCTGAGGACTCTAAAAGTGTTACTACTATCATTAATTGAATTTGGTGAAGGAGTAGATTTATCCTCAAGTGAATTGGTATCGATTTGAAGACTTGGAACTTTAGAACGATCAAGTTTTTGGTTTGGAAGTGATAATTTAAATGGGAAAGATTTTGGGTTTGTGGAAGAAGGAGGCAAAAACGGGAACTCAGAAGATTCTTTAATTTTATTCAAACTGTTGTTTGCTTCCTCTTTAAAATTCAAGTAATCGACTTTATCACTTGTACTCTGAAGTAAATATTGAGGTGTGGCAGGGTATACATTTTCACCTTTAATTTCAAAACTTTTTGAATCCGATGAATTGGTGGAAAATGTGTTACCACTTGGTGAAGATAACTCTTGACGAACCAAGATTTTTCCTAATGATAACTCAATGACTTTAATTAATACTGAATCCGTTAACGATTCACCTTCAAGGTGATTAATATCCGTTAAATGGAATGTAATTCTCCCAATATCAACGATCCCCAAATCTTTAATTATTATAGACTTAATAATTGACGCATCAGTTATATCTTCTTTACCAAATCTTAAAAGTGAAAAGATCTTGTTATCTTTAGTAACTAAAACCAGTGTCTCCCCACTATTAATATTATCATCCAAAATCGGTAAGTAAGACTCATCAATTTCCAGTAAGATAATAGTTGAATCGATTTTTTCAGGTTTCGAATAAATCAGATTAGAATCATCAAATGGTGTAGATGCCCTAGGTAACGTCTGATTCATATTAATATATTGTGGTTCACTACTTGAATTATAACTCTCGAAATTCTTGGAAATGAAAGAATCAGCGTTTGGACTAATTGGAGAATCGATTTTACTACTCCTATTACTCTTATTAGTTGATGCTTGTACCTGTTTCACTATCCCTGCGGCCTTATCAGTCCCATACTTTCTGAAAGTACTTAAGATCCCACTTTTCCGATTTGGTAAGGCAACATCATCAGGACTTAATGTCATACCAGGATAATATGACTTCACTCTTGGTTCTTGTTTGATCTTAAGTTGGTCACGTAAGATGGTGGCACTATCACCTGAACCATGTCTTAAATGTTTCCTGAAAAAATTCTGTGATGTTTGACTCAATGGTTCTTTACTTGGTGGTAATGGTTTAGAACTAATATCTATTGTTGAGAATGGTCTTGATTTGGATGTTGTTGTGGATGAAGATGATGAACTTGTTGAAGTGTTTGAATTCGACGCTTTATGTCTAAATGCTGGATTTGGATTGGATTTCCTATTATCTTGTTTACTATTATATGGTCCATAAACAGGTGAATTAAGTTCATATATTCCAGATAAGGGAGACTCCGTGCCTTCTGGTTGGTTCTCTATCCTTAATAAATATATAAATCTTTCAATACTATTCATATCATTATCTAGCACTAAGATCTTACTCAATTGTTTCCAAGTAATAGAACCAGTATCATAATTACATAATTCCAAGAACCTATTTCCTGAGATTTCATTCTTACGGAACGTATCTTTCCAAGAAGTATTAAATTTATGAGTTTCCAACCATTTAGTAACATTTGCCATACTCCATCTATTAGAAGTATTAGATGATAAATTTTTAGATTGAGTTGACATTGCATACCTCACAAATCGTTTATCCTTACTAACTGCACTCGACGGAGTTAACGTCGAAGAAGACGAATTATTAGACGTAGTCGAAGACTCAGACCCATTCCTAATATGATCCTTTTTCGGAGCTGGTAAATCAACCGCCGTCTTTATATTACCACCATGGTAACTAGTATCAGGCAATGAATTCTGTTTTGGTCTCATCACAGAACTATCTGAGTACGACGACTGTGTGTCCTCCGTTGCTGCCTGATGAGGTAAATACATCGGTAAAATATCAAGCAGTGATCTCGATCTTGTATGACTTAACTGAATACCTTTATCTTTACCATGAAACTCCCCACTGGAATCATTCTGGGTTGAAAAACTGAAAAACTCAGGAACTTGTCCAATATCCATGCCGTCCCTCACACTCTCCAACGGACTATCATCCTCCTTCACCTCAATCACTGGTCTATCGAAATTAAAATCGAAGGAAATGTCCCTTAAAGATGGGTCAAACCCAGTATCAAACACAGACTTCCTATTAGCTCTCACATTCATCATACCATCCGAAGCCACACGGTGCTCCAACTTCTCCCTCTCGCCTCGCTTATCCCTCTCCTGGACCTCAGCCAGGGATGTATGTATCTGGGCGTCACTTACCGATCGTTTGCCTGGCCAAATGTCCTTTGACATCCTGTCAATACAAATTTAAATATAGCGCAGAAAATGAGATAATTCAGATACTCCAAACAGTGCGCATTTTTTAAATCTGTACCATTACACCACAAGCGGCTATTATTCCCTTTCAAAAGCAGTTGATTGTTACACTTACAGCGTGTAAGTGGTTGTGCTTGGGAATTCTACCTATTTTAAGAAGAAACGATGTCTGAAGGAGTGAAGCAATTGGAGTCCGTGGTGGAAAAATTGAAGTGGTTGTTTATGAGAGATTATGAAGACGCGGATCTAATACTGTTGATGTATGAAGCAATGAATGAGATATCTGAGTTATTGATGTATAAAGAGTTGGAATGCAAGGGAATTATGGTGAAAGGGGTATATAATAAGTACAAAAGCGATGTTTTGGAATTGAATTTGTATTTAGAGAAAGATATAAAGATGATGGAGGTACGTGATGATGATGTTTTTAATAGTGATTCTATTATTGAGATTATAAAAAGTGTGATTAGTGGTGGTAAGGATGGTGTCAGCCATTTCCAAATACTATTGAATAAGTTGATTGTTATACGAGATGAAAATAAAGATAAGGAGAATGAAATAATAATTGATAATTTAATGGTTTTACTACGACAATTTATTAATATTTTAGATAGTTCAGAGTCACAATTACTAAGTTTCTTGAACAAGATACTCAACAATGAATTACGACAGTTATCGAATCTACAATTACAATTAGTTGACTCGGATTTATTTCTTAATCAAGATCAAATACAAGAGATTAATCAATTAATTGAGAATTTAGTTAAGAAAGTCTCAGTACCTGATTCAAAGAATGAAACATTTCAAGGATTCCAGAGTAAACTGGGGTTCGAAAGTGATGATTTGAATTTCAAGAATTTATTCTACTTATTCTTACAGATTATTGGATTTAAATTTGATCCGTCGCTGATTGACTATGATTTCTCAAGTATCATAAAATTAATGGTTTCGATATATAAACGTCAGTGTAAGATCAAGTGGGTTGAAGTTAATGATTTCAATAACCTTGAGTCTAAAATCGAAGTGATTGATAATTTATTCTTGAACCCTAATGGTGTTGCTCTGGTTAAAATGAATCATTTAAAACCTATTGCTTCTAATTTACTTAGTAAATTTAGTTTTTTCAATAAGAACCAAACCCTTCAAGACTTATTAACCCCACAAACTCAAGTTCATGCTCAAGTTAAACAAGAGATACATAAGAAGGTAAATCAAATAATCCTTTCAGATCGTGATCAAAATGAATTATTCAGAAATATTAAAGGTATAATAATTCAATTAATTGAATTAACTTTTGACTTTGACCCATTGTTTGAAAAAATATTTAAATCATATATCAACATTTTAAACAGTAACGATAAAAGTTTAGTTGTCTCAGAAGATTTGGATTACTTGAATGATTTGATTTTACTAGTTAATAGACTCGTTGATTTTGAGAATGATGAAATCGAAGGCGGTGGTGGTGATGGTGATGAAATTTATAGAACTGCTTATAATTTTTTCCAACTTCATAAACTATTATCCATTGAATTCCTAAATGAGAATTCTAACGCTACTTTACTCATGAGATATTGTGTTTATAATTGTAAGAAAGATATTGATTGTACGAGAGTTATATTGAAAAAATGGAATAAGGAAGTATTGATTGTGAGTCAATTGAATCATAGTTTAGAAGCAGTTTGGTATGATTATTCTGTTAAACTGGTTCAATCTACCGTTTTCAAAGTATGGTTGAAATCATATAGGGATATTAAACGATTGAATGATGGTGCTAGTACTTACAATGATAAGAAAGTTCAAGCGAAGGTATTAATTTCTAATTGGAGTCCTAAACTTACGGAAATTGGAGAGTTTAAGGGTAAAGCTGATAAGTTTTTCATGAAGAGGTTTTTAAGTAAATGGAATAGGAAGTTCAAGGTTTTAAAAGATGATGAATCTAAAGCGGTTGGATTTTATAATGATTCACTTACATCTTCGTTTTTCAATATCGCTAAAACTAATAACTACCATTTCCAGGAGTTAGAAAAAATTTCTGATGATTTCTACCAAAGGTACTTGCACACAACTGACAGGATCATATTAAGCTACATTTTTAAAATGTGGTATACCAGTCTTGACCAAAATTTACCTATGAAGTTAAAGGAACTTTCAATGATTGAGCACCAAGCACAAGTATCCAAGTACTTCAAGAAATTTCAAACCAAGTACGAATATTCTAAGAAATTGAACGAAGTGGTTAAATCGAATCAGAAAATCTTGGTTTCTTATTTCTTTCAGAAATGGACTCGTTTGAATGATCTCCATACACTTGCGGATCTTTTCGTATTGGATAAGAATAAGAAACGTAAGGAAACATTATTTCAGAATTGGGCGTACTGCACTGATCTTAACAAACGAGCTATTGAGTTTAGGAAATCGAAGAGTGCCCCACAATTTTTCAAAATCTGGAAATTAAAAGTTCAATTGAACAGGAAGATCATGAATTTGAAGGCGGTAGATACGTTCGAAATCAAGAAGTTTCAAATTGATCCGTATTTCAAGAAATGGCAAGTGGGGTATAAGTATAAGGGGTTGGTAAAAATGTTTGATGAGAGATTAGTACGTTTATTTCTCAATCAATGGGTAAGTAAGTATGAAGATACTCAAGAATTGAAAAAGATATCATTAGAGATGTTTGAAAAAAATTCTACAAAGTACCATTTCGATATTATTTATAGTAATTTTGAATTTCAAAATCAATTACCTGAAGTGGCTGATTCTTTCTTCACTAAACGGTTTTTCAAGAAGATACATGATAAATCTATAAAGAATAATGAACGACTTGAAGAAATTGAAGGTGAGTATATTAATGGCTCATCAATTAGGAAAAATCATTCACTTGATAATCAATTAATTCTCCAGAGTGTGATACGGTTATGGAAATCAAAATATGAAGAGAAGTTTAAAGAATCAAGTGAATGGAAACTAAGTATTTTCCAAAATCAAATTACTAAACCAAATTTACAAAGGAAATATTTGTCAACTTGGGTTAACAAATATAATGAGACTATGGAATATGAAAATGAATTAGAATTAAAATGTCAATTGTTTTTAAGAAAGTCTAATCATAAACGTTTATTCTTTAATAAATGGTTAAGCAAACTAAATAAATTATCCGATTTAAATTCCCAATCATTTGAATTTGAGTATAAGTTGTTACATAAGAAATACACAGTGATATGGTACGACAAGTACATGAATAAATCCCATTTGAATGACTTATGTCAAGCATTTCTCGATCATAAGGAACTAAAACAACAGCGTGAGATCTTGAGTGGTTGGTCAATGAAGTATATTAAAGTGTTGAGTAGACATCAACAAAGTTGTGAATTATTTATAAAACGTTGGGAATCAAGTCGTATCAAGGGAGTTTTCGATATTTGGCAATACAAAGTAAATGAATCCAATAACAAGAACAATGAATCCACGATAAATTCAAATTTCTTTGATACTTCCACAAACTCAATTTTCAATGAATCACCATTAGCCACAAAGAAAAAATCCAAAATCGATGATCAAGTCCATGAAAGTTACTTGAACTCACCGATTAAACTGAACATTTCCGTACCAGTGATTCAACCCATGCCTAACACACCATTACTCAGCCAATCGAATGTCAGTCCAACGAGAGCACAAACTAGTAATCGTTTGAAAAACGAGAAGATTCAAGCGTTAAGGGACCATTACGGGAGGGCAAGGGACCTGATTGTACGTAAACCATCACCTAAGAAAGTTCCAGTGAAACCATACTCGTTCTTAAGCACCAATCTGAAATTGAGTCCACCTGACCCACCCAACTTTTCATCCACGCCCTTACCACCACCACCAAAACCCAAAAGTCCAACCATGATGGCTACCAAACCACTAGATACCCCCAGACCAGGATCACCATCACCGCCACCACCGCCACCGCTCCAACGTTCAAGAAGCCAGTTCAGTTCACTGACGCTTCTTTCAAGCGACTTGATGTATGGCCATATCAGCCAGAACGATATTGATACCGCCAAACGATTACGGAAAATAACACCTATCGTTATACCGGATGAAGACGAGGATGATGAACCTATCATGGCCAATGTGTACACTATCAAACAACGGAATAGTCTAACTAACTAAGTTAATGTATATTACTATATTTACCTATAAACTCTCATTTTCAATCAGGTCAATCTCCCTATTTAACTCGTCTTCAATCTTTTCGAAATCAACATCAGGCAAATCACCAACTGGTTCATCAACTTTTAAAAACTCAGTTACTCCAAGTCTCTTGTAAATAAATATGTAATCGGATTTTATTATTGGTGAATTCAAAATCTCCAAAATCCTCCCCATATCACCTGTCACATACGCCTCTTTCACCAACTCGACCGCAAAATCAACTAACTTCCCTGGTGAATTGTACTCCTTCAAGATCTTGAGGATCGGGTAGATAGTGTACCCTTTGAACGCTGGGACCGACCCGACAACCTCCCAATCCCCCACCGACTCGTTCTCGTAGTCCTCGATCTTAGTGGAGGTGACTAGTAAGTCGACTGAGTTCCATATCTCAGACAACTCCTGTGGCGTCTCTGTCTTGTCGTAGACGATGCTATCATTGTGTAGTTCTAAGAACCTGGTGGCACCTGACATACAAGTGGGGACGTCCATGTGGATTGTGATAGGTTCAGATACGTTCATCGACGTGACGTAGGTGTTGATTAATGCGATGGAGTGGCCACCAGGGTAATTGAAACTGGAGATGTAGGACAGTGTTAAAGATAAGAATTGAGCTAGTAACGCGATGGCGATTGTGATGTAGACTAGGATTTTCGATGGTGTGGAAGTTTGGGATTTTTGGATTAGTGTGGATAAGGAGGTTGATGCCAGGAGAGTTATTATTGGTACCGCATATATTATGAATCTTAACTCCTTATGACCTTGAATCGACATGATAATGATGTAAATGATGGATGAAATGAATAACACTCTCAATGAATTTTTCGAAGGACGTGGTACCATTTTGGAATTTTTAATGGGTTCATTAGTACTTGATGGGTCCTTGAACATTCCAAACACGGATAAAACCAAGATGATTGGGGGTTTAAAGATTTTAGGCAAGTAATTAGTGAAATACGCAGTGAATGGTTCAACCCCCCAATTCGAAGATTTCCCATCGATCACATTGTACTTCAATGACGTCAACTCCGGCACAACCATCTGGCCCCAGAAGTAGGAGTCGAAACCCAAGCTAAGTAAACCGCCGGATAACGTTCCAGCAACCAACATCACCACATTCACGATGAAATCAGATTGGTGGAATAAACTAGATACAAGGGCAATTATACATCCCAAGACGCCGACTTCGAGGCGGAAGACGGTGCCGACAAAGGATAACCATGATAAACCAGACATCTCGCCCTTCAAGATCTTGCAGAAGGCGTGGTTGACGAATGGGAGGGCAATGAAGTTGGGTAAAGTCCTTGAAGCGTAGTACAAGATGTGGAATTGGGTCGATACCAAGAACAAGAAACATGTTCCAATAATCGACTTTCTTTTCGATTTCTTTGCCACGAAATCGATCTTGGTGATTGTATCACTTAGTTTGATCAAGTAGATCCCGTTGACTAGACCAATGACTAACCTCACAAAGATTTGGAGGTAGAATTGATCGTTTGACCGCCAATCGACGCCGAAAAACTCCAATGCTTTCAAGACGGGGTACACTATTCCAGACACGAGTAACCCACCAATGAATGTTCTTGGTACGACTCCAGGGAATTGAATGTGGTCGTAATGGTTGAGTTGGTTTGGTAAGATCCCGTAATTTAAGATATCGTGTATAGCTTGGATATTGAATGATTCTTCCACTTTCGTGTATGGAGATATCACCAAGTGTAGTATGATGGTTCCTATCACCACGAATTTGAACAATTTATCCATCTCTTCTCTGTATCTCTCTCTTTTTATCTCTTAGTAAATGATGATATGATGGGGAATCAAAAATATTCGCAGCTTTTTTGTAACAGAATCACAAGAACAAAGAGATAAAAGAGATGGATGAAATACCTGATCTCGTCTCTGAATTACCCACAGACGTCGACTTCACAATCAGCAACATCGACTACGACGCACGAGAGTCCAAAGCCAGTTCAGTGCCGTTAAGAACGGATAGGAAAGTCCCAATAACGATTATTACTGGGTACTTAGGATCTGGTAAATCAACTTTATTGAAGAAGATAAGTCAAACCAGTAATAAACGACTAGCCATCATCTTGAACGAGTTTGGTGACACGTCAGCGATCGAGAAATCCATCACGATTCAGGATAATAACGATAAGGACGGCAAAGAGGGAGTTCAAGAGTGGTTGGATTTGGGGAATGGATGTTTATGCTGTACTGTTAAAGATAATGGTGTTGTGGCGATCGAACAGTTGATTGAGAGGTCAAAGGATAAGATCGACTATATCTTGTTGGAGACCACTGGTGTGGCGGACCCGTCGCCTATAGCACGGATGTTCTGGTTAGATGAAGGACTCTCATCGAACGTTTACATCGATGGAGTGGTTACAGTTTTAGATTCACAGAATATTAGTGAGTGTTTAGAAGATGTGGGTGGACATTGGCATAGGTCGAATAATCATTTGAAATCTGTTCAAATCGAAGGAGGTGTAACTGAGGAGGATGTGAGGGAAGAGGAAGAGATGTTGAGGGAAGGGTTAACTACTGCTCATTTACAAATCGCTTTAGCTGATACGATCTTATTGAATAAGGTTGATTTGATTAAGTCTGATACTTTGAAAGTGGATGAGATTGAAACGAAAGTGAAATCAATAAATAATTCATGTCCGATTTATACTACATCATTTGGAGATATTGAATTAGATAAAATTTTAGATCTTCATGCATTTGAAGGGAATTCAGAAAAGGTCCAGAAATCAATAAATCAAACTAGTTCATTCCATGATCATAGAATTTCAACTGTTACTTTATGTTTCCCATTTTTCAGCAACTTAAAAGACTTTAATAACCTTGAGAAATTCATTCAATACGTTTTATGGGAGAGTAAAGCAAATAATCAAGAGATTGAAGTTCATAGACTTAAGGGGGTTTTAGTATATCAAGGTAGCACACCAGATGTAAGAGTTATTCAAGGTGTGAGAGAGACATATGAAATTATCCCCAATGGGAAATTACTACCTGAAATAAAAGAGAATAAACTCGTTTTCATTGGTAAAAATTTGGTTCAAGAGAATTTATCAATTGAATTGTCCAAGTACTTATCCTGATTCCTTCTGTTACCTTACCCTTTGTGGTTGGGTCATTATGTAAATATATATCACATGTAGTTCTAATTCTAGTAGGTAGAGAAGAAAAAAAGCATCTCTCAAATCTCAAATTTTCAACACACAAATGGCAGATCAGAAAGGTTCAGTCCCAGTTGATGAACCTACGAAAGTAGTGGAAACCAAACCAATAGAACTGAAACCAGTGGATGTTAACGATGTGAAGGATGTGAAAGTGAAGAAAGGTTGGTCGAATCCAGCATTAAAAGCTATGGGGATCCCCAGGATTTCATTCCCATCTAGAAACTGGATGATATTTTGGAGTGTCCTTGCTGGTATTGGAGGATTAGCATACTACGATCGTACCGAACAGCAACGTATAAGAAAAGAGTTTATGTCGAGGATTGAGAAATCTGGTGATGAAGTTTATGAAGTGAATAAATTACCTAGGAAATTAACTATATTTATTTCACCTCCACCAAATGATTTCTTAGAAAGTTCAATGATTTATTTTAGAAGGTATATTAAACCTATTTTAAATGCTGGATCTTTAGATTTCGATATTTTGGTAGGTAATAAACAGGGAGATATTAGAACTTCAGTAAGTGAAAGAATAAGGCAAATGAGAAGAGATGAATTAAAGAAACAAGAAGAATTGAAAGTTTTAAAAGAGAAAGAAGATTATGATAAATCTTGGAAGAAATTTGTCACTGTTACTATCCCAAATATAATTAAGAGTCCATTTGTCAAGGAAGAAATCGTTGAAGAAACAAAGAATTTCCAAGAATTGATGAAAGTTAAAGATGTTGTGGGTATTTTTTATAAAATTCAACCAAGTGAAAATGTCAGAGAAGATAGTGTAGATCCTGAAACTGCAGGCGGTGTAGTTTGTATAGGAAGAGGTGCATATAAGGAATATATTCAAGGTGTTCATGAAGGATTATTAGGTCCATTAGATCCTCCTCCAATTGAACCAGTTCCAACTTCTGAACCAGTTTTATCAGAAATTAAAACATCAAATCAAGGAGGTGAAGTACAAGCTGTAGAACTGGTTAAGGTTGAAGAAGTTGAAAAAATTGAAGAAAAATCCGTTGATAATAATGAAACTGATAATGATGATGATGAAGAAGGACCAAAAGCTGCGAAACCATATATTGATCCAAAAGATTATAACACCAGTCAAATTGCCCCAGAATTTAAAGATCACAATTTAGATAAACAAAATATCCCATTATTCTTTGAACAACCAATTTATGTATTTTTAATCCCAAATTTATTAGGATTTAAAAATATACCTGTAAATATTTATAAATGGTTTAATAAAAGAGCCACTGCACAAAATTTCAGTGAACAAACAATGCATATAATTGAAAATAAGAGTAGACAATTTGAGATGGAAGATAAAGATTTATGTAAAGATGAAGAATTAATTTGGCCCAAAAAATGGGTTGAAATTGGTAAAGGTAAAAATTCTGAATGGATTCAAGAAGTTGTAATTGATGAGAGAGTAATGAAGCATTTGAGAGTTTATAAATGATTCAATCCGTTATTTAGGGATCATAAAGGGATCAGCATAATAGATCAGCACAATAGATCAGCACAATAGATCAGTAGTTCTTAAAAGAGTATAAATAAGGGCATAAATAGTCCGAATAACTGTAAATATACAATAATTCTTCCGGTACCTTTTTTGTAAAAGTCCTGGGGTTCCATTCCAATTCCTTTAGAAATTCCTTTTAAAATTCCATTTGCCATATTTTATATTTCCATAGGCCATCTGTTTCTCTCTTCTATTTCCCCTTATTTTTATAAATCCCTACGGATCTCTCCATAAAAGCGAGTTTCGGTTTATTAGAATTTGGAGGAGTTATTATATCTTATATCTCTAGCCAGTAATAAATGGCAGGTCTTTATCTATTATTCTATTATATTACTTATTACTCCTATATTATACTATTAGTACTCCTATATACTCCTATATTCTCCTATATACTCATATATACTACTATATACTCATATATACTACTATATACTACTATATACTACATTTCTAATAATACTACAATTTGCTAGTAAAAAATCCAATGTGACACTGTTAGTGTTGCAACTGCCACATAAAGAAAAGATCTTAATAGAGAAAGTTAAAACGGGCCATAAAGAACCGATGAAATCCGATGGGAAATTTTATGGGGGAGGGCAAAAGACACCGAACTAATACACCGAATTAATCAGCCGCAAATGAAATTACAACGGTTCTTAAGAGTGTTCAGAGAAGTACTGGAGATATCTGTCACTTTTGTGTAACACTGCCCTTTTCCACTGGGTTTTTCCAATGCTTTTGCAATTGGACCCTTCTAACTTACTTCTAACTTACTCCTTACTCCTTACTCCTTATTACTTATTACTTATTACTTATTACTTACTCCCGTCTAATTAATATCAACTCTTTTATTTTCTAATGCAACGACAATTTTATGAAACATTTTCACTGAGTCATTGCAGTGATTCTCGCACCGTTACAGGTGACGAGTTTTATTGGATGAATTATTAATTAACTGATAAGGGATTTACACTTTTTTTTAACACTGTTAATGCTTAAACTAAGAGATTAACTTCAATTGGAGTGTAGAATATTTATATTTTTTTTATTGTATAAATTAACTAAATATCCCCCTGGTATTTGGCCTTTTTTTTTTTTCTTCTTCTTCTCTCTTTCTCTCTCCCACAAACAAGTACAATTTACACATAAAAGATGGTATTACCAAACGAACCAGAATTTCAACAAGCTTATAAAGAATTAGTCAATGCTTTAGAAGATTCAACTTTATTCATTGAAGAACCAAAATATAAAAAAGTTATCCCAGTTGTTTCAGTCCCAGAAAGATTAATTCAATTTAGAGTTGCTTGGGAAAATGATAAAGGTGAAATTGAAGTTAATAATGGTTTTAGAGTTCAATTTAATTCTGCTTTAGGTCCATATAAGGGTGGTTTAAGATTTCATCCATCAGTTAATTTATCAATTTTAAAATTTTTAGGTTTTGAACAAATTTTTAAAAATGCTTTAACTGGTTTATCAATGGGTGGTGGTAAAGGTGGTTGTGATTTTAATCCAAAGGGTAGATCAGATAATGAAATTAGAAGATTCTGTACCGCTTTTATGAATCAATTATCAAGATATATTGGTCAAGATACTGATGTTCCAGCTGGTGATATTGGTGTTGGTGGTAGAGAAATTGGTTTCCTTTTTGGTGCTTACAAGAAGATGCAAAACAATTGGTCAGGTATTTTAACTGGTAAAGGTCTTAACTGGGGTGGTTCATTAATTAGACCTGAAGCTACCGGTTATGGTGTTGTTTATTACGTTGAAAAAATGATTGAAAAAGCTACTAACGGTAAAGAATCTTTCAAAGGTAAAAAAGTTGCCATTTCTGGTTCAGGTAATGTTGCACAATTTGCTGCTTTAAAAGTTATTGAATTAGGTGGTGTTGTTGTTTCATTATCTGATTCTAAAGGTGCTATTACTTCAACTGAAGGTATTACCGTTGAACAAATTAAAGAAATTGGTGAAGCCAAGATTAATTTCAAATCATTAGAAGAAATTATCTCCGATACTGCTTCTGCTGCTTTCACTTCAAATAAAGTTGAATACCATCCAGGTGCTAGACCATGGACTTTAGTTAAAGAAATTGATATCGCTTTACCATCAGCTACTCAAAATGAAGTTAGTGGTGATGAAGCTAAAGCTTTAATTGATGCTGGTTGTAAATTTATCGCTGAAGGTTCAAATATGGGTTCCACCGCTGAAGCAATTGATATTTTTGAAGAAAATAGATCAAACAGTGTTTGGTATGCTCCAGGTAAAGCTGCTAATTGTGGTGGTGTTGCTGTTTCAGGTTTAGAAATGGCTCAAAATTCTCAAAGAGTTAAATGGACTGCTGAAGAAGTTGATTCAAAATTAAAAAATATTATGTACAATTGTTTTGATAATTGTTATGAAACTGCTCAAAAATATTCAAAAGAAAAATCAGATTTACCTTCATTATTAAAAGGTGCTAATATTGCTGGTTTTATTAAAGTTGCTGATGCAATGTTTGATCAAGGTGATGTCTTTTAGATTAATAGATTATGTGAATGAATGAGTTTTTTAAACCCTTTTCTCTACCCCTTTTTTACTCTGCTTCTACTTAAATTAAGTATCGTTATGTAACTAACAGTATGTAACTAACAGTATGTAACTAACAGTATGTAACTAACAGTATGTAACTAACAGTATGTCTCACTCATAAAGTTATCTTAGTGACTGGTGAGAGAAAAAACGCGTTAAAGATGGAAGATATACCAAATGATTTAACGATACCACAATATTTACCATTAACAGTTGAAGGGATAAGAGATGCAAGTTTATTATCTACTAGTAGAGAAGAAGTCTTGACCAAGATAGACTCAAGTTTAAAAGCAATTAAAGAAGAAGTGGATAATTATTTGGATTTCATTATACAAGAGAATTTAGTGGAAGATAATGAAATAACTAAACAAATAATGGCCAATAATTTAAAGTCAATATCAATTATATTAACTCAAAAATTTAAATTAGAGAATTGGAAGAAAATTGGTATTCAAGTAAGGGATAAATTTAATTTTATACTGTCACAAGAATCTGAACTTCATTTATCAAATTTAAATACATTCCAAACCACCACAAAAGTCCCGATAAATGAATCAGTACGTGAAACTTATGAAGAATTTAAGAATTCAACCACTAGAGCACCAGAGTTAAACCTGTACTTGATATCGAATGATTTATATCAATTCGTGAAAAACATATCATTCATAATTGAAAACCCAGAAAATCCACTTCCTGATGAAGCAGCAGAGGATGAAGAATTATTAATGGAAGGTGGTACAATCAGTTTAAAAGATCCGTATTCTTTAGACTACTTTAAAGAACCAATGAAATCAAGGAGGTGTAATCACGTGTATGAGAAGAAACATATATTCCAAGTCTTGGGTGAAACTACTAAAACTTGTCCTGTCTCAGGTTGTGAAAGTAGGATTAGTAAGTTGGATTTGAAAGTTGATGAGTTGATGTTGTTGAGAGTTAAAGTGTTTGCTGCTAAAAGAGCTGCTCTAGAAGAAGAAGAAACTGATGGTATTGATTTAGAAAATGATGATGAAGAAGCAGAAGAAAGTGAACTTTTAGAGTAGTTGTTACCTTTCTTTACCCTCTTCCATCGTTTCCTGTCCTCCCAAGTCCTTTAGTTGTGGTGGTAATAGTTGTAGTAGTTGTTGTAGTTTGTAGTAATAGAAAAATAATTCGCGATCACAGACAGAAATCTGATTAACTGGCGGTTAAAACAAAGGGGTAAAGAAAAGAAGAGAAGGATGTCAATAAATTATTCAATACCTCATAGAGTCGATATCCCAGTGACAGACTTAGATGATACTGATGATTTATTATTTAATGAACAAATGGGGATTCATATAGGTAATGAAATTGATGATTTAGATTATGATACAAATGAACCAACAATTTGGAACAAGATATCAAAATTCTTAACAAGATCAACTTATAAACCTATTGAAACTTATGAAATGACTGATGCTTCAAGATTTGAAATTGATACTGATGGTGAAAGTAATTTAAATGATGATATTGGAGATATTGGGTATAATAATAAAGATAATAAATTTAAAAAATTAATAAGGAAACCTTTATTCGCTCATTTAATAATGGGATTAGCTATTATACTAGCCATTATAGCTTTCAGTGTGAAGATTAAGGGCAGTTATACAGTTTATACGAACCTCAAACCACTTTTACTGAATTCAACTCATGAATTTTATCCAACTACAATAGTTGTATCACTTGATGGTTTCCATCCTCACTATGTAAGTCCCAGGTTCACACCAACGTTACACAAGATGATGATGAATGATTATGGAGCCCCCTTTATGACTCCATCGTTCCCATCGTCGACGTTCCCAAACCATTGGACTTTAATCACAGGGTTATACCCATCTGAACATGGGATTGTAGGGAACACTTTCTATGATCCAACGTTAGATAAACAGTTTGTGAACACGAACCCTAAGGAGGGAGGTATCGATCCTGATTTCTGGCAAGGTGGGGAACCCATTTGGAAAACGGCGAAGCGTCAAAATGTTAATTCTGCCGTCCACATGTGGCCAGGTAGTGAAGTCCCAGGTGTTGGTATGGGTGGTGGTCCATTGGTGGTTGATAAGTATAATGGATCGGAATTGTTGTCGTCGAAAGTGAAACGTGTGATGGGATGGTTGGATGTGGAAGATATATCGAAAAGACCTGAATTGATTTTAACTTATGTGCCAACTATTGATCTGTATGGACATAAGTTCGGAATCAGTGGTGATGAATTAACTGGTGCTTTGGGTTATGTTGATGATTTTGTAAATTTAATGAAGAAGGAACTTACGGTGAGGAATTTAGATGAAATTGCTAATTTGATTATTGTTAGTGATCATGGAATGGCTCCAACTTCAAATGATAGATTGTTGTACCTTGATGATATTATCGATATCAAGAAAATCCAACATATAGATGGATGGCCATTATTTGGGTTAAGACCATACAAGGAACATTCAATAGACGATATATACAATGAATTACTTGAGAATATGAAGGGTCAAACCCTGGAAACACAAGAGAATTTTAAAATTTATAAAGTTGAAGATATCCCCAAGGAATATGAATTTGGTGGTGAAATAAATGATCATAAGTTTAATTATCGACTTGCACCAATTTGGATTGTCCCAGATGTAGGATACTCAATCACAACACACCAAAAGATGGAGGAAAGCAATAATGATTATTCACCTAAGGGTGTACACGGATACAACAACACCGACTTGCTTATGAGGGCCTTATTCTTGGGGTCTGGTCCATACTTCAAGGCGGCCATGCCAGGTGACACAAAGAAGATTAAACCATTCAGTAATGTGGAAGTGTACAATATTATCTGTGACACATTGAATATAATCCCATCGCCAAACAACGGGACGTTCCAGAACGGGTACGTCGTTCCTGTCGTGAACCAAGCGAATGCGTTGCCTGGGGACTGGACAGATGGGTTAGTTTACCCAAACTTAGATTTCCAAGTATCTCATATAGTAGACGATGCGACGTATGATTTATTATGGAAGCCTAAGAAGGTGGATGGTGGTGATGGAGTGAAGACTGTGTATGTGAGTGAGAATAAGGATCCGGCGAAGTCGATTGGAGTGGAGGAATCGTCGTTTAGTACGTTTGAACCTTCTTTGCCTAAGCCTTCGGACTTTTCTCCGACGTCTGTTGAACTGATTGAAACTCCTAGTGATCATATGGGTGGTGATAAAGGTCATATGGATAATGGTCATATGGATAATGGTCATATGGGTGGTGATAAAGATAAAGGTAAAGGAAAAGGTGGATTTGGAAATTTCTTACATAATATTGGAGATTTCATAGATAATGCAGTTGAAGATGTTTCACAAGAAGTAAGCGATATAGTAGACAGTATACTAGGAAACGGTGAAGGGATATGAGAAAAATATACATTTATGAGGTTTTTACCACACTTACTCTCTCTCTTTTTTTTATACATATACATATACTACAAAAAATGAACTACTTATAATTCACTTTAACTTTCTTAACAGTGGGTTCATCTAACCCATAACTCCATGATTCATCGTACAATCTCTCTCTAACGATCTTATCATTTTTAACCAGTGCCAAAAACTCCCTCGCCGTCTCGTCCAAACTCGTAAAGTACAGACACTCCACGGCCTCAGACCATTGGTCCACCACTAAAACGGCACATTTATGACAGATCACATACGCTTCGGACCTGATTAAGTTCTGGTATGTACGAAGTAAATAGTACATCGATACCTGTGTTGGCGTCGAGATCAAAGTGAGGAATTGGACCACTAGTAAATTCGAGACTTCTCCAAGGTCGTAGAATCCAGCGACGTGGATGAGACCCGAGAGTGTGAAGATATCTGTGGGGGCGGTGGTAGTGGTGGTGGTGGGGAGTCGGGCGGCGTATAAGTGGTAGATCAAGGGGTAGATCCATTCACGTGGGTGAGGGATGAACATGGAGTTGGATGTGGATTCACGCATGCCCGAGTCGAGGAGTCGTTTGAAGTGAGGCCAGCGAGCAACTAGTAGGACTTTGTGTACGTGGATTGTTTCGAAGATATCACTGTGATTGTGGTTGTGGTTGGTGAAGGCAGTATCGAAAGGTTCAGGATTAATATCGTATGCGTCTTTATCGTCTACTGTTTTAAGGCAGTAGATCGTGAAATCAGTGTACTCTGCATTCTCGAAATGTTCAATGAACTCAGACTCCCGTTTAGGGACCCCATTGTAAAACCCACTGACGAGCCCGAAACCTTTGAGTTTAAGTTCTAATGAGATATTCAATTTAGTATCATTGCGATGACTCTCATCGTCACTGAACTCCGAGTCCACCTCCGTCTCGTCCTCGTACCTCTGCCATCTCGTCGTCGAGATCCCGCTTCCATCCTCTGATTCAGAATCGATTAGCACGTACGTCAGTCTTCGACGCCGTTTACTTATACCGAAGATATATACCGAGTCGTTCGAGAACAACGCATCTTTCCAAAAGATCCTTTCTCTTTCACCTAATACCAAGTCATCGAGACCAATCAATGTGTCCAAGTCTGTTAAGTACATTACTTTCAATGATTTCAAGTTATATAATTTAACAATGAAGCTTAAACCAGTGTCACTAATTCCAACATTTAAAATAAGGTCCTCGTCAATCTTCGAATATACATTCAAGTTCTTACAATCCTCTGGTTTCGTTTGGAACTTGTTGGTTTGTGAAGTCGGGATAGGTAATGATATTTCACCATAGGATTTATTATCTAGATCATAAAATGAGATTCTATCATTCGCTACATTCATCTCATTATCCAACCCTCCTAAACTCCAAATCTTCCCACCCTGAAATATCGTAGAATGATTAAACCGACCAGGAAAATCAACTTTACCAACCCATTCACCACGTAATCTATCAAATACATGTATATCCAGCACAACTTCACCATTCGTAAGACCTCCATGAACGTATAAAAACCGTTTATCATCCGAAACACAACACGACTGTCTCGACCGGTCCAAAATCCTCCTATCACCCGCCTCACCTACTACAGGCGGCGTCTGCCACCTCTTCCTAACAATATCATAACACAACACACTATCCCTCGCTGAAAACCCATGGTTGGAATACGAATAATCCACCGTCGTCGCCCTCGCGTCGTCCGACACCACGCCGCCGATGATCCACACCTCTCCTTGGCCGATGTACACCGCCAGGTGTCCCTCCCGGTAGACGCCCTTGTATTTGGTGTCTACTTGCCATGTCATAGTTTTTAGATCGAGCAAGTACACGTTGCTGTCGAGGGTGTCGTCCTCGTCGAAGCCGCCGTACAAGAAGGCCATGTCGAGGTCGTCGCAGACGACGAGACGTGCCACGATGTTGTATCGAGGTCCATTATCGAATCTGTGGAGTATAACTGAGTCTCTCATCTGTTTGATCTGTGAGTGAAACTGTAAGAATTTGTTAGACCTTGGTGAAACGTAAGGAAAGAAGTCTTATACTGATGTCTGCGTGTAGGAATTTCGTTCTTGTTTAATGTATGTATGCGGTATTTGGTTTTCTATATTGTGTGGGTTTATTGTCTTTTGGGTCTTTGTATGATTCAGGTTTTAATGATTTAAAGGGTTCAATTTTGAAAATTTCTCATTTCTTCACGTGACTGCCGATAAGGAAATTTTTTTTTTTAGGCCCTTTAACATATAGAAGGTAGAGTTAAAGGTAGGTAAAGGTAGGTAGAGATAGTAAAGGAAGATACAGGGTAAAGATATCTATTTACATGGTTTCAAAAGGATCTGAATCAGTTTCACTAATCAAAATTTCAGCATCTTCCAATTCATCCTGTAATTGTTTCTTAAAAACTTTTAAAAATGCACGTTCAGTATTCGAATGATTACAAACGATAACTGATGAGCCAGACTCTTTAAAGAACAATGCTTCATGATGTGATAACTCACCGGTATAGTATACATCTGCTTCAACACCTTTAAATACACTGCCTCCTGAACCAGCACAAATAGCAATTGTTTTGATTTCATGGGTCACGTCTTTACCATTAGGAATCGACACTTGGACGTACTTCAAGTCCAAAGATTTCTTCACTCTATCAACCAATTCTGAGAATTTCAAAGGTGTCTTCAAAGTCACCAATCTACCCATCCCACAACCTTCTTCTTTCTCATCCGGAATAATCGCTGATCTACTCTCAATCTCCAGCCCAGCACCGATTCCATCCACCAAGAAATCGTTCACGCCACCAACAGCGCTATCTACCGCCGTATGCGGAGAATAAACGCTGATCTCGTTCTTAATCAACTTGATCAACGACCGTTGTTGTGGGTCAGCGGCCGTCACCGACTTGAGGCCCCTGAATATAAAAGGGTGGTACGCCATGATCAAGTTTGTCTTCGACTTGATGGCTTCGTCGACAACCAGTTGGGTTAAGTCGATAGTCAACATGATCTTCAAGGCTCGTTCAGCGTCGCTGAAGGATTCAACTAGTAATCCTGTGTTGTCCCATGTTGAATCCGCTAATTTGATCGGATAATGCTTTTGGACTGCGAGGTTAGTAAAGTCTGGTTCATTGGTGTGATTGGTCGTATGTGTGTGGTGTGGTTACGTACTGGCTGTAACTGCTCTTTTTATGCCTACTCTACTCATTTGAGATTTCTCAATTCTCAAAAATATCATCTCTACTTGCTTCTAAACCTGCACCAGAATTCGTTAGATACGACATCTACAAGTTGTCTATAGGTCTAGTGACTACAATTAGCTCACCTACTCTAGCTAGGTGTAAATGAAAAAAAAAAAAGAAAGGAACCTTCCAAGATCATTGAAAGGTGCTGGTATGAAAAATTCATAAAAAAGAATGCATTGGCCGGGAATCGAACCCGGGCCACATGTATGGCAAACATATATTCTACCACTGAACTACCAATGCGCTTCTTGAAAAAGTTACACTTCGTAAAGATCATGTTTTGCGGTTGCTATAAAAAGTTGCATTTTCAAGAGTTTAAAAGTGTTAAACGATTTATTATTAGTATGGTAATGTTTATTGATCATTTAGAGGGTGGTTAGTTGAGTTTTATGGTCTTTTATGGGGAATTCAAATTTTGCGAATTTGAAAACTGTATCATATAACATGTAGTAGATTGTAGATGAAATATGTAAGATAAAATTAATAATTAATTGATTAGATATTTCGGTTTTGAACACCTTAATGAATGGTTATAAGCTTACCATTGATAAATGGAGTTAGAATTCCTTGAAAGATGGGGTATACCTTTGGATTACAAATGATTTAGTTTCACCCTAAAACTGTAACGAATCCTTAACACCTTCAACACTTACAAATCACTTAAATTATTATCTGAATTGAAACCCACCTAAATTCTAAAATCCATTTAATCCATTGTTTTAAATTGTGTTAGCCGTTCACATCAAATAAAAATTTTTGTAATCAGAAACCAAAGTCCGATTTGTATTTCTAATCAAATGGCTGCAAAATTTGAATTAAACTTTTGTAATACATTCGGGGAAAGTATAAATATGTATGTTTTTCAAATGTTTTTTTAAAAGTCATTAATTCACTTCAATCTTCAGTTAGTTGAATTAATATATATATATTAGTCGAAAGTTTACACGTTTAGTTAATATTTAAAAATGTCTTCAGTTTCAGTTACTTATAACACTATTAATTTAAAAAATGGTGTTGATATGTTTTATAGGGAAAGTGGATCACCAGAAAAAGATACATTATTATTATTACATGGTTTCCCAACTTCTTCAAGACAATTCTCCAATTTAATCCCATTATTAAATGATAAATTCCATATCATTGCACCAGACTTACCATCATATGGAGAGACAAAAATTCCAAAAATTTTCAAAGTTACATTTGAAAATCTTGCTGAATCAGTATCTTTATTATTAAAACACTTGAAAATTATGGAGTTTTCAATTTATATATTTGATTTTGGTGCACCAACTGGTTTAAGATTATGTTTAAATCCTGAATTTAAAATTAAATCAATTATTTCTCAGAATGGGAATGCCTATGAAGAAGGGATTCAAAAATTTTGGGATCCATTAAGACAAGTTTGGGAATTCGTTGATGAACCATCTTTAAATTATGGTGAAAAGGAATCATTGAAAAAGTTGGAAACTGAACTTTCAAAATTATTCTTAGATATTGAACCTTATCAAAGTCAATACTTTGATGGTGAAGCTGATAAAAGTGTAGTTAATCCTGAAAACCCAATTATTGATTGGTTAACATTAAATAATTACCCTAATACTACTGAGAATCAATTGAGTTTGTTCACTGACTATAGAACAAATCTTAAATTGTACCCTAAATTTCAAGAATATTTTAGATCTACAAATATTCCAATTTTAGCAATTTGGGGGGTTAACGATTTTATATTTCCAAGAGAAGGTCAATTGGCTTTCAAGAGAGATTCTAAGAATGTTAAATTGGTTAATTTGGAATCAGGTCATTTTGCAGGTGTAAACCATCCAGAAATCGTTGCTGAGAATATCATCCAATTTTTTGATGAATATGGTATTTGAACCTACTTGTTTTATGTAAATCTAGTATGGTTCTGGTGTTTAGTTTAGCTTTATTTAGTTGTGTATGTGAATAGATTGATTTTTGATTTTTTGACTTTTTAATTTTTGTCTCTTTTTTTGTGCTTTTCACATTTTTCATATACTTTTTTTTTCCACAAAAGCAGTAAATTCACTACTTTTAAATAAATTGTCAAGTTAATATGAGAGAAGCAAGGAATGGATGGTAGGTATGGTTATTAAAATGATTTACAAAATTTAATTGTACTATAAATGACCGGAAATAAATAAAATAAAATAAAAATAAAATAAAAATAAAATTAAAGGGAAAGATTAATTTCCATATATTTGTCTTAATTCTTCCTTAAATTCTCTAATTTTACTATCTTCAATACTTTTACACAAAGCAACAGTACCTCTAAAATTTAAAATCCCAAAACAACAAGATTTAGGAATTTCAAGTTCAAGTGAATTAAGTCTTGATTCGATTGTTCTAAAAGAATAAGGGATCCAATGATTCACTGAATTTTTAATCTTATCATTCTTCAAAATGCCTAATTGTTGAGCCTTTTTCAGATTTTTTACATAAAGTTGACGACCTGATTTTAAAATAATATCACATTCATCTTGAAATGTCTTAGCAACTGATTTACAAACTTTGAAAGCACCTTTTTCACCAAGTGGTTTGATATTCCAAGAATCAATTTTCTTGAAAATTGGTTCAAAATTGTTTGGATCTTGGGATTTGGAAGAACTAAATGAGCCAGTGAATCCATCAAGTGTGAAGACTGTCCCAGGTTCTGGCACTTCTTCAAGGTCAACTCGTAAAACTTTTCTGTAAATGAAATGTGGATTCGATAAATCTCCAGGATAATTTGAACATTGTTGAAACTTCTTCTTGTAATATTTTGTATTTTTATTGGATTTAGGCTTAGTTGGTATTGGAGTTGGAGATGGAATTTCATTTGATTCTAAGATTTTGTAATTATCTTCCTCATTTTGAAGGGGATCATCAGGGTATAATTGGGTGTCATAATTTGAAGATGGTAATTGATATGGAATTTCTTGGTTAGATGTGTTTTCATATTCAAAATCTGAATTAGTTTGACTTTGTTTTTCAAATGCATTAATTTCTCCAACATTATCTTCTAAACTACTACCACTATGATGTGATAATGAATAATCCAGCGAAGGCAGTAAATCCTCAGGACTACTATAGATACCAGCATAATTATCTAAACCTTCTTTACCAAACTTTCCTTCAATATGAGTTGATGTACCAGGGTATGACATTTGATTACCAATGGCCAGGTATGTGAAGTTCAGCATACCTTCTGATTGACCATTCAAGACGGTTCCAAAGGTATGGTAATTACTCCCATTTCCAATATCAGGGAGCAACAAGTCATCCAAAGTTAAAGGAAATGTTCTAGGAATATACTGTTTGTCAATTGAATCATTATTCATTCTTTTGGAATCGTTTCCTGGTTCAGATGATTCAGAAGTTTCATCAAACAGACGTTTCATACTCATCGTGTTAGAAACCTTTGTACAATCTAAGTTTAGCAATTGGTACTTCTTGCTGATGGTGTACCAGTAAAAGTTAAAGGTAAGTGTACCAGAAGTTTTTTGTAAAAAAAAATCGCTTTTGCAACCAAATAAGTAAGAAGTTTACAAAGAGTTGGAGAAATGTTTTATTTTACTTGAGTTTGTAGATTTTGTGAATTATAGAGATTTTTCTATGTCTGGGAAGTAAAGGGAATAGAATTTTCAATTAGATCTTGAAATATTAATGGAAATTCCATTATTCTATTCCAACAATAAACAGGTGTGTTCTTACCTGTTTTGAAATCCCGGAAAAAAACTCCGTACACCAGAAGGTGAACCATTTAATGAATTACAATTGACATACTTATCTCATAGTTACCACGTAGTTGTCACATGGTTAACAGATACAATCAACAGTACTAACTCTTTAAAATCTCTTAATTTTGCAGCAGTTGTTGCACCAAAATGAGAATTCGTGTCAGGTGAGAGGTCTCAGATCTTGAAAAATTTCTATGAGTCAATTATGAAACTATTCAATTCATTACCATATTTTAGACAATCAGCAACAACTACAAGACTCTTACAATCCAAGTTAAACAGGGGAGGAATAAACTTAAGAGGGTTATCAACCAACGTTCCAAAAGGAGTTGAAAAATACCCAGAATTACATGAATCTGATTTTGATGCAGATGGTAATCCAGATTATGTTAAATTAATCTTAACTTCAAGAGTTTATGACGTTGTCAATGAAGCTGGTTCTCCACTTACTTCAGCAGTGAATTTATCACAACGATTAGGGACGAACGTTCACATGAAAAGAGAGGATTTGTTGCCTGTATTTTCATTTAAGCTTCGTGGAGCTTATAATATGATTGCAAATTTACATTCAAACCCCAAAATTAAATTAGATGGTGTTGTTGCTTGTTCTGCTGGGAATCATGCTCAAGGTGTTGCGTTTTCAGCTAATAAATTGAAAATCCCATCCACTATAGTTATGCCAACTGCCACTCCATCAATTAAATATAAAAATGTAAGTAGATTAGGATCTCAAGTTGTGTTATATGGTGAAGATTTTGATTCTTCAAAGAAAGAATGTGAAAGGTTAAGTAAACTCAATAATTTAACTAATATCCCACCTTTCAACCATCCTTATGTTATTGCTGGTCAAGGGACTATTGCTTTAGAATTAACAAGACAAATAAGATTAGATAAATTAGATGCTGTATTTGTACCAGTTGGTGGTGGTGGTTTAATTAGTGGTATATCTGCATATCTTAAAAAGATTGCACCACATGTTAAGGTTATTGGTGTTGAAACTTATGATGCAAATGCATTAGAAAAATCACTTAAATCAAAAAAACTTGAAACTTTAGAAACTGTTGGTGCATTCGCTGATGGTACAGCTGTTAAAATTGTTGGTGATGAATGTTGGAGAGTTTGCCAAGAATCAGTTGATGATGTTATTTTAGTACTGACTGATGAATTATGTGCAGCTATTAAAGATATTTTCGAAGATACAAGGCTGATTGTTGAACCTTCAGGTGCTTTATCAGTTGCTGGTTTAAAAAAATATATTAAGAATAATAAAGATATTGATCATACTGATAAATCATATGTTCCAATTTTGAGTGGTGCTAATATGAATTTTGATAGATTAAGATTTGTTAGTGAAAGAGCAGTTTTAGGTGAAGGTAAAGAAGCTTCATTAGTAGTTAGTATCCCTGAAAGACCAGGTGAATTTTCTAAATTACAATCAATTATCGATCCAAGATCAATCACTGAATTCTGCTATAGATATAAAAGTAGTGATCCAGCAAATGTATTTGTTTCATTCAATGTAACTGATAAAGAACAAGATTTACAATCAATTATTGAGACTATGAGAAGTAAAGAATATAATTATGAAGTCCATGATATTTCAGATAATGAAATCGCTAAAAGTCACGGTCGTTATTTAGTGGGTGGTAATTTCATCCAACTGAAACCAAACAAAATCGTTAGAGAAAGAGTTTATGAATTTGAATTCCCTGAGAGACCAGGTGCATTAACTAAATTCTTAAGCACTTTACAAGATAACTGGGATATAACTTTATTCAATTATAGAAATCACGGTAACGATGTTGCTAAAGTCTTATGTGGAATTGTTACCCCAGAAGAAACAAGGGAAGAAGATTTCCAAAAATTCTTAAAGACTTTAGGTTATAGATTCTCAGACGAAACGGATAATATCATATATAAAAAATTCTTAAGTTAGATATACTAAAGTGTGTGCATAAAAGAGCAAAAAATTTAATTTCTATATATATATATATTATTATTATTATTATTATTATTATACGATACTATTATTTACAAGATTTTATTTTTATTCCGCCTTTCTTAAGAATTCTTGGAATGTGTCATGATCTATATGGATTCTACCAGAAGATTTCATTTGTTTTTTACCTTCCTTTTGTCTTTCTAATAATTTCTTACGTCTGGAGATATCAGCTGCATGCAATCTTTGAGTAACATCTTTTCTTCTAGCCTTGATAGTCTCTCTTGCAACGACTTTATTATTAACTTTAGCTTGAACTGCCACCTCGAATAATTGTGATCTAAGGAATTTTTTAAATCTATCAACACTTTGCCTACCTTTGGAAGAAACTTGTGAACGATGCATGATTTGAGTTAATGCATCTTGTGCCTCACCATTTACACATAACTCCATTTTAACAACTTCAGATTTCCTATACCCTATATCCTCATAATCTAATGTTGCATAACCCTTTGTACTACCCTTTAATTTACCGAAGAAATCTTCAACTAATTGAGCTAATGGGATTTCATATTTCAAAAGTACTTGACCAGTAGTTAAATATTCTAAATTAGTTTGAATACCTCTATTATTTTCACATAATGACATCACAACACCAACATATTCTTCAGGAATTGTCATGATTGCTTCAACGTAAGGTTCCATAATTTGATCAATATTTTGATTGAAAGTTGGGAATTGATCTGGATTTGTAATGATTTTCTCTGTTCCATCTTTATAAAGAACTTTATAAGGCACAGTTGGAGAAGTTAAAATAATTTTGGATCCATACTCCTTTTCTAATCTTTCTTGGAAAACTGATGCATGTAATGATCCTAAAAATCCCAATCTCCAACCTAATCCTAAAGCACTTGAAGTTTCTTTTTCCAAAGTCACAGATCTATCATTCAAAACCAAATTCTCTATATCCTCATTCATTTCTTTGAACTCACTACCATCTGCTGGGAAAGCCCCCATGAAAACCATAGGTTTTAATTCTTCAAATCCAGGTAATGGTTCTAAATTTTCATGTTTACCCAATTGATAAAACGTATCCCCAATCTTAGCATCCCTTGCGACTTTCATCCCTGGGACAACATACCCAACTTGTCCTGCTCTTATACTATCCATGGAAACTTTATTTGGATACATTATACCTAATTCCTTTATATCGTATCTTTTCCCAGTATGAGCAGATAATAATTTCATGTTTTTCTTCATAACTCCATCAACAATATGAATCAACATAACCACACCAACGTATGGATCATACCATGAATCAACTAATAATGCTCTTAATGGTTTATTTGAATCACCAGTCGGAGCTGGAATATCTGAAATAATACGTGGTAAGATTTTTTCAACATTAAGACCAGTTTTACCACTGACTGGTATACATTCTTCTGCAGGTAATTCGAAAGTCATTTCCACTTGTTCCATAGCTTTAGGAATATCGGCGGCATCTAAATCTATCTTATTTATAATTGGTATTAATTTTAACCCCATACTATAAGCTAAGAAGAAATTAGCCACTGTTTGAGCTTGAACTCCCTGGGATGCATCAACTAAAAGCAAAGCACCACCACATGATGCATATGATCTAGATACTTCTGCTCTGAAATCCACATGCCCCGGGGTATCAACTAAATGTAGTAAATAGTCTTCTTTAGTGACAGGATCTTGGTAAAACATTGAACAAGTTTGAGCTTTAACAGTGATCCCTCTCTCTCTTTCCACATCCAAACGATCCAAAACTTGTTTATTACTCCCTGGAGAAATGACCCCAGTCAACTCTAAGAACCTATCTGAAAGTGTGGATTTCCCATGATCAACATGTGCAACAACACTAAAATTTCTAAAATTTTCAATTGGAATCTTGGATATCCTTTCTTGGACGGCCTTGTTGAAGTTTTCTTTATCTAACGAATTAATCTTTTCTTGCAATGAACCAGTCTTGATGTTGCGTACAACATTACTTAGACTGAACCTTCGAATACTACGTAGGGTAATCGTAGGTTTTATAAACATTTCTCTTCAGAAATTGAAAATTTTCGCAGAGGTTGCAAAATCGAATATAAAACTTGATCCACAAATTGAACCATTTAAACAGATTACAAGGTTACAGAACTAGAGGGTAGATAGGGATTTTGAAGGTGAATAGAAGGGAAAAGGGATCTATTAAAATGTTTATTTATATAAAATTATGTATTGTACAACACAAATTAAGCGTTATTGGTTGCGAATTCATTAACGAAATCAACTAATACTTGGACACTTTCTAAAGTAACAGCATTATAAATAGAAGCTCTCATACCACCAACAGATCTATGACCATTCAAACCGGTAAGACCCTTTTCAGCAGCATCTTTAAGGAACTTAGGTTCCAAGTCACGATTGTGTAAAGTGAAAACAACATTCATATTTGATCTGTTTTTAGAATCAACTACTAAATTGTAAAATGATGGATATTTTTCTAATGCACCATACAATATTTCAGCTTTCTTTTCATTTATCTTTTGAATATTTTCAATACCACCCTCTTTTAAAAGTTTATCAGTTACTAATCTTAATATATGACAAGTGAAAATTGGGATAGTGTTATAAGCTGAGTTTTCTTTAGCAACAGTTGGGAAATGGAAAGCAATTGGAGTGATTGGGATCCCCCAAGTTTTTAATTGATCTGTTGGAGCTTGTTCTAATAATGATTTCTTAATAATATAAATAGTTAAACCAGCTAAACCAATATTTTTTTGAGCACCTGCCATAATACATCCATATTTACTAACATCAAGTTTCTTAGATAAGATATTAGATGACATATCAGCCACCAATTCAACACCTTTAGGTAAATAATCAGTTGGAATATCTTTAAATTCTGTACCATGAACAGTTTCATTGTCAGCTAAATATAAATATGCAGTATCTTCTGAAATTGGTTTCCATTCAGAATATGGTGGTATACCAGTGTATTTGGATTCTTTAGTATTAATTACTACATCAGTTTCAAAACCTAATCTTTTAGCTTCTTCATAAGCCTTTTGTGACCAACCTCCAGTAATAGCATATGCTGCTTTACCAATTTTACCATTATTAACAGTAGCATAGTTAGCGATTAAATTCGATACAATACATGAAAACCCAGTAGTACCACCACCTTGTAAGAAAAGAATTTCATGAGTTTCTGGGATATTTAATAATTTAATTAAATTGGCTTTAGTATCATCAATAGCTTTAATTGCTTTTTTATCACGATGACTGATTTCTCCAATACCTAAATTCCCACTGAAGTTAACCAAATCCATGGCGGCTTCCTTTAAGACATCTGAAGGTAATAAAGCTGGTCCAGCTCCAAAATAATGTGGTTGTTCTCTGTCTAAGGTTCTTTGAGTCATACTCACTGTTGAAATTAATTTTTCAGTTGGAGTCAATTGAGATTTTATTAACTGTGGGTGTACGGGTCTCAAGGGGGTTATTTAATATTATTATCACTTTCCTAAAGGTATAAAGAGGTATAAAGAGAGATTCATTAACTCATAAATTCATTAAACACAACTAATCAAAATCATCTCTGATTTTGATAGCATTAATATAAAAAATTACTTCAACATCATCACTATCTTCTAATAAACAATGTAATACACAAGCTCCTTGATGTGCAATTAAAAGAACAATAGTCTTGCAATTAGCAACTATTTTAGAAGCCATTTTCCAATCTTTAAGCTTAACAGTAATTTCTTTATCTTCTGTTATATCATTATCATCAATTTCATCTAAATTTGGAGCATTTGCAAAACCAGTTTGAATAATTGAATCAGTATGTTCATCCTCTTTTGGTTTCCTAATATCTAATTTTTCATTCCAACTTATTGTTACTTTAAATTTAGATTCTTCTTCTAATACAAATCCTAAAAAACCACCACGTCTTCTACTTGCTCTAATTGTAACTAGATCATTACTTGCATTTTTCCTAAATTTATCTAATCTTTTATAAGTTGAAACAAAAGCATTAGGTAATGTCATAAATAAATCAATATTTCTTAATTCTGGTTCTGTTAAATAAATTGATGTATGACTACCTTTTAAAATTTTTGCAGGAATTTTAAAAGTATGATTAATTATATTTGAATTAGCATTTATATGTGAATAAAACAATGCTAATGTTGCATTTCTACCAGTTTCTTGATTTGAATCAGTTCCAGTAACATCTTTCCTTTGAAGTCTAATATTTAATCCATCACTATTAGCCTTTTCAAAATGTTTTAAAGCTTGAATCAATAAATCTGAATTAATTTCAATCAGAATGATATTATTATTGTTACTTTGAACTTCAATACTTTCAAAAATCAGTTCCATCTTAATTTTACACCAAATTTGTGGTTCTTCATTTATTGATGTTTCATTAATCAGTATAATGTATAAGTATTTTTCAGTGAATCTTAAAATCACCAATTTCCTCAGTTGACTTATCAATGATAAGCTCTCTCGTAGGCACAGTGTGTTAGGACTGAATAACTTGAGCTTCATGCTTTAACCAATACAAATTTACCACTATAATCTCTTGTATCACTATAATCTTTTTATCTACTGTAAAATCTCGTGTAACGCCAAAATTGTCAACACTCTGCGATCTCCAAATATTTTTAAAATCATTAGACGCTCTAACAAATTTACCACTTCAACTAATTTAAAGGACAGGCTTATATAGAGAGAGATTGGAGGGCAACTACTTGGTAGAGAAGAAGACAATATGTCCAAGAACCTATCGCCCAACTTTGAAGACCGGTTTGCAAAGATTGAAATACAGAAATCCAAAAGGAATGGATTTCAAATTAAGAAACAACAAAGCGTTCCTCATGGCTTAACAATCCCTCAAAATCCAATATTATCAACTTCTAAAAGAGCTGAATTGGCTGCAATGTCAGGATCAGCATCGACGAACAACTTATCATCCCATGTCACGAAAACTCCATTGAAACCAATGACTCCAAGATCTTTACTGACTGCTAAAAAAGCTAATCAAATGGCTTTATCTTCACATATAAGGAATGAATCTAGATCAGTCGGTAGTACTCCATACCTGGAATTATCATATATGAAGGGAACTTTGTCATCAACTAGAAAAATCAATAATCCATTCAATAGTTCACCTAGTAGATCTAATGTTTCAGTACCACTGTCACCAAAACCAAATAATGAAAAATACCCAGTAATGAACCATGGGCCAAATATATCAGCATCAAATAATATAACAGCATCAGGATTAAATCCAAACAATCCAACAAGAAGAGTTTTATCGAATACTAAACCATCAGATATAACTAATTTAAATTATGAAAAGACAAGAAAACAGGAACCACAAATACCAAAATCAACATCAAAACGCCATGTTTCTCAGCCACTAGATTCGAAAGATTCAAAAATGGATGTTTATACAAGATTATATAACGATTCAAAGAAAATCCCTTCATATCCAAGTCAAAAACAATTGCTGAATCAAATTCAACATAGTTCACAAATTGATCAACAAACATTACTGAATTATCGTAGAGTTAATTCAAATGATAATAATAATAACAATAATAATAATAATAATAATACCTTCATGACACTTAAAAGAAGTTCAGGATCATTAGAATTAAGGAAAAAATTAAGGAAAATCGAAAGTATAAAAGAATTATATCAGATTGTTTATGATGAAGATCCAAATTTATTCGAAGATACAAATCAAATAAATTTCATAACTAATGAACCTAAAATCCCACAAGAATTTCAAAATAATCCAATTGATTCCAATAATCCAAATTCAAACAATAATTCTTTAGATATTTATGAAAGAGGTGAAATACTAAGGAGGAAAGATATTTATTTTACACCTGTTTTAGAAGATAATCAAAGAAAAATTAATATCAGAAATTATAATAATAATTATGGATTTGATGATAAATCAGGTAATTATGTTGTTGTACCACAAGACCATATAAATTTTAGGTACCAAATAATATCAGTTCTTGGGAATGGATCATTCGGAAATGTTGTTAAATGTATTGATAAAAAATATACCAACCCAAAAGATAATTCAAATAAAATAGTAGCTATTAAAATCATTAAAAATGATTTAAATTGGTCATTACAAGCAGTTTATGAAATTAAAATGTTAAAACATTTAAATAATGAAAGACCAGTTATAAATTCCGATAATCAATATATGAATGATTATGGTACTTATGATTGTCCAGTTTTAACTTATTATAATCATTTCCATTTTAGAGGTCACATGTGCATAGTAACTGAACCATTATCATTCAATTTATATTCATTATTGGAGATAATAAAATTCCAAGGATTATCATTATCATTACTTAAAATATTTACTAAAAAAATCTTACAAGGATTAGAATTTATTCATTCTAAAAATGTATTACATTGTGATATAAAACCTGAAAATATTATGATAAAAGTTCCAGAAACTTTTAACCCTGAAGAAATAAATAATGATTCAATAATTATTAAAATTGTTGATTTTGGTACCTCATGTTTTAAAAATGAAATTTCATATTCATACATTCAATCTAGATTTTATAGAGCACCTGAAGTTATAATTGGTGCAAAATATGATAAAATGATTGATATTTGGTCAATTGGATGTATAATGGCAGAATTATTTACAGGTGATCCATTGTTACCTGGTAAAAATGAACTAGAACAAATAGCATTAATTTTAGAAATATTTGGTAATCCAAATTCTTCATTAATTTTGAGACAAAGAAATCAAGTTATAAAATCAATAAAGGAAACGAAACATACAGGTAAATTTAATGATAAATTTGTTAATCCAAATATTTTACAAATGGGGATTGGAATAGCTGATGAAAAATCAATTAAAAAGACTTTATTATACACATTATTTGATATGGAAGGTAAAATCAATATGCAATTTTTAAATATGAGAATAAATGCATCTTCCAATTCATCATTTTCACAATCAAGAAAGACTTATAAAGTGTCTTCAAAGAGTTTAGAGGTGATATTAAGATTAAAATCTTGTGATGAAGAACGAAGAGATTGTATTTTATTCATGAAATTTTTGAGTAGGATATTCAAATGGGATCCAATGGAAAGGTCTGACACTACACAATTACTCCTCGACCCATTTCTTAACGAATAACTATATATATATAATATATAAATAACGATTTTACTTTTCACCTCTCTACTTCTTTTTATATTCAGATGCAATATAGAAATTTTCAGATGAAAAACGAGCACTCCACAAATTTGATCCTGATAAGATGAGTGAAACTGATTCTGAAAGTTCCAAGAGTCTAAGGTATAAAGAGACTACTGCTAAGATGTTAGGATCTGCTTATGATTCAGTCAGCTCAATGGCGAAAGAATATCAAGGTGGTAAAAGAGGATTGGCAGCTGGAACTGCGGCTACGTTTTTGAGTATGGGAATTGATAAATTAAATCGGAGTGGCAGGAGCGGTAGTGTTGATCTGGAATTTACAGAAGCTGAATTGGATTCTATAAGGGAGATGGCTAGTGATGCCTCTGAAGCACATGAACAATCCAAGAAGAGTCAAGGTCACTTCACTGATCGAGTTTTAGAGAAATTGATGAAGCATAGTATTATGGATGGATCACCTGAATCTGAAATTATACAACAAAGAGTTAATGATTCTGGTAGAAAGAATTCACCTGGTTTATCATTTAGGATCTTGATATCTAATTTCAAGAAATTGAGTTCTAGAATGACTGGAATATTTGCAATTCAATATAGTATAATCCATTTAATTACTTGGAAACAACCAACTAAAACCCTATGTTATTTATTTTTTTATACTTCAGTTTGTTTATGGCCTCATTTAGTATTAGCTTATCCACTTATATTCTTAATCTTTGGAGTATTTTTACCAGGTTATGTTCATAGACATCCAATGCCATCAGCTGAATTAATTAAAGTTAAACGTAGAGGTCAATCAATCTGGGAATTTTTGATGGATGATTCAGAAAGTAGTATATTAGATGATTTAATAAGTGATGATTTATTATTTAGAATGGAAGAAAGTAGCAATTTTTTAAGACCAACAAGTTCAAGATCTTCAGATTCTAATACTTTAATTTCATTTTCATCAACAAATTCATCACCTAGTTCATCATCAACTTTTTCAAATAATCTTAATACGCCTGAAGAAGTCGAAGAACACGAGAAAAGAAAACACAGATCAAAAAGAGTGAAAAAACAAATGAATCTTTTAATGAATATGAGAGATTTACAAAATTTAACAACTGAAGCAGTTAAGGCAATTGAAAAGGCTGAAGATTTTTGGTTTAATATTGCTGGATTTAAAGATGAGAAACTTGCAACTCTTATATTTTATGGATTATTAGCTGCAACGTCAATAATTTTATTTTTTGGTCTGTTTATACCATGGAGGTTAATTTTTATTCAATCTGGTTGGTCAATTATACTACTTTGTCATCCAAATAGTAAAAAATATATCTTGTCTATTAAACCTAAACCTAAACTTATACTAAAGGTTAAAGAAGAAGCAGCAGAAGAAGAAGAAGAAGGACCACCAGAATTACCTAAAAGACCAAATGAAGTAGAGATAAAACTTAAAAAAGAAGAAGAAAAAGATGAAGAAAAAGAAGAAAAACCTTCACCTGCAAAATTATTCGAAAGTAAAGAAATTATTATTGATGATAAACCTGAAGTAAAGACAGTTGAAATATATGAACTTCAATATAAATCACCTACACATAATAATTATGAATTATACAATTTTTCACCTAAAATCTTTAATGTTGGCGATTCTTTAAGAATCAGTGGGAAAAGACCACCTGGTGTGGACCACCTTTCCAAAGTTTACCCACCTAAAGATTGGAAATTTGAAATGAGTTATATAAATACTTGGACAGTTGATAAGAACCCAACAGATTTCTTGGTTAATAGATCATTAATGAGTTCACAAATTTACCATATAAAAGACAATGAAACTGAAGGTTGGATTTATGATAATTCATCTGGAGTTCCTGATCTGGATTACGTTTTCAGAAGAAGAAGACTCTCTAGGAAATGTTATAGATACGCTAGAGAACCCAAATTTTATGACATTTGAACGTTTATAGTTAAGTGGAGCCCATCACCACTATATAAAAATATATAGTTAATGCCCCTTCCTGATTTGCAACCACGTATATAAGCCAATTTTTTTAGTGCGGAATGGAATCGTTGAAATTTATCTGTTTCAATGGATGCATTTTCAAAAAGAGTTAAAACGTTTGATGCGTTCCCCAAAGTAGACTCACAACATACTGTTAGATCCGATAGAGGTGGGTTTTCAACATTAGTAACGATATTTTTATCATTGGTTATAATCTGGATTGAAATTGGTGGATTTCTTGGAGGTTATGTTGATCACCAATTTATTATAGATGATCAAATACGAACTAGTTTATTTATAAATGTCGATATGTTGGTTGCTATGCCATGTGAATTCATTCATACGAATGTAGTAGACATTACAGATGATAGATTTTTAGCAGGTGAATTATTAAATTTTGAAGGTTCAAGTTTTTTTTTACCACCAATGTTTAAAATTAATCTGGAAGATAAAGAATATGAAACTCCAGATTTAGATCATGTAATGCAAGAGAATTTAAGAGCTGAGTTTAGTATTCAAGGTCAAAGACATAATGAAGGTGCACCAGCTTGTCATATATTTGGATCAATTCCTGTAAATCAAGTTAGTGGAGAATTCCATATAACTGCCAAAGGTTATGGGTATAGAGATCATCTGTTTGTGCCAAAGGAATCATTAAATTTCACTCATGTCATATCAGAATTTTCATTTGGTACATTTTATCCATTAATTGATAATCCATTAGATTTCACAGGTAAAATTACTGAAGATAATTACCAAGCTTATAAATATTATGCAAAAGTTGTTCCAACTACTTATGAGAAGTTAGGGATAGTAATCGATACTAATCAATATTCAATTACTGAACATCATAAAGTTTATGGTACCAAGGCTTCAGGACTTCCTCAACTGGCACCAGGTATATTTTTCAAATATGGATTTGAGCCAATAAAATTAGTGATTGCTGAAAGAAGAATCCCATTCATTCAATTTGTTGCTAAGCTTGGTACTATATGTGGAGGATTAATGATTTTTGCAGGATATTTATTTAAATTATATGAAAAAATCTTAATATTGTTATTTGGTCGTAAATTTGTTGAAAAAGATACAGAAAAAAAGACAGGTGGATTATTAGATGATTCTATAAACTTTTCTAAGGACTTATAAACCGTATATAGCTTCCAATGCATTGGATTTTAAAGGTCAATAATAATCATTACCAATTTTTTGTATGACTCTTTGGTTTCCTCTTTAACCGTTACAGTTTCAATTTTGCGACTGGAGATTAGAAATCTGACAGATTCCAAAAAAAAAAAGAAACACTCAGACAGAGGGATGGAAGTTAATGGGAATTCAAAAGTGAAAGCAACGATAAAGAGGTCAAGGAAGGGATGTCACAATTGTAAGAGGATAAAGATAAAATGTGATGAAGAAAAGCCAAAATGTTCACATTGTGTTCGAACCGGAAATGATTGTGACTATTCCATGAAATTAACATGGGGTGGTAGACCATATAAAGATGCATCAAAAAGGAAAGGACATTTTGAAATGATACTGACTATAGAACTGAATAATTCATTAAATCCACAGAAGAAAAAGAAGAAGATAGCTCCTAAACCAAGTAATAATAATAATCTACAATTTGTTATAGATCCAAGTTCAGACCTGGCTGTAAGTACACCAAGAGCTTTACCAATGGGTTCAAGTAATTCAAGTACTATGGATTTCCTGCTGAGTAGTGTGAATAGTTTTAATAGTTTATCCAACGCTAGTTTCAATATCAATAATAGTGAACAATTAAATCAAACAACCTCATTAGCTTCAGTTATTTGTATGAATGAGAATACGAATATAAAGAAGGCTGAAAATTTTAAAGATGTAAAATTTGGTTCATATTTGTTAAATATACAGAATGATAATAATGGGATTAATGGTAATAATAATGGGATTAATGGTAATAGTAATGGACTTGGTAATGGTAATAGTAATAGTAATAGTAATGGACTTGGTAATGGTAATGGAAATGGTAATGGTAATGGAAATAATTCATTTAATATAGGAGATGATAAGATAAAGATTGAGAATAAGAATGCTGATTTATTCATTCATTCACCTAAATTATCAGATTTTATAGAATCTGAAAAGAAAAGTCTTGATGGAATAGAATCACAACACCAAATACATCACCTTCAACCACAACAACCACAACAACCACAAAAACCACAACAACCACAACCACAACAACAAGGTGAGAAACTAGATGGAGTTACAGACGTAAGATTTTCTCCTCATAATATAATACCTGATGATTTCGCTAATCAAAGGACTAATTTCGATACAAATGGTTCAAAAGATGATAATAGTAGGAAAAGTTCATTTACTTCACTTATGAATAGTCTTCCATTTTTATCTAATGGTATGGAAAGTTTAACTAATGCGCTTGAGAAAGTTGCAGATGGAGGTAATCAATTTGGTTTACAAAATTCAGAAATTTTTAATAGATTCCTTAATTCAATGGAAGATAGAAAATCACCAGTTTTAATGGCTGCTTCACCTAATTTTTCATTAGGTTATTCACCAGATATTAAAGTCGAAACTACTTCAACACTTGATGAAGAATTTATAAATAATTATTCAGCTGATTTAGCAAAAAGTGAAGCATATATTGCTGCAACTTCAAATGCAAATTTCCGTCAAGAATCTTCACCTTTAACAATACTTGGAATGTCAGCATTTTTAAAACAACAATCAAAAGTTGAAGAAATTCATGATAATGTAAATAGTGATTTAGATGATGTTAATTCAATACCATTAGATTTTGAAAATAGTCCAACTTATTCATTGAGTCAATTTAATCAAGTTATGGAATCTATTCCTCCACTGTTAACTCCACTTCCAGAATTATTACAAAGAGTACCATATTATAGAAATCTTATGCATTTTTGGATTAATACAGCTGCTGATAATTTAGTTCCAGCTCCTAAAAATATTTATAAAGAAAATCCTTTTAAAGTATTATTACCACAAATGGCAATGGAATATCCTGCTATATTAACTACTATTTTAGCATTTGCTGCAAAGACAATGTCACTGATTACTAGAAGTGAAACACCAACTGAAATTGTTGATCAATTAATTTCAAGATCTTGTAATATGTTATTAAATATGTTAAAAGATAAAGATGAAGCTACTTCAGATGGTACTTTAGCTACAGTATTATTATTATCTTGTTATGAAGTTTTAAACACTAATGATCTTGAAAAACATAGAGCTCATACTTTAGGTGCAAGACAAATTATTAAAGCTAGAAGGCTAAAAGCTCCATCATCTTCATCTTCAAATAATATTAATACTTCTACTACTAATAGTAGTAGTACAATGACAAATGAAATTAGTATATCTGAAACCTTAAATGATTCACCAGATTCAAATTCACTGTCCAAGAGTGGTTCAGTAATTGGTACTGAAGGTGATATAACATTTTTTTTAATGAGATGGTTTGTTTACGTTGATGTTATTGGAGCATTATCATCAACTAAAAATTCAGAATATTATTTATCTCAACAAGATGGTAGTGGGATGAATTATGGACCAGGTCAAAGTGTTAATAATTTAAATTCTTTAGATTCCGACTTACATAATATTGATCCAAAAAGAGATATCGATTATGTATTAGGATTTGATGTTAAATTTTTACCACATTTTACAGAAATTGTAATGTTAATTAGGAAAGTGCTGGAATATCTACTGAATGAAGATTCAGATAAAAAAGTTTTACCAATTGAAATAGTTACAAATGCTTTAGAAGTTAAAGAAAATTTAACAAAAGCTTATGAAGAAGGTGAAGCAAGAAGACAAAAAAGAATTGATAAAATGAATGATTTAAATTCAACTTTTGAAGGTAATGAATATGAATTATCAAGAAAGAATAAAAAATTCCAAAATTTAATTGAACAGGATTATATCTTGAGATGTACTAATAAATTTTTTTATAATATGGGACTTTTAAATCTTTCCAGGAGAGTACTTCAAATTCCACGTTCATCACCATTAATTCAAAAATTAGCTTCAGAAATTGGTACCCTTTTAGAAGCAAACATTAAATCATGTTCATCAGCTGAGATTTGTTCGATCTTTTGTTTGTTCTGTGCTGGTTGTGAAACCACAGATGAAGCAATGAGACTGTTATTTACTGATAGATTTACAAAACTTGAAGAAATGGGGAATGTTTTAGCTTCTAAAGGGTTTAAAATTATGACTAGGTGTTGGGAAACTGGTGAAGATTGGATTGAAGCATCCAAAAACTTGGATATTGATGTCACTTTACTTTAGGTAACTTAAACAAGTTTAAAGAATATTACGGTGTGGGTATTTAGGTAGGGATATACAAGCGTTTGTGTCATCTGTATCATGTCTCTGTAATCTCTCTGTGATCTCTTTGTAATCTCTCTCTGTAAACTCTGAGTGAGATCTCAAGACGCGATTTTTTTTTTTTTGATTCAGTAGCGTTTAACAGAAGATGGGGTTGCTACCAGCGTTAATCGATAAACCCACCGATTTCGATGAGACGGTAGCGTTAATCGAATCGTCGCATAGGAACCCGACGAATAAGCAGATACAAGGTACAGCGATCAAAGCATGTAACGCATATCTTCAAGAAATGGTAGATCGCCATTGGTTTTGTGATCCTTATTTATACCCGATGGCATCTCATTTATTAGTCCTCTTTTCAATGCCTAATCAAGTAGCAACTGAATGGGCAAGAAATTCTGTTGCTAAATGTTTAAGCAATTGTCCTGATTGTTCACAAGGGTTTAATAAGGGGAAATCAGAATTATATTATACCTTTTCAGTTGAGAGGAATATTGGAGTGGATCAAGTTAAAAAAGTTATTGATATAATAGTTGATTGGGAAATTAAGCTAATAAAGGATGAATTGATCCTTTCATCAAATGATCCTTTACATGTATCATTAAAAACTGAAAATTTTGTATTTATGTGTCTTTTTAATCCTAATATTTTAAAGAAAAGTCCAGAAATTAAAGCTGCTTTTAAAATATTAATTCAAAATGAAATTATACAAGATTATAATAATTTTGTTGCTGCTTATATATATTGTTTGTTTGATGATGATAAATGGTTAAGAGATTGGTCAATAACAAGGATAAAATTAGCTAAAAATATTGGTGAAGTTAATTCAATTGGTGATGAATTTTTTATTCATCTGTATAAAATTCAAAATGCAAGTTTTTATAGTGAATCAATGGCTTCATTATTTTGGCAAAATTGTAATTATATTTTAAGTTGTTATAAAAATAGATTTTTAAAAGTTTTCGATATACCAAGAGATTTAGAAGTTATATCTAAAAATGATAATATTAGATATTATTCATTAGTTGCAGTTTTAAGAAATCAATTAAGAGCAAAAGTTAGTCAACCTTTACCAAATGCATTAGAATTTTTAGGTCAAATGACAAGATATTATAATCAAGATTTTTGGAATTCACCTGATTTAATAGAATTTAATCATCATAATTGTCTTATACTGATTTTAACAAATGATAGTTTTGGAAGATATTTTATAAATGATCTTTATACTAATAGTATGATAAATTGGATTTATCCATTTTGGTGTTCACTCCCAAGTACTGATAGAATAAGAACTGCAGTTAGAATTTCAAGATTCTTTTTTTCATTAAGTGATAAATTAAAAGATATAACTATTATTTATCCAGTATTTCATATTTTAGATAAATCATTTGATTTATCAAGTTTAAAAAGATCTTCAGTAGATAATTTAGATGTAGAAATTGGGAAATTAAAAGATATAAGACCTATTATTGATGATCATTCAAAAATGATTCTTGATGCACTTAAAGTATTCCTGGAAAGTTCTGAATTACCTACATTAATTCATTTAATTTGTTCTGCTTTAGAATTTGATTTACTGATTTTAAAAGTTAATACTATACATTTAGAAAGAGGTAGAGTTCCTAAAATGTTTGATTCTTATCCATTATTATGGTCAAGACTTTTAAGTACACCAAATGCATCTATTATACCAGTTAATGAATATTTTGCAAGTTTTCAAGATCTTTGTACTATTGTTGAATTTTTACCTCGTGATTCATCAAATAATGATACTAGTGGTGGTGATAAAAAATCTATAGTTCAACTGTCAATGGTTGCTCATAATAAGAATGTTGTAAAAGTTACAGAATCAATTAAAACATTATTAGAACAAATGAGTATGTCAGATCCTGAACAATTAACTGTAATTTTTCAACTGACTGAATCACTGATTGGGTTTTGGTCAGCTATGTTTTCAGATTCAATTTCACAAAATTCTTTATTCATAATTTACCAATGTTTTGATGTTGGTGGTAGATTTGAAGGTATCCAAAACCTTTTTGAAAAATATTTTACTAATTCTATGATTGGAGTAATTAAAGGGATTGAAAAATTAATTAATTTGGATGCTTTTGAACCATGCCCTAAAACTTTAAGATTAATCATGGATATTACAAAATGTATAGCTGATCCAGCTGAGGGTTTATTAAGTAGATACCCAAATCTTATAGATAAAGACACTGATCAAAATACATTAGTTAACTATTGGAATATTTGTTGGAAATTACTGATTATGATTTATAGAAAGACTTTACAATGGGCAGGAATTTATCCAGCTACTAAATTAATTGAATTTACAAGAGATAATTTAGATTTAAGTCATTTATTAGTTGATTCATTTGATGTTATTTCAGATTCTATCAAAATAAATGGAATTAGTGGGAAATTAATCTTTCAAGTACTTAATGTTTTCAGTAGTGCAATGGTTTGGCTTAGATTACTGGATCAATCATTATCAAAATCTTGTATTGAACTTATTTTCAAAGGTATTGATTTAGCAAATAGATTTGATTTAGAAATTGATAGAGATTTAATAACTAGTATGGTAAATTATGGTATAAGTGCTAAAAAACACAAGACTAGATTAACTGAACAACAAAAGGCAGATTTAATTGCTAAAGCTAAAGAATTAGATACTAAATTAGTTGAGAATATTATAGATGTAAGTTCTGGTTCTGCTTCTAGTACTCCACGTATTGAAAGTAAATCAACTTTTAATTCAAGAGGTAGTACACCGGAGATTGTTGATTTAAGGAATATTGAAAATGGCCAACCAAAAATCACAAATTTTGGAAGATTTTCTAGTTTAGCTAAACCTATTCCAGCGCCTCCTAAATCCAAACCAACAAAACTTGATTTATTAAGATCTTCAGTTCACAGTAGTAGAACTTCTACACCTTCAATAAAACAAGGATCAACTCCAGCACCTGCACGTCCCGCTGGATTTAACCGTAAAGAAGTTTCAGTTGGTAGATCATTAAATACACAAACTTTACATAGGAAGAAAGTACAAGAATCAGATGATTCAGACGAGGAAGAGGAAGTTGATAATTCTGATATTTTCTTGAAAGAGAAAAAGAGGACTAAAATTACTCAAGTTGATTTTAATGGTAATCCAATTACTAAACCTATCACCAAAAGAGTTAAATCAGCGGCTGAAATTGAAAGAGAAGAACAAGAAAGAATGCAATTACGTCTTAATGTTGATTTAAAGAGTTTATATAATCAAATCTTAAAATGGAATTATTCTGGTGATTCATTCCCTGGTAAGGTACCTGAAAGATTAAAAGATAGTTATTCAAATGTAAATGATTATGCATTATGTACTGAACCATTATTATTACTTGAATGTTGGTCACAAATCCAATCATCCAAACAAAGAGTTCAAGAAATTCCATTTAAATTATACTTGGGTAGAAGATTTTCAACTGATGGATTTTTTGATTTGAATTGTACATTAAGTAAAAAAGTTGTAGCTGATATTAAATTAACTGATACTGATTTAATAGTTTTAACTATTGATGATGTAACTCAACCAAATGAAAATTTAGTTAATTATATGAAACATCCAAATACTATGACTTGTTTAGCTAAAGTTAGAGAAATTAAATCTTCGTCACCTGAATCAGTTGATATGATTGTTAGAATTAATCCTAGTGGTCCAATGTTAGGAAAACTTGGCCCTGGAACTAATTTATGTGCTATGAAAGTTATGCCTATGGTTACTATTGAAAGAGAATATTCTTCGTTAAGAGGTTTACGTTATTATGATCTTTGTGATGATATTATTAATTCAACTCCTGCAAAACCTGTATCTATCGATCAAGATGAATTAAATAAAGCTAAGAAAATTTTCAATGTTAATACTTCACAAGCTCATGCAATTTTAGGTACTCAATCAGCTCAAGGATTTTCATTAATTCAAGGTCCTCCAGGTACTGGTAAAACTAAGACTATTTTAGGTATAGTTGGGTATAATTTAAAAGAAGAGAAACTTGACCCAAGTGAACTTAAAGTAGTT
The DNA here is from genome assembly GCA_030571035.1 of Yamadazyma buinensis. Lineage (NCBI taxonomy): Eukaryota > Fungi > Ascomycota > Pichiomycetes > Serinales > Debaryomycetaceae > Yamadazyma > Yamadazyma buinensis. The sequence goes on along the minus strand of JAJLWZ010000018.1, from coordinate 86,054 downwards.
AATAAAGAAACTGATATAAAGAAAGAAAATAAAATTCTTATTTGTGCACCAAGTAATGCAGCTGTTGATGAATTGGTTTTAAGAATTAAAGATGGTATTTTAAATTCTTCAGGTAAACTTATTAAACCAAAAGTCGTCCGTCTTGGTAGAAGTGATGCAGTTAATTCCGCAGTTAGAGATTGTACATTAGAAGAATTAGTTGAAAGACAATTATCAGCACCACCTGAATCAAGTATTGATAGTAATTTAAAAGCTAAAGCAACAAAAATTTCTGAAGAACGTAGAAATCTTTTTAATAAAAGAGAAGATCAATCACTTTCAGTTGAAGAATTAGAAAAAATTAATAAAAGACTTGCAGAACTTGCTAAAGAGAAAAATTCAGTTGCAACAGAATTAGATAGACAAAGAGAACAAACAACAATTGCTTATCGTACAAGAGATATTGAAAGAAGACAAGTTCAACTGAAAATTTTAAATGAAGCACAAATTATTTGTTCAACATTATCTGGTTCAGCTCATGATTTCTTAGCAAGTCTTTATATGAAATTTAATAAAGTTGTCATTGATGAAGCATGTCAATGTGTGGAATTATCATCAATTATCCCACTTAGATATGGTTGTAAACAATGTATTATGGTTGGAGATCCAAATCAACTTCCACCAACTGTTTTATCACAAAAGGCAGCGGATCTTCAATATGATCAAAGTTTATTCGTTAGACTTCAAAAAAATAATCCTGATTCAGTTTATTTATTAGATGTTCAATATCGTATGCATCCTGAAATTTCAGCTTTCCCAAGTAGAGAATTTTATAAAGGTAGATTAAAAGATGGTCCAGATAATCTTGATAAGAATAAAAGAAATTGGCATTCATTTGAATATTTGTCCCCTTATAGATTTTTTAATACTGTTGGTTCACATCAACAGAATGAATTAACTAAATCACTTTTTAATACATCAGAAGCAAATATAGCATTACAATTAGTTGAAGAAGTTATTGCATTAATGCCCGATAAAGAATTTAAAGGTAAAATTGGTATTATTTCACCATATAAAGAACAAATTCAAGTGTTAAAAAGAATTTTTAGAGGTAAATTTGATCCTTTTATTGATAGACAAATTGATTTTAATACAGTTGATGGATTTCAAGGTCAAGAAAAAGATATTATTATCATGTCATGTGTTAGAGCAAGTGATACTGGTGGTGTTGGGTTTTTAAGTGATGTTCGTCGTATGAATGTTGCTTTAACTCGTGCTAAATCTACACTTTGGGTTTTAGGTAATGCATCATCTTTAATGAGGAATACAACTTGGAAAGATCTAATTGAAGATGCAAAATCAAGAGATTTAGTAAGTAATGTATCACCAGGATTTTTAAGGAAAAAGAATGAACCAACTATTGCTCCAACTGGTGGTGGAGTTCTTAAAAAACCAATAAATTATGGATATAATAAAGAGAATAATAAAGGATCAGAATCAAAGAAGTATCAAGATAAACAAAAGAATATGAAAAGGAAACAACTGGTTGATTCTTCGATGGATAGTCTGAAAAAGATTAAAACCAGTTTACCACAAAGTACTAATTCTGGTTCACTTCCACCACCACCTACCTCGAAACCACCACCACCACCACAGCCACAACCACAAGCAGCCGCAGCAGCCGCAGCACCGCCACCTCCAACTCCAAAACCACCTATTCTTACACCTTCTAGTTTACCACGTCCACCAGTGGCTAAAAAATCAAGTATTTTTATTCCAAATGCTACAAGATCAGGAGTTTTACCACCAAAAAAACACAAACCAACAATTTATAAATCTAATTCCACCAACCCAAAAAAGTAAAAAATCATAAAATAAAACCACAAAAGAACAATAAATTCAAAAATAAAAAATAAAAATAAAATAAAAAATAATTGCCACAAATACAGGCATAGCATATATAGAAACGTTTATACCAAAAAATTGGTACCTGGTAGTCATGTAAATACCCAGTAATATTTAATATTATTCATACACTCTATCTAACCTCTAACCTATAACTTTAAGAAATAAAAGAATATTTATTTATATATTACACATTAACTATAAAGAAAGTTTTTATTCTTATTCTCCCTTAACCAATTTATTACTTGATGTCTGTTTTGGTACTACTTTAGGTTTCTGGTACTTTTCCTTGACCATTCTATGTTCAATAGCATTAGCACTAACATTATAAAGGTACTCTGAACCAGAATCATCAAAATTTGATTTTAGGAATAAATTATCTGATTTTAAATTATATACTCCCATTTCAGGGACTTTAAAAAGTGATTTACTTTGAAATTTCTCTTCATATTTTTGTTTCATTTGATTATATGGTGGAGGCAACATAACCAAAGCACTTAAGATCGCATTGACTTCATTCTCGACAAGTCTTAATAAAATATCATTTGTATCTGATTTTGAAACGTTATTACACATAGTTAATAAATCATCTAATGATTGAACTAATATATCACCAATTAATTGATGAATATCTTCCCTTCGAACCATCATACTATTCAGTAATTCATTCTCTCTTGATCTAACCAAATCACATGTATCATTCCAAAATTTCCCATATTTATGGTATATAGCTGACATTGACCCCGTCTCTTTAGAAAGTTTGATATACCCTTCAACTTTACTTTCTATAAATGCTAGTATTGGTTCTATATCAGTCTTGGATTCAATGGTATTAGTTATATCATCAACATTAAATGAATGTTTAGGATTATACTCATTCTTTTGTTCTAATAATGGTTTTATATAAACTTCATAAATATGATTCAATTGATGTTTAAATCTTTCTGATGCTTCAAAACCTTTATCGAATCCTTTACCATAAGGATCATTTGATCCATGATGATTAGTTGTAGTACTTGGAGTTGGTTGTGTTGGTTGACCAAAATCATCAGGAATTTCATAAACTTGCATACCAATATTTTGATTTTGATTCTTTGGAGGATCAGATTTATTTTCATCCATTTTGGAAGGTGAGGTGAAATTACTAGTATTACCTTGAGATAAAACTGGACTAACTGAAGTAGTAGTTCCAGATTTAATAGGTGGACTAAATTCCTTTCTTCTTTTCCCCCAAACTGGTTCTCTCTCTAAATTAACATCACTAGTTACATTCTTCTCTGGCATTTGTTGCCTTTTCAAATATTGACCTTGGAAAGTAACATTTACCGGTATAGTCTTTATCAATTCAAAGACTTTATCCTCTGAAACAACACCATTAAGACGTAAACTTTCTAGAATTGCAGATTCACCATTCTTATCTAATTCTTGAAATGCCTTAACGTACCTTGATGTTTTACTTTCAAGAACTGAACTAGTATCTTTAATTTCAGACATCAATATTTTCTTTTTAGTCTTTAATGAAAGTAATTTAACCTCAAGTTCTTTGATTTCATCATCTAAATTTGATGATTGATCTAGTAATCCCAGTAATTTTGTACCATACTCATTATCTTCACTTTTTATAGATTGAATCTTCTCGAGGATCTTATCACGTTTTAAATCCCATTTCTTAAACCGTTTATACATTATTGAATTATAACTTGATTCTCGTTGGTACAATTCATGTAAAGAATATTGATTCTCCGATAATTGATGAAATAAATTCGAAATATTTTGTCGTATCCTATTTAAATTATCACTACCATTATCCAACGCCTGTTTATGTAACCGTATATTATTTTCAATGTCTTTGGTAAGTTTATTATAATTTTCCTGTAAATACTGTAACGGTGAAGAACCATCAATACTACTAGTCTTATTATTTTGGAACCCAACTTGAGGCACAACCAAATTCAAACTAAACAACATCGATTCCTCGAAATCGTCTTCATACGATTGATGTATTGTCTCAGTCATCACTGATTCTTCACTTGATCTAGGCTCCAATGACTTTTCCTTAACTGGAGTCAACGATTTCTTCACCTTCTTCTCCTTCACCACATTTCCCAAACTCTTCCCACTTGGGCCTTCCTTTGGTGGAAAACCGGGGGATTGAGGCGACAAGAACTCCGTAGGATCTAAATCCTGGTCCAATTCCAAATCATCATCATCATCTGTGCTACTTCCAGGTGCAGATTGTAATCCTGACCTAACCACCTCTCTCCTAACACCACCATTCCCATTGTCCAAACTAGCCTTCTCCACACCGTTAGTGTATGGGTTCCTCGTCCCGTCGATGGTGGACGATAAACTTATCGATTCAAACATCGAAGTCCCCTTTAGAGAATCTTTACTTAGCATCAGTTAAATCCTTATCAGTACAAACGCGATTGTGCGACTTTGAAACCAAAAAAAAAAAAAAATCTTCAACACAATGGAGTCGAAGCATAGTCAATCGTCTGATGTATATCTAATAGATTCAAATAGTATGTGACCATATATTCTCAACCAAAACACCACACCAAAAGGGGAATAAAAACCGTAAAATTAGTGCCACTCTCCCTAGAAGGAACTTTGTTCTGAGGTGAATTATCCCCCATCATATGCACATTTTCAATATACTAACAACTTTTAGAAAGGTATGAACCACTCAATCCATCACCTTTAGATAACTTACTAAGTCAATTCGGGCTAGAGAAAACAGCAGAATCATTGACCAGGACCAACCGAGATGGGTCCAAGGGTGTCAAATTGAGAAAATCTTATAAGAACCATATAAGCGATTTACCAGGCAAACACAACATTCCTGGCCCCAAACCGATACCGAATGGGTTACTAGACCCCATGTTGCCACAGGCCCCACACATAATCAAACCACTAGACCAAGACATGTTGATGACGGCTTTGACGTTTGAGAAGCTGGTCCATAGTGGGATCCCAGGAATTGATAAATCTGATATCGCAATTAGTGGACCGGGCGAAGGTACACTTAGGAGAGAGGATGGAGATGATGATGATGAGAGTAGGAAAAATAAGAGGAAGAAGAAGACCCAAGCGAATGGAGATCTTAAGAGACAACATAATTAGATATATTCTTGTATATTTCTTGTATTATTACATAACGAATTAATGGAAAAAAAAGATAAAAATATTAATATATATTACACTTATTTACATCACATTGTACATAATTTTATTTTATTTTATTTCATATCTCTCAATGGTCCATCTTACAGATTAGTATCTTGTCTCAACTCGCTTATGGTAGTGAAATTAGCATACTTTTTTAATGGCTTTAATGGTTTACTACTTAAAACCTTCTGTTTACGAACCGTTATTTTATTCTTTATCAACCCACCCAAATGTCCGAATATAGCTTTAGTTATAAGTTTCTTAAGCAATATAGTTACTTCCAAAACCGACATTATCCTCTTCTGTATCTTCAACTCTGGTAAAACGAATTTAAAATCGGTTATATTGAGTAGTCTCTTGTACCCACTCTTCAACTTCAAAGACACCAGCAATGAGACTGGGTTAATAGTTAAATGGTTTATACTGATATACTTCTTTGACCGTGAAACCATCTTATCCAACTGTTCATCATACTCTTCAGAACTTGAAGTTAAGGAACCGTCATAGAAGCTTGGTTTTGGATTTATAGATTTCAGCTTGTACAGTTTCGACTCCGTCTTCTCATCAGCATCTGGCGATGAACTCTTCTTTTCCCTTTCCCTCGGTTCCAATTCCAAGTCTGGATCATCGTCAGATTCACCACCAAGTAATGGACTTTCTTCAAGATTTGAGAAATCAGTTTGGAATATAAAATTCATCAACTTTATCCCTGTCTTCTCGTCAATCCTAAGACTTAATGGTTTCGAGTTAATCTCAAAATTATCAATCAATTTGATCCCTCCCACATCCTGATGAACTGACCAATCCACCGTCACCAAATGATCACTACCACCATTCCCACCAACTCTACCACCAAAACCACCACCACCCTTCTTAACCTCTTCTTGAAGTGGTTCGAGGAATGCAGGGAATATTGCACCCGGGATCAAGTTGAAACCTTGAAGCATGAGGACTTCAACACGATTAACATTTGAATCATCTTCATTAACCAACCGTTTAAATTTCCCCTTCGCTAAAGCCAAATCGATAATTGGTGACCGATCATCTTCGATCATATGAAGGATGATCTCGTCTGCGTTTATCCTGAATTCCGCCTTGGTGGAATCTTTATCGCCTCCATGGAGGTTCGTACCACGTAACAACGAATCCATTAGTAAGTTGATTTGGCTCTTGATATCAGACAACATCAACTGGATCGACAAGTAATCATTCAATTGTTCATTATTCAAATTATTTTGTCTGAATTTGAAATTCCTGTTCAAGAATTCAATTAATTTAAATGACATATGTAATTGTTTAGTCTTAGAATAAATTAAATTCAAATTTTCAAAACCATTGGAGAATTTCAATTTTTCAAGTTTTTCCAAGTACTCTTTATTGCTTGGTTCAGTATAAATTAATAAATCTGTGACAATTGAGAATAACGTGAAATACTGTGATGATGTTGATGTAATGACGACTTTCGGAATATCAACAGATAACGATTGAGATACGATCTCGTGTTCTTTAGATTTAGCATCAAAGTAATGTACGGATTCCTCTTCACTGTCACTCCCACTCCCAATACCATCACCACTTTCATCCACTTCTTCGATTCGTTCATCATTTTTAACAGCGGCGAATGGTTTACGTTCAATCAACTCAATCATAGTAGAAAAGTTCTCAATCAAGATATTATCTCTACCAGCCAACGATGAATCCTTCGTAACTTCAAATCCTAACCATGGTGGCCAACTTGTCGTGGACCCATAACATTTCTTATTAAATAAATTAAAATCCATATCTTCCGTCTTCTTAAACACGAAAACATTGGCGTCTTCAAGTAAAACACCGAATCTTGTCTCCAAAATCTCTTCTTTCAACTTACTAGATTTGTCATACACCGACAATGATTTCCCATTGATTTTTGGCGTCGTTAAAAGCACCACGGAATCCTTCGATTCTTCACTTTGTAATTGGATTTGTGGCGATATAATCTCTACTAAATAATCCTGAGTTGATTGTTGATCATCATCGAGTTTCCCCAATATCTCATCGAAATTATTGATTTTATCCTGACTACTCTCTGATTTCAATTCAATCTTATTCTCACCATTCTTATTAATTAACGAAGCCAGTTTCTTTGAAAGTTTTGAATGTATACTCTTTTCATCATCGAATTTATTACCCTTTTCAATGATATCTTCCACCACCCTCAACACATCATACGTCAAGTACCGTCTCAACAACCCCATCAATTTAACGAAATGGAAATACTTATTGAACAAGTTCCTATTACTATTGTTCCATTTCAACAACATATGAAATAACACGAATTTATTATGGAACTTAACATTCACATTCGACACCAGCAACCTCCTCTCTTGATTCGTATAACTTGACTCTTCACCTTTCAAATTCTTAATTTCTTCATTCAAAATCTTCAACCGTCTACTTAAATTCAATGAATCACCCTTTGTGGTTTTAATCTTATTCACCTGCCTAATCCTAGACTCAATACTCAACCTTCTCGTCTTGAAAACTCTTTTCATCTGACCCATCACGTCAACATCAGTCTTGAACAAATCCTTCTCTTTAAACCGTGCATCAGGCTCGGTGTCTCTCAAATACGAGAATCTCTCACAATACAATAACGGCAAGATCACCACCACCCGCTTACAATTCTCCAACGACGGCAAGAACACCTCCTGGTAGTCCTCAATATCGAACCATTGGGAATCATTATCGAAGATCTTGTACTTATTCTCCTTCTCATCATATTCGGTATCCAATTGGTACATATTCTGATTAAACTTTGATTCAATCACACGTAAATCAATACCATCCAAATGAACATCAGCGATATGGAAATTCATCTTCTTCACATTCTTACCGACAATTTCCCTCCTCTGATTCAAATCGACGAAGAAATGGTTCATTTTCCCACGTAAACCCCAACACTTCACCAACCCATCGAAATTCTCATCTCTATAAACATGCGACAAGAACAACGACCGTAAATTGAATTGGAACCTATTCGTCACCAAGTGCTGGGAAAACTTCATCGACTGCTTGAGTTCACCGAACAACTTCCCCTTACGGACCGGCAACTGCATGTTCCCAGCGAACAACTTCCACCAATTCAAAAACTGTTTAAGCACCAACGGACTCAAATGAATCGTGTTATAACTCTCTTGGAAATCAGCAGTCAATGAAATCGCCATATTTATATAATCTGACCTGAACCCCTTGTATGAATCATGACCAGGATTGGTATGGTCGGGATTAAACAATTTCACATCGTAATGAGGTATAACATCTTCAGTCCTCATACCATCCTCACCATCACGCTGTAACACGAAACCAACTTTAAATTCCACACCACCACTTAACGAAACAACCTTCTTCTCAAACACATTCCCTCTATTATGTCTTGGTTCAGAATAACCCTCGTCATTCAAGTAATACCCGTATGCCGACGTCACAAACTCCTTACAATCCGGGAAAAACGTCGTCCTACTCGAATCCCTACACCATGCAACCAACGTTGAGGCTAAATAGTTCGGGATGTACCAAGTAACATTATCACTTCTCACATAACAGAATGACCTTGAGTCATCGTCATCATTAATCGTCCACGTCACGTTATCCTTGAAAGATAAAACGAACCCAGTCTCCTCATTAAACACCCCATACGGGTCTCTTGAACCTTTGAAAGCGACCTCCAAAGGCCCATTATTACATGTGATTCTAAACTTCCCATGCATGATATACTTCAATTTATCCCAGAACCCAAGTTTCGGCGACGGGTCTAATGGCGGTTTCGAAAATTGATCGAAATTAAGCATTAATTGTTGTATTCCAAATTGATACGATTGACCCCATACGAACCTAGTTGGTAAGTTCGATTCAAACGATACATTCAAATCAGTGAACAATTTCACCGAAGCTAAAGTTTTAAACATTGTTAAATCCCGTTCACCACCTCTAACAGTACTACATTTCAACTTTCTAATGTGTTGGTCCCCACTAACTAGTGATTCACCAATAACTAAGTTCCCAGACATCTTCACCGATGGATTACCACCCCCAGTTTTCGGCACAAACAACAACGGCAAGGGGTAATCCCTTAAATGCATCCTCAACTCCGAGACCTCCAAATCCATAAACATCGGAACCAACAACGACCATTTCGTGTCCTTCGGTTGACCCTGACCTATCCCATACAAGAAATCAGTCACATCCTGCAGTTCAAACCTTGGAGGTGAGACCTTCAAGTCCACATCATTCATCACAATACTAATCAATGGTGCATGGATCAGGATCGGCTGGACTCCCACTTGATACTTCGACTCGAGTTTGGATTCGTGACCGAACAAGAACTTCTTGTTCTTCACTAATTCCTGGTTCAACGTCCTCTTATACTCCCTTACTTTCCTTATCCATGAACTCGAAAACGTTTCATCCAACTTCTCCCTTCCGGCCTCGATTTCTTCGGGTCCCAATTCCAAATTCAGTACTTTATCATTGAATATCAACGTATGATCAAACCTCTTAATCTGTTCTGTTTTACCTAATTGGAAAATCATATTCAATTCACTTTCAAACGGGTCATCTTCCATAGAAAACAAGATTTTCCCACTTTTCAAATTCACATTCCCTAATTTAACACTAGACTCTGATGGATATATCGACGATTTATCGATTCGTGGGTTTTTCAAAATTTGGAAAAGGTGTTTAATCACTTTAATTGTAATCGATACATTATCCAATAACTTATAAGTAACATGCTGATGTGGATGATTTATCCTAATCAATTCCGATTCCACATCCACACCCACCATTTCATTCAAATTAACCCTTAAATCATCTAATGTAACCAACCTACACCATGACCCAACCAATGTGGGCGATTGAGTCAACAATCTTCCGAACTTGGAATATATTTCAACACCATGATTCATCGTAACCACCGTCTGGTACAAATCTAATTTCAATTTCTCATCATTATGTAAAACGAATTCAATATCAGATTTCTTAAACTTGAACGTACTCTTCAAATCTAATTTCCTTTTACTTTTCCTCTCCTTGGGTTCAAGTAACGGTTCAAGAATACGTTTCACCAACATGATCGAACCAACAATCATTGAGACTTTAAAGTAATCCACGTCCCCGAAAACCAGATCAACTAAAACATCCAACTCCACCGCTTTACCAGCACTCAAATCGACTTCAACTTTAGGCACTTGTAAAAGCGTGTCACCAGCAACCACTTCAAACGACTTAACGCTCGATTTATTCGACCATACTTTCTTCTTCTGCGTTTCTTCTTGGTGGTCACCATTATTCAGAATATCCGTATCCATCAATGTATCCAGTGTGGATTCCAATTCATCATCACCCTCATCGACAACATTATACACCACCGTCTCCAAACTCTCCACCCTAACCTCCACAACTTTCATATCACCACCACCAGAAACAACCGACTGGGACCCAACTTTCAAATTCACATTACTCAACCGGATACCAAACTCCACTAACCAACCAGGTAATTTCAACCTCAAGTCGAAATCATTCACTTTCCCAGCACTAGACTTCATCCTTGAAACCACTCTATTGAATTTCACCGTCTCATCGTTCAAGTACCTCAAATAATCATCGTCCAATTGAACCTTGGACGCACTTAGGACTTTCGAAATAAGTGATTGAATTCCATTTATCGGCACCACATTGGATAAATCGATAAAACACTTTGTCACACCAATATCGAATTTAAACTTCAAGTTCTTCATCACGCCCACCCTCGTGACTATATTATTCACTTTCACCAATTCAAATTTACTACTAAGTTTAGTATCGAAGTAGGTGACTGTAGGGTACAAAATCTGACAATTCAAGTCGTATGATCGATCAGATTTAGTGAAAATTTGAAGCATTAATGAACTGTATTGGAAATTTATGATTTGATTCTCTGATTTAATTATTAATTTTGGTTGTTCGATTACAAATTTCACATCTAAGTGAGGATAGTATTCTATAAGATAATTCCATAACCTATTTTTCAAAGGGTATTCCAGTTTAACATCACCAAAATTCTCGAAATTCTCATAATCTAGTATACTCTTGTACAGTTTATAAATTTTTTGAAACTTAAAGTATTTCTGAATTAATATTATATTATAAACTAAAATTGAAAGGATTTTATAATCTATATCGAAAACTGGGTTTGAACAAGTTATAAATAATTCGATCTTACAATTCTGGAATCCTTCACCTTTACTTAATTTATCTAATAAATTATCTTTAAAATTCACAGAATAATTCGGCACACTCAAGATCTCCAAATTATCCTTTGAAATCAAACCCTGTGAATCCATCGAAATATTTGCAAAATTTATTGTGAATGATTGAATCGAGTAAGTGAAATTTATAGGTAAATCCAATACACTGAAATTTGTAGTAAACCCTGCTGAAATCGGTGATAATTTCGAGATTGTCAACGATATCGATTTCGTCAACACATCCAACGACTGGGTCGGGTACGGCGACGATACTTCGAAATGGTTACGTAATGGGATATCCAACACTTGCAATGTGTTCATGTACAACGCCACCTCGTCGACCCTAGTATACAACAACCGGAACAATTTCACCCTTGACTTGAATTTCTGTTTGTAATCTGTAGGCCCCAGTTTCTTATCATTAACCAATTTCAAATCAAGTAATTTTGAAATTTTGAAAATCAGTAATTTTAAATCATCTGTAAAACACAGGATTTTGAAATTTTCAATTTCACCAGTTGGTAAATTTAAAATAAATTTTAAATTCAATTTAATTGAATTAATTGAAAATATTGGGAAATTATTAACTCCATTATCAAATTTCAAGTAATTCACAATCAACATACTTTGGAATTTCCAATTCTCATTGACTTGATTAGATCTCTTGGATATAGTTTCGAATCTAAGGTACTCGAATTCACTTATTTTATCATCTTTTATTATCTTTGTATGTTTAAATTGAATATTTAAATTTGGTAAATACGGTACAAGGAATTTTATACAAGATTTCAAAAATTTATTCTCAGGATAAAGATTTAAAGTTGGTTCTTTATCCTCCCCTTTCATCCATTTACTCCCCTTCATCCCATTCTTACCCTTATTTACATCATTTAAAATAATAGTTAATCCATTAATTATTAATTTCCTATTATTCCCCCATAATCGAAATCTAACAGATTCAATATTAATTTTAAAACTCCTATGGATTTTCAAAGAATTGAACAGGATACCATTATTAATTGTAATTGAACCAATTGAAAGTCCAAATAATTTAAAATTTATAAACCAAATAGTATACCATATAATAATAAAAATTATAAAATACCCCCATACTTTCATTCTTATTGAATTGGCAGTTACCCTCTAATCGTTTACCTACCTTTCCTTCTTTGGCTCTTTAACTATCAGTCTTTAACTATCAGTATAAATCTCTATGGAATGTCTTTTAATATTAAGATTAGCAAGATTAGTAAGTTATATGGTTATAGCGTCTAATTAGAATTTGTGCGGTCAGTGTTTACATTTTGTTAAAAGTGCACACAATTTGAAATTATTTCATTCTTTGAAGAATAACTATATTATAACTATTATATCACTGTATCATTGTTATAATACGGATGCAATATATGAGATACAATGTGAAAAATTTGGAATTAATTGAGTTAAAATTGAGTTAAAATTGAGTTAAAATTGAGTTAAAATTGATATTGGTAAATATTTAAAATCTATATCATATGTTTACGTAATGAAATGACATACAAAATACTATTATATATATACCTTATAATAAATAGAGATTATTCTTATAGCCATAATGTTATTGTATTAATACATCATATACATATCATTCTATTATCTTACCAAATTTAAGATTTATAAATTAAATAATTATTGAGTTATTTAATAATCAATACATGGTTACGTAAAGTAGATAAATGATAAGCACTATCTCTATTAACCATATTAAAATATCATTACAAATGGATTTTTTTTTATAAAATTCAAAATTAGTACCCGGTGAAGACTTTGGTATTCTATTAATCAACCATTTCATCAATGACATCAGAAAAGTCATCCCATTTTAGGATTTTATTAACCTTTTGTGCGGCTGAAATGCAAAGTGAATAGTATTTATTAGATTTAAAACTATTGATATTAAACTATTGATATTAAACTATTGATATTAAACTATTGATATTAAACTATTGATAATGTAATATATTTTAATAGTTGATTATAAATGATGTGTATAATTAACATATAATAGTGATAAGTTAATTTACTTATATGCCTCCATATTATATTTTCCAATATTCAATTCTTCAGGTTAATATTAATTTCAAAATGAATCTTTTCTTACTAGTTGGTATTATTCAATTTATTTACACCTTCTAATCATCCTATACATATATCTTTACTTATAATATCTTTATATATCTATATATATATAGATGTATATAAAATAAAAAAGCCGTCACAGCCATGTGACGCACAGGGTTCGCGCCCCCTTCGCAGTAATTAACTCCCGCTAACAAAAAAAACTCAAAAAAAAGCAGTCGTGTTAAAACTCATTTCCCACCTCATTGGAAAAGAGTTTTTCTCTTGAGATTTTGAAAAATTTTAAAACTATTATCAAAGGTATGTTATAATATTATAGTTTATTGAAATTAGTGATTAAATGAAGTGAATGGATTGGATTAGATTGGATGAATAGATGATATGAATAGAATAGATGGATAGATGAGATGGAAGAGAGGAAAGATATGAAATGAATCAGATTAAATGAATAGACATGGAATATAGATGCAAGAATTACGTTTTAAAGAATCAAATCAATTGTATAATAATGACAAGAATAGTAGAATAAAGGTTAATAATGATATTATAAATGAATTATTCAATTTTCAACCCCAATATCAATATTTATCAATATTATAAAAGGAATTTAAAAGAAAAATTTTTTTACATACGAAACTAAAAGAGAAGAAAAGAAAAGAAAATAAAATAAAATAACCCCATTTAATACTAAACACTAATACCAATAAACCTATATAAACAAAACAAAACAAACCAACCCAAACAAAGTATACTAACAAAATTATAGATGGCTGCCTCATTACCACATCCAAGAATTGTTAAAAAACACACTAAAAAATTTAAGAGACATCACTCCGATAGATACCACAGAGTTGCTGAAAACTGGAGAAAACAAAAGGGTATTGATTCCGTTGTTAGAAGAAGATTCAGAGGTAATATTTCTGAACCAACCATTGGTTACGGTTCCAACAAAAAGACTAAATTTTTAATGCCATCAGGTCACAAAGCTTACTTAGTTAAAAATTTAAAAGATTTAGATGTCTTATTAATGCATACTAAAACTTATGCTGCTGAAATTGCTCATAATATTTCATCAAAAAATAGAATTGAAATTTTAGAAAAGGCTAAAAAATTAGGTATTAAAGTTACTAATCCAAAGGGTAGAGTTTCATTAGAAGCTTAATTTTATTAATGTAAATTTTTGTACATCTTTTCCCTCTCCCTCTCCCTCTCCCTCGACACCCTCTAATTATCACCTCATATCCTCTATGCTCTAAAGATATATTTCTTCGATACTCAGGTACAATCTAAATTTCTTTTTATGCACATCAAAATATCTATTATACTTATAGTTCACTATATACTTCTATTCTTATTCTTCTACACTTATACTTCTATTCATTAAATTCTCTTAATTCACAACCCTAATAAACTCCTTCAAAATACATCTAAAATTCACTACAACCTCCAAACACCAAATAAAAAAAAAAAAAAAACAGAGAAAAAGAACCCAAAAGTATATATATATAAATATCTATCTATGCCATTTACTGCTACCAGATATAGCCACCCCACTAATATCCAAATGATGATGTTTCCTAACCCTGTACCCCAAATCACAGTTCCCAGCACCATCCAACACCAAATCACAAACCTTCAACTCATGATCCGAATAAATCGAGTCTGACTCCGTCGTCGTCGCCCCCGTCATCGATCTATTCAATTTCAACGTCGAGTCTCTCCTCTCAAACGATAATTTCCTCTCGAATTCACCTCTAGTGAATGAATTCGATCTTGAGTTCCGTGTGGAATTTGATTGTGAGTTTGATCGTGAATTTTGTGTGGAGGTTTTACTATCGTGACAGGGGGAATCACATTGGTTCTTGGTTTTATTTGAATTTTCTTCAATTGTACCTAAATCTAACATTGATTTTATCTTTTTGGGTTCACGTTCTTTACCACAGTTTTCACAACAATTACATTCTTTTTCTTCAGTTAATGAAGATTTAGAAACTGTAGGTTTTAATTCTGTTCCTTCTTCTTCTTTTTCCCCTTTTTCTCCTTCTATTTTCTCTATCTCTAAATTATCCTTTTCTTTCCCAACTTCAACCTCCGCCTTCTCTTCTAATTTCTCTTCTAATTTCTCTTCTAATTTCTCTTCTAATTTCTCTTCTAATTTCTCTTCTAATTTCTCTTCTAATTTCGCCTTTTCTTCCTCTTCAGTTTTACTTTTAACTTCACAAAGACTAAGATCCAACATACTTTTAAAAACGTGATGATCACTCTTACTATTACTTCTACCCTGTCTACTAGTCGACCTAGAAGGTACTCTGGACCCAGAATTACTTGAATTCCGACTCAAACTCCCACTCTCCCCCTTCTCATAACTATAAACCAACCCAGACTCCTGATCCTCACATTCATACACACACATCTCCAAACTTTTAAACCACTCATCTTGAAACACATCATCTAAAGTGTACCTATATTGAACGCTCGGATCACATAATTTCCAAGCAATTTTACTAGCTCCATGAGATTGGAATTGGGAACTCCATTTAAACTCAGCACCGGGTCCACGACATCCACCAGTTTTAAAACTTGGATTATCGGAGGTAAATCTATTATGATTGAACTTATACTCTCTGAACCCATGATCATTGGTGGTGGCTGAATTGAAAGGACTTGCACCATAGACAATAACGAATAAAATCATACCTAACCCCCAATGATCCATCTTGAAAGGATCATAACTCCAATTCTTGATATCTGAATGACTCACCTCTTTTAACTTCATCACCTCAGGAGGTGAATAAGGAGGTGATCCAACAAATGAAGTACTTAATTTCACAGGTGATGTAAAATCATTTGGAATTTCATGACCAAAATCACTAACTCCAAAATCACAAATTTTAACAATTCCATTCATATCTAATAAAATATTTTCAGGTTTTAAATCTTTATGAACTATATCATTATCATGTAAATATTTTAATCCATAAACAATTTGTTTAAAAATACAATATCTTTCATTTAAATTAGATCTTTTCCAACCAGGTTTAACTATTAAATTAAATAAATCACCACCAGTACATAAATCCATTACAAATCCCCAACCTCTATTTAAATCATTTAAACTTTGAATTCTAACTAATGATAATGTAGTTATAACATGTCTACTAACTGCTTTTTTACTAATAATATATTCTTTTACAGCTCTTTTATAAAATTCTTCATCAGTTTCATGATCTAATAATGTAAATCTTTTTAATGCAAATATTTTTTTCTTATTAGAATGAAGTGTAATTAATCTAACATCACTACTACCTCCATCACCTAATTTTTTATCATGAGTATCAATATCAAAATCATCAAATAAATTAATATGATCTTCCTTTAAATCATCTGGTAAATAATCATTTGGATCATGAACAGGATTTGATAACATTCTACCTTGTCCGTTATTATTCATATAAAAACTTGCTTCCTTAGGTTTATCATCTATATCTTTATTCATTCCAAATGGATTATAAATGATTTTTTCATGAACTGAATGATTAACAGTTGAATTTGAATTAATTGAACTAACTTCACTTTCATCAGGATGAGGAGTTCTATCATAAATTTTTTTATTTTTTTCATTTAATTGATTTAAATGAGCTAAAGTTTCAGCTTTTGTTAATTTTTTTGGTTGTAATGATTTATTTGTATTTAATAATGAATTTTGACGTCTTAATGATAAAACTGATGAACTTCTTGAAATTTCATTTGAATTTGATGAATTATGATGATGGAATAATTTGAATTTGTGATGGTCTTCATCTTTCTCTTTTTCTTTTTCTTTTTCTTTTTCTTTTTCTTTTTCTTTCCCTTCTTTCTTACTCTTGTTTAAACTTGGAGAAACAGGAGAAGCAAGAGAAGCAGGAGAACCAGGTAAATTATGAATATTTGAATTAATAATTGGTGATGAAGGTCTCAGATTATTATTTGAACCATTTAAACTATTAAAACCATTTGAATTTGAATTATTATTTGAATTATTATTTGAATTATTATTATTAGTAGTATTAATCTTATTTATTGAATCTTTATGTTTTGATTTAAATATGTGTTTAAACCCCTTTATCTCTGTCATGTTGAATATTTTAAAATTTCGCACAATTCATACAAGGGTATTAGTAATTGTATCAATTGTTTTAGTTGATAGCAATAACTTAACAATACTTAGGGATAACAAGGATAACAATGGGAGTATATTATATGATAATAATAATAATCTATTTGTGGTGTTGTTAAATTAATTTAAATTTTAAATAACCGCCCTCTTTTTATTTTCTTTTTCCATTTAAACTTTTTACTTGGCCCACTGATAATGATATTATAATACTATTACTATTACTATACTATTACTATACTACTCCTATAATACTCCTATAATACTATACTCCTATAATACTAGAATACTATTATTATACTACTATAATACTAGAATACGAGAATACTATAATAATATTATGAGAGTAAAACGTTGTAAAAGGGACCCCCCATTTTACGAATAGAACAATTTTGACAGGGACATTAAACAATTATGACATTTATTAAATATGTCTTAATAGTTAATGATTATTTAATGATTATTTAATAGTTATTTAATGATTATTTAATAGTTATTTAATAGTTATTTAATAGTTATTTATGTCTTTCACTTATTATGTGAAATTCACTATTTTACTTGAAAATTTTAAATTTAGTCTTTTATTTAAGGGTAATTAATGACTTTATATTATATCTTAAATGGAAATTAATATTATTTAAAGTTTTTATAGGGTAATTTTACACTCCATTTGATGAGGTTATTAGTGGATTTTAATAAAAGAATGAAAGAGAAAAGGATAAGGATATAATACATTACTAGAAACTTTCTTTTCAAACAAATTTAAACAAATTTAAACACTTTCTTCATCAGATACTTTATTATTTCTTTTAATTTTAAAAAATCTAATACCTCCATTATTTTCATCTTTTGGTTCTTCAATATTTGGAGTTGCTCTTGTAAATGATGATACATCATTTTCTTCATTTGATGGAATAAATGATGATTCATCATTATTATTATTATTAATTCTTGACATATGTTTTTTATAAGAATTTGAAATATTTGCAAAACAAGTATTAAAAAATATTAATAAAAGACAAGCAACTGATGCCCATAAAAGTGCAAAAGCTTTAACACCCATATGAGCATATAAATTTGAATTATGGAAAGCATTTCTAGCTAAAACAACAGCTGCAGTTTGTAAAGCAGCAGTACCAGAAATAAAAATTAACCCTAATATAATGAAAACAATGACAACTTTATCAATAATTTCAAAACATAAACCTAATAAATCAATAATTAAAGCCATACCAGTAAATGCTAAACCAACCATTGTAAAACCAAAAGAAAATCTAGTTAAATAAAAATAAGTATTTCTATTTTTAATAAAATCTTCAGGAATATTGGTCTTTGTTGAAAAATTATCAACTGGAGAAATTGGATAAGCAGGACCTAAAGTACATGATGAAAAATCTTTATATTCACAAACCCCCCAAAATGTCCAAGCTGACATAGTTGGAGCATTTTTTATATTTGAAGTATCAGCCCTTAACCAATAAAATTCATTAAATGGGAAATGATTTGATGAACCACCAGCAACTGTAAATATTAAAAGTACAGTTGCACCAGCTAATAAGAAAATATTGAAAACAACACCAAGTAATTTCATTTTTATCTTTTTATCTCTTCTTTTTTATTCTTCGTTTTTTATCTCTTCTCTTTACTGTTTTCTTAAAAGGATTAAAAAACACAAATGGGGGTGGAAAAACAAAAGACTACTAATATGAATTGAATTTTAAGTATTCGTTTTAAACAGTTGATATTTTTTTTTTGAAGCAAATAAACCCTTTTTATTTATTTCTGAGAATTTCAAACGAAATTTTTATGTTCAAACTCTTTTGGTTAAATTTATAAACACCACGACATTCCGGTTGTTTATGTTTGGGAAGTTGGGAAAATTGAAGAGTAAAAGAATATAAAGAGTAGGATGTTAAGAATTGGTTAATAATGGCAAGTATTTGTCCCCGTAATATCTCCATATCCAATCCATTTATTATGGGTGTTGTAAAACACTTTTCTCAACATTTACCCCTAAAGCATTTTGACGGAGAGACATTGCTATAAAATTTCATTTCATAATTCCATCATTATCTATTATATAGTTATAGTTATAGTAATATAGTTATGGCAATATAGTTATAGTAATATAGTTATAGTAGTAGTATAGAGTCAACTGGTATTGGTAGTAATTTATAAAATTATATGTTGCTCAAGTATTATTTATATACCACTTACATAATACTACTCCAACTTTATGGGGTTTACGGCTTTAAATTCATTCCCACTGTTCGCACCATATTTTAGCACCAAGGTTTACCACCGCTGTCCAAATGTACCGCCACCTCTCACACCACCTCTCGCACCACTTAAAAGTGCGGTTAACCCGTTTTAATTTTTTGAATGACACAGTGAGATGAGGAAAGGGCTGTTACATGTCGCAAGATTAATTTACCCAAATACAGAAACATTTCCTATTTTACAAAGACATTATATATTAACAAAGACTAAAGACTAAAGACTAAAGACTAAAGACTAAATATCATCATCACCCCATTCACTACACCATCCATACCAGGTACGTTTTAAACATTTTTGTTTCTTTGGTTCATCTGTTGGATTATCAATACTGGATCCTGTCTCAGTTTTAATATTCGAACTAGTTTTAAAACTTGTTTCACTTGTTCCACTTGTTCCACTTGTTCCACTTGAACTAATGATGGTGGTGGTTTTAGTAGGTTGTGGTTTCAAAGGATTCGGTAACCATGGCTCATCACTTTCCTCATCATCATGAACTATATATCTCCAATTAAAACAATCCCTACATGGAGGTTGTTCAATACATTCCGCAGTCTCATTATAAACCATTATAATCTCATCAATAACCGTTCTAATTCTATGATTTAAAACATTTACATTCCAACCTTTATCACTAACAACATCATAAACACATAATTTCCCAGTATGACATGCAGTTTCCATTGCATAACCGGCCGCATTACATGATGATGATACTCCATTACAAACTCCCATAAATATAGGGTCCGCAGTATTACCAATGTGATATATATGCTCCATATATTTAGGATATCCTGGAGGTTGTGGTAAATGAAGTCTCTTTGTAGCTAACATTTCACCTGGTGCTTCTATTGCAACTACTGGTAATCCATAAGTTCTACCTAATAATGAACCCAATGAACCACCTAATGAATGTCCTGTAATCCAAATATTATAATCTGGATAAATCATTGATACATTTCTATATATTTCAAGGGCAGCTTGATAATATCTATCCTTTCTCATTAATTCTTTCTCTAAACAATCTTGATTACAAGTATATGCCTTTTCATAACAATCACAAACTGTTGTCCATACATAACTAACTCTAGCACAACAACATGAAAATAATAAATTATCATTTACTTTATCACTTGTAGTTGTTTCTTCACTACCACCTCCTGGTATTGCTGCACCTGAAGTTCCCTTTATAGCAATAACTAAAGTTTTATTAAATTCATTAACAAATACATGACCTCTTAATCCAGTTTCATCCCAACCAAATTCAATATCAGTATTATTTTCATCTGGTAACCATTTATCACCAACATCATACCAATCCAGTTTTTTAGATTCTTCACCTTCACCAGGAAATTTAACATATGCATTCGAAGACATTAAAGCCATTGAAACTATTGAATCTTTGGAACTAACGTCCGGGACCCATATTTCTTCCTCAACCCATTCAAGATTCACACGGTTAAGGATACTAGGGTTCCCACGCACGCTTATAGCGTAGTCCAAATAACTATCAATAAACCCAGGAGTATGACGATCCACCAACCTCTGGATCTTCCCACGTTTCGCCTTCATCTTATGTTTGATCGTCCATGGGTTTTCAGTGATATGAACCGGCCAATCGAATTCATCATTCATTTCATCCAAGTCTACGAATTTATCACGTTTACTGAACTTCGATTCACCTTGAAACGCCGACACGTCCAACTTGGAAAGTCCCGTCAGGTCAAGGTACTTCGGCGTGATATCTAACCGTCTATGGATCCTATGGTTCTCCCCGGTCCCATGATGGAAAATATGTTTGATCGTGAATCCATCCCCTTGGTCTCCCTGTGATGGCGGGTATTTTAAATCTAAATTTGACCCTGTATGATCCACTGAATCAATCGAGTCGGGATTTAAGTGGGTTGGTAAGTCAACGTGATGTGGGTGGTGGTCTGCAACATCTGGTTGGAACCAGTATAGTGGATTTAGGTAGTATAACAAATTAGTTAGTATTATCAAGAAACTAAACATGACGTTTATTTTATCGCGATTACTCCTTGATGATACTTATCGCACCACACACCGGTGCACCAGATCACCAAATTATTATATCTATTCTATTCTATTCTATTCTATTATATCTATATTCTATATATTCTATATATTCTATTGTCGTAACATACTACTACGGTTAATCAATGAAAATATCTCTCAGTTGAATAAGTTTTAAATCTTTAATAACTTTAACATTCGGTTCCAATTCAATTGTCCTTTCAAGTACTAAAATTAATTTTTCAATAGCTTTCTGAATTGCAATTTTAAACTCTAATTTTCGAAAATAATGTGATATTAAACCTGTAAATAAATCACCACATCCAAAAAATTTAACAGGGATTTCATTAATTTTAATCATTATTAATTCTTCACCTTGTTTCGATCCAATACAATACATTTCATCATCTAAATTAATTGAAGAAATAACTATATGTTCCACTTTAAATTTGCTCCTAAATGAATCAATGGATTCATTTAACGTATCCAATGAAGTTATTTTTACACCTGAAAAATATTCAAATTCAAATTGATTAGGGGTTATAAGATCTACCACACCCATTGAAAAGATTTCATGGTAAACGGGGACAACTGATTCCAGTAGGTATAATTTCCCATTATCTCCAAGTATAGGATCCATCACAACAACAGGTTTCTTTAAATTGGATCCATTTTCAACTTCAGATTTGGATTGTGACTCAGATCGATTCTTTTGAAGTTTTGTTAATATCCCCTTTACAGCATTTATTATTGGTACATTTGGCAAGTAGCCAGTTACAACCACATCATACGACATCACGCCATTCCCGATCATATCGAGACCTTCAAGAACTAATGAAATAAGTTCCAGATCTTCGATTTTCCCCTTAAACGTGCCGTAACCTGGATGATTTGATAAATTTGTGGTATTTAATGCGTCCACGTTATGTCCCAAGTACTGTAATGGGAATGCTATTGCTTTGTTCCCGACGTACCCATGCACCACATGCGACAGAATCGAAAGTATTTGAGTCATCTGTATTTTAAATATTGTGATTTGTGAAGGTACCTTTAAAAGGTTGAAATTTAAAAGGTTAGAAATTTAAAAGGTTGAGATAAGTGAGAAAGTTGAGAAAGTTTTGACACCTTTTGAGTGTGTTGAGGTTTTTTTTTTTGAAGAAAAAATACGTACACCGTGGAAGATTTTTGGTTAGTTTGAAAATGGTGAATGCTAAGGAGTCAGCAACGATTGATGTTGGGTACCCGATCTACGGGACGAAATTCATCGACAACAAGACTCTAGCAGTCATCGGTGGTGGTGGAGAGGGGAACAATGGGATCCCTAATAAAATCACCACATTGAAAATTAGTTTTAAAATGGATAAGAACCATAGATTACAGAAGTTTAGAGAGATCAAGTTGCCTGATCTGGAGGACCTGCCTATGTGTGTGGATATAATCAAGCAGCCGGAGAATGATTTCGGAGTTGGTAATAGTTCTGGGAAGAAGGGGTATAATATGTTTATTGGATGTAATCAATCTACTGAATTAATGAAGACTATGTATGTGAACAATAACTTGAGAAAGTACACGATTACAGGGGATGAACATTTGAAGTTTAATGATAGTGTTCAATTGGATGAATTAAACTCACTGAATATCGGTGAATACCCAAAAGTGATTAATTTAACCAAGAGTGGAGTCGGATGTTTGATGTGTTCGAATTTAACGGAGATTTCATTCTTCGACCAACAAGAGTTGACTCTTGTGTCGAAGTACCTGGCTCCCGGCGGCGCTGAGATGAGAGACTTGCATTTCCATGAGGATGGTGAGAAGTTGGTTTATGTGGCGAATGGGAAGGTGGTGGTTATAGACGCCGTTAACCAATCTCATCCAATTTTACATGAATCCAACAAGTTTGATAGTTATATATTGAATAAAGTGAAATGGATTGGGGATGATGAAGTCTTGGTTGCAGCGAATCATAGAAAGGGAGGCGTTGCGATAATCAAGTATAATATTAAGACTAAATCGGTTCAACTGAATGATTTCTCGAAAAAGATTAAGTCCCTTGTGGCGTTGGATGTTACGAGAGTTAAAGATATGGTTGCTGTTGCTGGGAATGATTTCTCACTTACTTTGATAAAATTGTCTGATTTGAAAGTAATCAAGACTTTCCATAAACTTCACCTGTTCGCTTTAACTTGTGTTAGTTTTTCACCTAATGGGACGAAATTAGCTACTGGTTCAGCATCGAATAAACTTCATATCTTGAAGATCCCAGAACCTTCCAAAACCTCAATCTTAACAACTTTAGTCAATTCCGTGTTTTATTCCATCCTCGTGATCTTGATTTCTGTATTCTTGCAGAGTTCATATGAATCAGGGTCGTTGGTGAGATATACTGGGGCCGGGGTGGATTTGATTAAAGGGTTAAGTGATAGATTGGTTGTGTATGGAAGTATGGGTTATGAATTCGTTGTTGAGAAGTTGAAGAATGAGAAATTAGATGAAGAGAATGAGTATTTTAAGTTGAGTGAATGGGATGAGAGTACTGGGAGTGTAACTGGGAGTGTAAGTGGTGAAGTAGAGGGAACTTGGCCAGCTGACGATTTTATTAGTGAGGTTAGTAAGAGTGAATATGTTTCTGAAATTGGTACTGATGTTGAAACTACTGAAACTTTAATTGAAGAAGTTGAAGAGGTCGAAGAGGTCGAAGAGGTCGAAGAAGTCGAAGAAGTCGAAGAAGTTGAAGAAGTTGAAGAAGTTGAAGAAGTCGAAGAAGTTGAAGAAGTCGAAGAAGTCGAAGAAGTCGAAGAAGTTGAAGAAGTTGAAGAAGTCGAAGAAGTTGAAGAAGTCGAAGAAGTCGAAGAAGTCGAAGAAGTCGAAGAAGTCGAAGAAGTTGAAGAACGTGCTGTTGAAGAAGATGTTGAACCAGAAGCCATCGAGGAAGAAGTAGAAGAAGTCGAAGAAGAAGAAGTCGAGGAAGAAGAAGTCGAGGAAGAAGAAGTCGAAGTTGAGGAAGTCGAAGAAGAAGAAGTCGAAGTTGAGGAAGTTGAAGAAGTTGAAGAAGTTGAGGAAGAAGTTACTGAAGAACAAACTGAAGAAGTTACTGAACCAGAAGTCATAGAAGAAGAAATTACCGAACCAGAAGTTATTGAAGAAGAAGTCGTTGAAGAAGCAACTGAACCAGAAACTGAAACTGAAGTTATTGAAGAAATTATTGAAGAAGCAGAAGAAGAAGAAGAAGTCGTTGAACAAGAAGTTTCAGAAGAAGTAGTTGAAGAAATTATTGAACCAGTTGCTGAACCAGTTGCTGAACCAGTTGCCGAAGAAGTCGTCGAAGAAGAAGTGGCCGAACCAGTTGCCGAACCAGTTTCCGAACCAGTAGCTGAAGAAGTAGCTGATGAAGTTCCAGAAGGACTCACTGAAGAAACTATTGAAGAAACTGAAGATATTGAAATTTCTGATTCTCCAGAAGAAAATATTGAATATAAAGAAGTTAATGAATCAGTTGAATCAATTGAATCAGAAGTTAGTAGTGTTATTGAATCAGTTGAATCAGAAACTGAAACTATTTCTGAATCTGAGATCTTAGAATCCACAGAATCAACCACAGAAAATACTTCAACGACAGAAACAACTGAAACCACCTCAACCCCAGAAATCTTAGAGTCAACAATCCCAGAATCAAAAGTTGAAGAATCATCAATTGAAACTATCTCAACTTCAGCTTCAAGTTTACCAACTGATAAACCAAAAACTAAAGCCAAAAAAATTATAAAGAAAAAAATTGTAAAGAAAAAAGCCAAACCAGTTCACGATGAACTTTGAATGTAAATAATATACATTTCCATATTTCCATATTTCCAGCCCTCTAAACCTCTAAACTCTCTAACCCTATACTTCACTCTGTAAATGTTTTAGTACTTAGGAGATAACGCGGATTTCAAATCTTAACGCGTTAATGAATCATCTCACCAGTGATCCACTAACTGATCCAAGTGATTGGAAAACCACCAGTATACCGAAGATCTCACATCTTGATGCACTAATACGATGTTTCATATGCAAGGAGTTTTTGAAAGCACCAATGATTACTTCATGTAACCATATATTTTGTTCCATTTGTATTAGGAAGTATTTACTCGATAATGATCAATGTCCACTTTGTAAAACTGAACAATATGAGAGTAGTTTAAGGAAAGTTGGGGTTTTGGAAGAGATAGTTAATTGTTTTAGTTCCTTGCGACCAGTTTTATTGAGTCATTTATCGAATATTCCAAGGGATGGAATAGAATTAGAAGTAGATGAAAAAGAAGATGAAAAAGAAGAAGAAATAATTCAAATATCAGAGAAAGAAGTTCAAACTTCAAAGAATATGGTTTCTGAAGATTCAGAAAGGACAGTTATAGATAGTACACCACCATCATCATCATCACCTAAAAGGAAATCAGAAATCGATATACCAGAAAAAGACATTAAAAGACCAAAAATAGCTGAATGCCCCATATGTTCCAAGTCAATGGACTTTACATTCTTGCAAACTACACATATTGATAGTTGTCTTATTGGGAGGTGCGTACTACCTCCATCCACCGCAACTTCATCAAATTCACTTTCAAGTTTAATGAGTAAGAAGAAGAACCCAAGTATTTCATCGTTTTTTAAGGTTAAGAAGGTAGAGAGTAGTCTCTCTCCGGTTACCCATTCAAGTTCAATAAATGCAACAAATTCAACAAATTCAACGCATCCAACACATCCAACACATTCAATGACAATTAAGAAAATAGAAGAATATTCAAATCGATTACCTAAACTTGATTTTAAATCATTAACTACACAAAAATTAAAAGAAAAGTTGGTATCTATAAATATCCCTAATCACGGCACAAGAAACCAATTAGAATTAAGATATAACCAATATTATATCTTGTATAATTCAAATCTAGATAATAATCACCCTGTGGAAGTTAAAGTTTTGAAACAACAATTAATGAAATGGGAATCCTCGCATCTGTCATTTAATAACGGCACAGTAACTGGGTTATTCAATAAGCCAGTACAATCAATAACGGATAAACATTTCCTGAGGATAGAATGGATGAAAATGTATCGTTTAGAATATAAGGAATTAATCTCACAAGCGAAGAGAAACAAGAAATTTTTTAAGTTGGAATC
The DNA here is from genome assembly GCA_030571035.1 of Yamadazyma buinensis. Classification (NCBI taxonomy): domain Eukaryota; kingdom Fungi; phylum Ascomycota; class Pichiomycetes; order Serinales; family Debaryomycetaceae; genus Yamadazyma; species Yamadazyma buinensis. The sequence goes on along the minus strand of JAJLWZ010000018.1, from coordinate 58,994 downwards.
TAAAAGTAAAAAAAGTAAAGTGGTTAGTCATGATATAGATTTGGATTCCAGCCCTTTATTCGTCCTGGATGATTAATCAGATCGTTGGAAAAGCGTATTTATTTTCGGGAAATGTATATAAGTAAAACGTCTAAACCCTCATTTCCAACCCTATTTCCCCCCTTCTTCCACAAAACTACCTCAACAATAGGGTTATCCATATCTTTCAAACCACATAAATAAAGTATGAAACCGTTTAAACGGCGGATTTTTGGAGGTTTTAAAGATTCTAAAAAAACGGCTGCAAAATCATTTTTTTTTACACAAAAAGAGGCTGCAAATGCTCAAAACATTGAGTCGCAAAAATGGTCTGCTTGAGGAATAAAGTTCCTTATAAAATTTACATCGATCCTATTAAATACCTACATCACCCCCCCCATATTCATCAAAAATAATCTTCACCACCACCAGACGTTAAAGATACATTTATAAAAGGGCTTAGAGTGTCAAGACCACTAGTATTTAAAAAACATTCAATACCACACGGATAAAAATTTCTGAAACCGGATAAAACCACTCAAAAGGACCACACAGAAAACTTTTTTAAAGACACAAAGTACAAGAGTAGGAGATGGCGGATGAATCGCTATACATATCGACGTACGAGGCGGCCCTCGCGTTGGTCGCAACAGCCATGAAGAAGGCGAGACTACGGCTCGACACATTGATCATCAACTCGATCGTGGGAGGGATGTTGTTTACTACTGGAGGAATGTTTCACGTCATGATCCAGGCACACCTCCCAGAGATATACAAGAGTAACCCGGGGTACGTGGAGACGTTTCAGGCGTTGATGTACCCCATCGGATTGTTCTACGTCGTGATCTTGGGGTGTGAGTTGTTTAATTCCAATATTTTGTTTTTCAGTGTTGCTTTAGTTAGAGGTGCAGTTTCAATTTTTGATGTTTTAATTAGTTGGTTTGTAAGTTGGTGGTTTAATTTAATAGCTAATATTTTTGTTTGTTATATCATATGTTATTATTCTGATTTATTTAAAACTGATTCAATGGTTGAAGCTTCAGTATTTTTATTAAATCATAAATCTTCATTTAAATTTCATCAAACTTTGATTAAAGGTATAGCAGGTAATTTTTTCGTTTGTTTAGCTATTTATTTACAAATTATGGCCAAACCACTTCATGTTAAATTCTTATTAATGGTATTACCAATTTTTACATTTGTTAGTTTAGGTTTTACTCATGTGGTAGCTGATATGTTTGTTTTAACAATGGGGTTAATTAATGATCATGAACGTACCGTAAGTGTAGGAACTGTTGCATGGAAAGTATTACTTCCAGGTACATTAGGGAATATAATAGGTGGTTCCTTTTTTGGGATTATTGTACCTTGGTATTCACATATTTATACAGTTGAACAAGATGTTAAATTATTGAATTTACCACGTTATGAATTAAGAGATGAACAACCGGAGATTAATACTGATTCTAGAGTTATTAGGACCAAAACTAGAGATTATAATGATAAAGATCTTTCAGATGATGTTGATAATGAAGATTATGAAAAAGTTCCATTTGGTCAGTACCATCCACAACATCCACAACAACATCAAAATCAAAATCCACAACATCCACATCAAGTAAATGAGAATTTCCATCTTAATCAACTTAAAAAACATGGATCAGATGATTCAGATAGCACAAATGAAGAAAATCTGCCACCACATGGATTATTCACAGGAAGCAGGGAAAGCATAGCATCAAGAACAACAGGCGTGTCCATGGGCACACACACATCCAACCACCAACGACGCCAATCCAGAGGCCTGACGTCGATGAGATCACCTAAAAACGTGTTCCCAGTTTATGGAATGGGAGAACCCTTAGCCAGAGAGAAATCAATTGCATCAGGGTACCCAGACCCAGACGATTCGATGGACCCGATGGACGTCGACGGCGATAAAAGAAAGAGTGAAGGGTCAGCGGAGTTCGTGGGAGAGAGGATAAGGAATTATATAGGTAGGAGACTACTGTCTAAGACGAGCGAGGACTTGGAGAAGAATCAGAATCAGAATCAGAATCAAAGTGGGTTGGGGAATCGGTATTCTTTCTCTTCGCATAGGTCTGTGAGGACGGATAGGAGGCATATAGAGAGTCGGATGCATCTGGCGGGGCTCAATGGGCGGAGTATGGGTCAGAGTGATAATGTTGCTGGCACTTCAGATTTATAGAAGTTTTAACCTTTATAGATAAAAATAAATATCATTGCATTGTTTTTTTTTGAAAGATCGTGTGGTTCGGTAAGTGTTAATTTCTATTTACTTAGTATATAAATTTTGGAAATTGAAAAAAAAATAAAATTTTCAAATGAATGAAAATCTTGAATGGAGGAGACCGGAATCGAACCGATGGCCTTTTCCTTGCAAGGGAAATGTCATACCACTAGACCACACCCCCATTTCATGGAAAAATAAAGTTTTAGGAGGTATACGTCGCGAACATCGAACAAAAAGTCGTCTTTTTACAATTTTGGAAAGGGAATAATGTAGTACAAGGCCATAAGCAATCACTGGTTATATTTATATGGTGGGACGTTGGATAGTGATATATACATTTTCAAATTTAAATCTAAGTAGTATATAGTATATATGAGAGATGAGATGCGAATTTAAATTATCTATAAATTTTTTTTCAATCATGAGTGAAGCATCAAGTAACTATTTAGATGATAATACCAGTTGGAAATCATTTAAATTAGATTCCAGACTTAACCAAGCCATCGAGCATTTAGGGTTCAAGAATCCCACTTTAATTCAATCAAGTACAATCCCATTAGCTATTGATGAAAAAAGAGATATTATAGCTAAAGCATCAACTGGATCAGGTAAAACTGGTGCTTATTGTATACCTATCATTCAAGAGATTTTAGCCAATGAATTATATAACGAGAATGAAATCCAGAGTGTTATATTGGTGCCTACTAGGGAATTAGCTAATCAAGTGTATGAATTTTTAAATAAGTTGTTGGTTTATTGTTATAATAAAATTAATTTAATTAATTTATCAAATAATTTAAGTGATCAAGTTTTAAATAGTTTATTAACTAATAAACCTGAAATAATTATATCTACACCATCCAAATTAATTAGTATATTAGAAAAAAATTCTAATTTAAAATTATCAAATGTTAAAAATTTAACTATTGATGAAGTTGATTTAATTTTAAGTTATGGTTATAAAGAGGATATAATAAAATTAGAGAATTATTTACCAATTAAAAAAAATTTACAAATTTTTTTAATGTCTGCAACTATGAATGAAGAATTAAATGAAATTAAAACTAAATTTTGTTCAAAACCAACAATTTTAAAATTAAATGATGATGAAAATTTAAAATTAAATTTAATTCAATATTATTGTAAAACTACTGAATTTGATAAATTCTTATTAAGTTATGTTATATTTAAGTTGAATTTGATAAAGGGTAAAACTATTATATTTGTTAATAATATCGATAGAGGCTATAGGTTAAAATTATTCTTAGAACAATTTGGTATAAGAAGTTGTATTTTAAATAGTGAATTACCTGTTAATTCAAGATTACATATAGTTGATGAATTTAATAAGAATGTTTATAATTTATTAATTGCCACTGATGAGACTAATGAACAAAAGGAAGATCCTGAAATTGATGAACAAGAAGAAGAACAACAACAACAACAACCAAAAGAAGAATCAAAAGAAAAAGATAGTAAGAAGAAGAAAAATCTAATTAAAAAGGACAAAGAATATGGTGTATCAAGAGGTGTTGATTTTAAAAATGTTGCATGTGTATTAAATTTCGATTTACCAACTACTGCTAAATCTTATATTCATAGAATTGGTAGAACTGCAAGAGCTGGGAAATCAGGTATGTCATTATCATTTGTTATTCCAAAACAAGAAGTCGGTAAACATAAAGTTGCAACTTTACAAACTTGTAAAAGGGATGAAAAAATATTAAGTAGAATAATCAAACAACAATCCAAGAATGGATTTGAATTAAAACCTTATCAATTTAATATTAAACAAGTTGAAGGGTTTAGATATAGATCTGAAGATGCATTTAGAGCAGTCACAGCTATAGCTATTAGAGAATCAAGAATTAGAGAATTGAAACAAGAATTAATTAATTCTGATAAATTAAAGAATTTCTTTGAAGAGAATCCTCAAGATTTAGCAACTTTAAGACATGATAAAGAATTACATCCATCAAGGGTTCAATCTCAATTAAAGAGAGTTCCAGAATATTTGTTACCTGAAAGTGCAAGATCTGATCCTAAAAAAATTGGATTTATACCATTCCACAAAAATAATAAAGTTAGAAAGGGTAAGAAGAAGACAACAAGAAAGAATGATCCTTTAAAGTCTATGAAAATGAAATAAGTTCTTAATATATAAAATAATTTAGTATTTTCTCTCTATTACTATTTTGTTTTCTAAAGAGGTTGGCGAACAAAAAAAAAAAAAAAAAAGAATATCTATTTTATAATAAAAATTATGCTAATCTTGTAAGTATTAAACTCCAAACTAAATTTGCTAAACAATTAGCTGGGAATAATATTTGTGAAGGTATAAATATAAATGAAATTATTGAAAAAAATGGCCAAAAACAATAAGAATATTTCAAAGATTTTATGTAAATCGATTTTGTAGTTGAATGAATTTCACCATGATCCCACAAAGTATTTAAAATATTGAAAATCAATTGGAAGAACGGAGTCCCAATAGCTTGATCAATTACAATCCTGTACATGACATTATCAACCCTTGTAAAAATTAATTCAAGCCATAAAACTGTGAAATAACCATTAATTGAACCCCAAACTGAAAATTTTAAAATTTTATTATAATTCAATGTTTGTTTTAAGTATTGGTTGATTGATTGTGCTAAAATCCCAGTTGATGCACCTAACAATGTTGGAGCTAATAATCTATGAATCAATAATATTTTATCATAACAAAAATAGATTATTGTTGAAACTAAAACTTCAACAACCAAGTTTATTATTAGTTGTCTTTTTATACTTTTTGGAACTGGATACAAATTCGAGTCCAAGCCTCTATGTGATGGATCGTATTTCTCATGATCATCATATTCTTTGGATACTGATTTACTCATGATTTGTTTGATTGATAAAAGATCTGTTGGATTTTCTTGCTGTTGTTTGATTTCGATCGATCGTGTGAGGTCGTTTCCTAATTACACGTGTAAATCTACCGCCATTTCTCGCGCAGACTGGCACCAGGGGCAGCACCACCCCGCGCCAGCCCTACCGCGATTTTCCCAATGGTTTTTCGCGTTGTTTTTGCAACCACAGATCTGAAACTGACACAAGAGTCATAAAGAGGAAAAGGTAGTCTATGGAAAGTGAAACAAGAGCAACGGGTTAGGATCGGGATAGTAACAGTCATTTGGATTAATAGGGTAGTTCTTGTTTGTGTTGCAAAGTGGGTAAACAATAGTGAACGATGGAACCTCTTTTCCAGGCTATAGAATTAGATGAATATTAGATGAAGGTATTACTAATAGAATACTGGAAACACATAAATCAACCTATATAACTCCGTCTCTTTCACAGAATCTCTATGGATATTGGCCAGGAAAATCCAGATTTGCAACAAACTAGACTGGAAGATTTAAAGTCTCAAGAACAATATGAAGTTAGATTTGATGGTCAAGATGATAAAGATGATAAAGAGGATGCTAAAAATTTATCAGCGTTTCATAAATGGGTTATTGTAGGTATCATATCAATGGGATCGTGCTGTGTTACTTGTTTATCGTCAATTTGGTCATTAGCAAATTCAAATATTATGATCCATCTTGGTATAAGTCATGAAATTAGTGTTTTGGGGATCTCACTTTATGTATGGGCATTAGGGACTGGAGGCATGTTTCTAACACCGATTTATGAGTATCACGGGAGGCAAATAACTTATTCAAGTGGTTTATTATTTAATTTAGTTTTCAATTTCTTACCTGAATTCTCCAACAATATCGTGGCAGTCTTATTTGGTAGGTTTTGGTAGGTTCATGTCAGGGTTTTTCGCTTCTTCATTTATGGCAGTTGCAAGTGGTACTTTTTGCTGATATTTTTGAAAAACATGCGATATCCTGGGCACTTTCAATGTACACGATTTCACCATTTTTAGAACCAGGAATTTATCCTATTATTTCTGGGTTTATTAATCAAGATATCAAAAATTTTAGATGGACATTCCATTGTATGAGTATTTGGTTAATTTTCACATTAATTTTTGTTCTAATTTTCATTCCAGAAACTTACCCACCAATTTTATTGAAATTGAAAGCTGCAAGAATTAGGAGCGAAACTGGTAATAATAATTATTATGTACCTTCAGAAAAGAATAATAATTTCAATCTATTATTATTTCATCTCTCAGACCATTTGAATTATTATTTAAAGATAGAATGACTATTATTTTATGTTTTTATACTGGATTTACATTATCAATAGTTTACCTTTTCTTCATTACATATCCATCTATATTTCAAATTGTCTATAATTTTGAAATTCAACATGTTGGATTAACTAATACTGGATTGATTGTAGGTATGGCATTTTCATCAATTCTTTCACCATTCCTAGTTACCAGAAGAATGAATAAATTACTCATCTTACATAAAGGCGAATTAAAACCGGAATTCAGATTCTTCAGTACTAAAATTGGAGTTTTCATTGTCCCCATCGGACTATTCATTCTCGTATGGACTCCATACTCAAATATACATTGGATTACCCCCATAATTGGCGGTGGGGTCTTTGGAATAATATTCATATTCAATGGTATCTTCAGTTACACTATTGATACTTAGAGAATTTATGCGGCTTCATCAATCGTTTGTAAGTCATTCATTAGATCGTTGATGTCAGGTATTCTCCCATTTTTTGGGTTAAAAATGTATCAGAATCTAGGTGTCAATTGGTCTACAACGATCGTATCTATATTTCCATTGATTTTAGTACCTTTGACATTTTTATTTTCAAAGAATGGTGAAATTCTTCATGAACAGAGCCCTTATGCGTGAGTATAGAATATAGAAACCACCAAACATTATTCTTAAAAAACCTTCAGACCCATTCGATAGTACTTTTATACTCCTCTTTTCAAAACCCTCCGAGTGATTTGAGACTAATATAGCTTAATATGGATAAAATAATTCGTATCTACACCAGAATTACTCAGTGCCGTCTCTTCAACTGTATATATTTTTAAGTGGAAAAGTCTCCTTTTTCCAGTGCAAATCAACTTAAATCCTTTATTTTTGTTATCTTAAAATCTACAAGTACATTTCCTCTTCATACTTTAAACAAATTTATCACACGTTCACTTTTCCGTTAGTAATACTTTCTCATCGTTTATAATAATTTGTTTAGTACATTCTAATTTTACCCGATGACGCATTATGTGCAAAATTTAATATTTTTTTACGAGTGCTTTAACAGGAAATTTTAAAATATACTAAAATTATAAATATGACGTAGTTTCACATTTTTGGGTTAGTAATGTAAATGGCTACAAAAAGTTAGGTTAAGGAAGTACGGGATTATAAATTAAAAAACCAATTTGTGACACAACAAGTGGAACAAACATTTACTTATTGGTTAAAATTGCAGATCTTTGGGGTTTTCAGAAAAATGACATATTTTTTCACTTTCTCTTATTGGCTTTTCCATCGTTTTTTTAGGGACTTTTTCCCCTTCGGCTGATCAATCGTATAAATCCAATAGCGTAGGTACTCATAGCTCTAGACATTATCACTAGTACATAAGTATTTTTGGTATGATGGTCGTATAGTTTTAGTGTCGCTTATGCACTGTTCTGGGTCTCTTCTCTTCTCCTTTACCGTTTTTTTTCTTTTTTCCCTATTTTTCTATTTTTTTTTTGGTTAGATGCAGACCAAGTACGTCCGATACACCTTGAAAAAATATATAAAAATGATGATGTCGCTTCTTCTTTAAATAGTTCCAATACATTTCTAAATTTTTCATTACTAACATTTCTTTCAATATCATTAATATACTATGAAAATAGGTTTAATACCGTTTATAATATTCTATTCATCAATAACAGTTTACTGTCAAGTTATAATTTCATATTACGTTGAAGCAGAGTTAAAAATTAATGGAACTGTAGAATCTTGGCCTATAATAGTTGAACAAAAAGATCCAGGTATACTTAAAGTTGGAAATTTAGCATCATTATCAGCATTAAGACAATATTGGCAAATCGAATTAAGTCCTTACGGTCAACTTCGTACAAATATTGGGAATTTAACAGGTTTTAATTCTGATGGTTATTTAGGTTTAGAGCCTGTTGATATTGGTCTGACTTTAGGTTTTAGTATAGAAGATGATATGTTAGTATTAAATAATACCAATGATTGGGTAGCTTGCCCATTTACAAGAGGTGATAGGGTTTTATATTCTATTAAATTTGCTGATGATTGTACAGGATTTTTCCCAATAAATATAACAATTATAAGTGAAGATTCGATTCTGCTTTCAAAAGGTATTGATATTTCACCACAAACCTCATTAGCATCAGGGTATGAAGTAACCACTTCCTTATCCGAAAATTCATATAAATCTTACACTTTTTCATCAGTTGGTGATTCATCTCAAACGAGTTTCTTAATGTTGCTTTTATCATTTGCATTGTATTTTATCTAGGAGTTTTTTTTTTGTTGCCTTTTCCATCTGTGTTTTAGTTGTTTGTTTTTAGTTTAGGACTGTTTATTGTATATGTATAGATTTACATCCCGTAGAGTTAGATGGATGTCATTAAAGTTTTAAAACCTCTCTTTTTTTGTATTTGTAATACCCGATGAGTTTGAGAACCAAATACTCTCGAACCTCAGATCGACAAATTGAAAAATTGTATCATACGCTCATTAAAATGGTTGTACATAATCCTAATAACTGGTATGTAAATTGATCTTACAGAGGCATATGAAGGATGTCTCACCTTATTGTGAACTTCCTCCCGTTTTGCTTCGTGTGTTTTTTTTGTGTTTTTTGTGTTTTTTTTCTTTAGAGGATATATAGACTAACTTCTTGTAGGCACTGGGTTGATAAAAATTGTCTTCCTTGGTCAAAAACTTATTTAGAAACAGAAATTATAAATCTTTCAGTTGAACAAGATGATTTTAAAATCACCATCACTAAATTAGATACTATAACTGGTGACTGTGATGTCACTCAAAGAAAAGGTAAAGTGAAATGTATATTCGATATGAACTTGACTTTTTCAATTTCAGGTAGTATCAAAGAAGAAGAAATTACTGGAACTATTTCAATTCAAGAATTCATGCATGATTTAGAAGATGATGAATATATCTTCCAAATTTCTTCAAGTTATAATTCAGAAATTAAAAAATCTTTGGTACCTTTATTAAAAGAGAAATTAATGAAATTTCAACCTGATTTAATCAAAGCTCATGAAAAGGATATTCAAAACACTGCCCTTTAGAGAAATTAAATCAACCTAGACAAAATAGAAATTACAAAAAATTATTTATAAAATACACGAATTATGCTACATATTTACTCACCTCTCTCTTTTTGTTACTCTATTCAAACCCCTCAGGTACACCTCTAGCGTGTCTAAAAGTCCCATCACGAGATCCTATATATAATTCACAAGCTCCAGTATCATTGTACTCACCATCGACAGAATACCATGGTATATTCCCATTTTCAATAGACTTTAAGAATTTAAAAGTATCAACGTCACTGTAAGGTACTCCAATACTTGGATCGAAATATTTGACTTCTGTACCGGTCACAAGACATAATTTCTTATTACCATTTGGCAAGTAAAGACCTGAAGGTGCCTCAGTCTTGATGATTATACTTGGACCATCTTCATTATTTTCAACAATTTCTTCAACAATTTCTTGACGTAATCCTAATTGTGGTAATCTATTTAATTCTTCAAACATTGCATTGTCTTCAGTTAAATCATTTGCTGGGGTAAATAACTCATCTTTTGATTCTTTTATTCTGGCGTATGGATTACCAGCATTACCGATTCTTAAGATTGTTTTTAAATCTTTGAATCTTCTTGATCCTGATAATGCTGCTTGTTCTCCAAGCACAAATCTTTTAATATTGACTTCATTGAATGGTTTGTCGGCTGTGAAATCAAATAAATTAACATAATTCCTACACACTTTCTGTTGTGGACCTTCAAAAATTTCTTCTTTGTCTTCATCTAATTCCAGCTCATCATTTGTATCAGTTGGCTCTTCACTAGTTTGTTTGGACGCTTCTACTTCCACTTCTACTTCTGTAGCTACGTCAGACGGTTTAACATCTTCAGCGAATGTGACTGTTTTTCTTTCTTCAGGATCAATAGTACCTTCTTTTTTCTCCGCTTCCCCTGTTATCTTTTCAGTATCTTCTTTAGCTTCAACTTCAGTTTGGGGTTCATTATCATTTGTACTTTCTTTTAGTTCAGATTCATTATTGTCTATAATATTATCCCCTGATTCTTGGTCTTGTGGCTCTGGATTTTCAAAAATTACCACAACTTCTTGAATCTCGTCTGTTTCGCCAATTTCACTTGGTGTTTCCAGTTTTGTTTCTATTTTGTCCACATCCATCATATCTTCATTTTCTTTTGTCTCTCCGTTCTGCACCACTTCATTCTCCACTTGCTCAGGTAAATCAACTGGCTCCACAACGTCAGGCTCCACATCAACCTCTGCAACTTCGGGATCTGCTGCCACAGGCTCCGAATCAGTAACAACTTCAATATCACCTCCTTTAGACCTTTCCTTTTCTTCTTGTTCTTTCTTATAATAAGGCAAATCTTTATCAATCTCACCAGGAAATCTTGATAAATCCATATCAAAAACTTTTTGAGCTTTCTTTATATTCCTTCTTTTATTCTTTATAGTAAATGCATGAAACAAATTTCTAGCCAATTCCATTTCTTGATTTGGAGTAATAAATTCTTGAACTGAGAGTAAACTGACAATATCAACTAATTTCTTACGTCTCAGATGTAATAAATGTTTCTGTCTCTCCTTTTTAACCACCTCTTGTTGTTGAAATAATTGCAAAGCTAAAATATTTGATTTTTCAGTTTCAATTGCTTCAGCTAATTTTTCTTCCTGAGTTAAATCAACTGCTTTCACTCTTATTATCGGTGTTGTGTTTTCTCTCCTTTTTTCATCTAATCTTAATTTCTCAACTAATGCCAGCTTACTTTCTATTGCTGAAGATCTGGATGATTTTCTAATACTACTTAATATAGATTCTGAAGTCACAATCTTTTTAGGTTTAGGTTTTGGAGTTTCATTATTTGGTTTGAATTTTTTAATTTTGGGGATTATTTTACTGGATTTCTTACGTTTCTTTTGCTTCTCTTGTTTCTCCAATTCTCTTTCTCCTTCTTCTTCATCATTATCTGATAATGACATTTCTGAATCTGATAAATCGTGATCTGAATCTATCGGTCCATCTGAATTTAATTCGTCTGCTGCAGTTCCTTCTTCTTCTTCCTCTTCTCCTTCCCCATCACCTTCGCCATCTTGATCACCATCCACTTCTCCACCATTTTCTTCGTCATCTTCACCCTGTTCCTCTTCTTCATCTTCAGATTCTTCGAATTCTCCATCATCTTCATCTTCTTGAAACAACAAATCAACATTCTCATCATCCTCAGTTACAAACGTCGATACTTGAGGTTTTGTATCATTCTCAAGGTCAAGCAATTGTCGTAACCTCGACCCTGCATTAACTCTCCTCGCTCTGGTGGTCGTTAAGAATTCTTGTTCTTCGTCTGACATGGTTTCCTAAGAGTTTTTGTTCAAATTCTTTCTGAGACGCATTCACAAGAATTTAACAAAAAAAAAAATATCACCAAACTTAATTGTAATGTTACAAAAATATGCTAATTTTAGAGGATTGAGAACATTTGCTACCGTTAAAGTACTTAGATCCGGTGTTAATGTTGGTTCAGTTATTGATAATGGAGCAATAACTGGAACTGGAACTTCAGAAGAAGAATTATCACATTTTAATTCATTAGCTAAATCATGGTGGGATGTTAATGGACCACAAAGAATTTTACATAAGATGAATTTATTAAGGATGGATTTTATAAGAGAAAACATAAGGAGTCATTTACAATTAAATGATGATAATACACCAGTTGAAGATCAAATTTATATTCCTCCATATAATATAGATTTACTACCTGAACCAATTAAACAAAATATAATATTAGATCAAGAAATTAAAAGGAATCAAATTCTAAGTTCTAACAAATTAAAAGTACTTGATGTTGGATGTGGAGGTGGAATATTAAGTGAATCAATGTCAAGATTAGATTTCATTAAAGATGTTAAAGGAATTGATTTATCAAAAGATGTTATAGAAGCTGCAAATTTACATAAATCAAAAGATCCAATGTTGAAAAAAAAATTAACTTATAATTTACAATCTTTAGAAAGTTTACCATTAGATGAAACTTATGATGTAATTACATTATTTGAAATTCTTGAACATGTAGATTATCCATCAAAAGTTTTATTAGAAGCTTTAAATAGAGTTAATCCTGGTGGTTGGTTATTTTTATCAACTATAAATAGAGATTTTGTAAGTTGGTTTACAACTATATTTATGGGAGAACATTTATTAAGGATTGTACCTGTTGGGACCCATACTTTAGATAAATATATTAATCACAGTGAAATCAAACAATGGTTAGATAAAAATGGCAATAAATTTAAATTAGTTGATTCTAAAGGGTGTATATATTTACCTAGTTATGGTTGGAAATTCACAAATAATGAAAATGTTGGAAATTATTTCATGGCTATAAAGAGAGTTGATTAGACAAAAGAAAAAAAGGAAGGAAAAATCCCCAAATTATCTTGTAAATAAAAATTAAACACTAAATAAATAACGATAATTATCTAAATTAATTAGCAATTTTAGCAGGTTCTTCACTCTCATCTATAAATGTTGGAACTTCATTTGATGGTTGTTCTAAATAACTTGGCATTGATATTCCATCATTAAATTCATTTTCATATTCCATTTCTTCACCTAATGCAGCCAATTCAGCATCTAATTCACTTTCACTTATATCATCAGGTATATCATTTGTCATTGATAACGACTCTTGTAATTCATTTGATTTATCTATCAAATCCAACATTTCATCTTGTAAACTTTCAATCTTATCAATATCAATCTTACCATATGTTTTTTTCAATTGTTTATTTGCTTGTTTCATTGCATCAACAGTGATCATTGTATTTTGTAAATTATCAGTTGTCATTGCAGCTTGTGTCATATTCCAACTTTGATTCTCCAATTGATCTTTTTGTCCTTCAATTTGTTTACGCTGTCTTAATAATTTCAATGCCTTTTGTTTTAAAGCACTTTTACCTGGTCCATCTCTCATTCTAGCAATCTTTTGTTGGTAAGTTGATAGTTCACTATTTATCTTGGACAATTTAACATCTAATGATCCGACTCTTTCATCAATATTCTTGACAGCATCATTCAATGATGGTTTAGGAACCGTACTCTTCGACCCAAATAATCTATTCATCCTCTATACTAAGTTAATTCCCTTTAATTCCCTTTAAATTTATTCTCCACACAGTGAATCCTTTATTAAGGGCTTGTAAGTTATCAAAAGTTCGCACTCTGATCAAGTGACCTGATACAATTTCTTTTGATACCTCAATAAGGGCTTTTGCAACAGAAAAAAAAAAAACTGGAAAAAGAGTCACATTTGGGTTTTTATAACTGAACATTATAAAGGGGATTATAAGAGACATAGATATAGGATACCGTTAAGAAATAACTAGAACAATATGCCACCAAAGAAAAATTTCCATATTCAAACTGAGCTTGTTTTAAGCAAGAGTGATGATCAATATAATGCATCAGTTGCTCCATTATATCAATCTGCAACTTTTAAACAACCTTCATTAAATAATATGGGTGATTATGATTATACTAGATCAGGTAACCCAACTAGAACTTATTTACAAAATAATATGTGTCGTATTATGAAAGCAAATCATTGTTATGCTGTTACAAGTGGTATGGGATGTTTAGATGTTATTACAAGATTATTAAGTCCTGGTGATGAAGTAATTGCAGGTGATGATTTATATGGTGGTACCCATAGATTATTAACTTACTTAAATAAAAAGGGTGATATTAAATTAAAACATTTAGATACAACAAATACAGAATTAATTAAATCCAATATTTCAAGAAATACAAAAATGATCTTTTTAGAAAGTCCAACAAATCCTTTAATGAAAGTTTGCGATGTAAAATCAATAAGTACTTATGCTCATGAAGTCAATCCTGATATTATTGTTGCATTTGATAATACTATGATGTCACCAATTTTAATGACTCCATTAGATTTAGGTGTTGATATTCAATATGAATCTGCCACTAAATATCTTAATGGTCATCATGATATTATGGCTGGTATAATAGCTACTAGAAGTTCTAAGTTAGCTGAAAAAGTTTATTTTGTAATTAATTCAACTGGTTGTGGTTTATCACCGTTTGATAGTTGGTTATTGTGTAGAGGTTTAAAAACTTTAGCTGTTAGAATGGAAAAACAACAAGCTAATTGCTATAAAATTGCTCAATTCTTAAATAATATAGGTTTTAAGGTTAGATTTGTTGGTTTAAAAAATCATCCACAATATGATTTACATAATTCAATGTGTAAAGGTGCCGGTGCAGTTTTAAGTTTTGAAACTGGTAATATTAAAATCCTGGAAAAAATTGTTGAAAGTACAGAAATTTTTGGTATAGCAGTTTCATTCGGTTGTGTAAATTCTTTAATTTCAATGCCTTGTTTAATGTCTCATGCTTCAATTGATGCAAAAACAAGAGAAGAAAGAGATTTCCCAGAAGATTTAATTAGATTATGTATTGGGATTGAAAATGTAGATGATTTAATTGATGATTTAACCAAAGCTTTATTAAAAAGTGGAGCTGTAAAGATAAATTCAAAAGATAAATTATTTAATGCTGTTTTACCATCCAAACTTTAGATTAGATATTCATAATATATACGTTATTTTTTCAACCCTCTTACTATCTCTTGTAAAATATTATATGAATACACTATCTGAAGAAGTTCATAATGCCTGATATCTTCGATCTCCAACTACAGTAGACTTAATCCTTTGGTGATAGTTTTTTGAGGTCTTTTGGATCTTTTGCTTTGGGGGATCATACGCGTTCGCGTTAATTTTTTTAAAAACACCAATCTATAACTGACCATGACATCTGAATCAATCATCGATAAAGGTGTCTTAATGAAGATGTACTCTGCCGCTGAAAGGCAAAAGTACTTACAAACTCCAATTGTCGTCCAAGTTATTAATCTGAAATACTATGATGATGCACAACACAGAATGAGAGTTATCATGTACGATGGAATTTATAACTCTCATGGAGTTTTAAATCAAGAAACTGCAACTAAACTTGAAAACCAAGGATTTAAGAAAGGTTCAGTGATTAGAATCTTGAAACATCATCCAAAGGATAGTCAAAAATTCTTTAGTTATTTAGATGATGCTGAAGTTGTTCAATCTGATTATCCAATTGAAGTTGATGATACCGCTAAAGTTAGTGAATATTTTGCTGCTAATCCTTCATTGAATTATTATACCCATCATCCTGAAGAACGTACTTCTCATGATAATAGTGGTAACACTGGTAATGCAACTGGTTCCAATAAAGGTGGTAACGATGGTAAATATCAAAGTCCGGTTACTAACTCCGCGTCAGTACCAGCCGTTGTACAAAAACCTAAAAGTAATAACGCTTATGGTAATATTGTTCCAATTGAACTGTTATCACCTTATCAAAACTCTTGGACTATTAAGGCGAGAGTTTCATATAAGGGAGATCTTAGAACTTGGCAAAATGCAAGAGGTTCAGGTAAATTATTTAATGTTAATTTACTTGATGAATCTGATGAAATTAGAGCAACTGCATTTAATGATGTTGCTGAAAAATTATATGGTATGTTAGAGGAAGGGAAAGTCGTTTATGTTACAAAGGCAAGAATTCAAGCCGCTAAACCTCAATTCTCAAGATTAAGTCACCCATATGAATTATCATTAGATAAAGATTCAGTTGTTGAAGAATGTTTTGACGATGTTACCGAAATTCCAAAACTTCAATTTAATTTTACTAAATTAGATCAAATTCAGAAAGCTGAAGGTAGTTCAATTGTTGATGTTATTGGAATCTTAAGAGAAGTTAAACCTGCATTCCAAATTACTTCAAAGGCAACTGGTAAACCTTTTGATAGAAGGGATATTGCAATTGTTGATGATACTAATTTCTCAATTACTGTTGGTTTATGGAATAATACAGCTATTGATTTTAGTATTAATGAAGGGTCAGTTGTTGCATTGAAAGGTTGTAAAATTCAAGATTTCGGTGGTAGAAGTTTAACATTAACTCAAACTGGTTCAATTTTACAAAATCCTGATACTCCTGAAGCTTATCAATTAAAAGGTTGGTATGACAATCAAGGATTAAATGAAAATTTCCAAACATTAAAAGCTGAAGGTGGGACAAATTATATGAATAATAGGAAAACAATTTTACAAGTTCAAGAAGAAAATTTAGGATTAAATGAAAAACCAGATTTTTTCAATGTTAAAGCAACTATTAGTTTCTTCAAGACTGATACTTTTAGTTATCCAGCTTGTATTAATAAAGTTCCAGGTAATTTAGAAAATCAACAAAATACGTGTAATAGAAAAATTACCGATCAAGGTGACGGTACTTGGAGATGTGAAAAATGTGATATTTCATATAATGAACCAAATTATAGGTATATTGTAAATTGTTCAATTTCTGATGCAACGGGTCAAATATGGACAACTTTATTTGATAATGAAGCAGCAAAAGTTTTAGGTCAATCAGCTAATGATTTACATAAATTACGTGACGAAGATGATGCTGAAGCTAAATCAGTTTTCGAAAATTCAATGAAAGAATATTCTTTCAGAATCAAGGCTAGACTGGAAACTTATAATGGTACTTCAAGAATTAGATACCAAACTACTGGTCTTTACGATATTGATTTTGTCGCTGAAAGTGATTTCTTAGCTAAAGAATTAGAACAACTCTTGTAAGTTGGATGATTGTTTGTTCCAATTTTTGAATTTTGAATTCCTTATTCTATGATTCGAATGTGATTATATAGGTTTTGTATTTAATGAAAGAGAATGTAAAAACGTAAAAATTAAACAAAACTCTCTCACAAGGAGAAGTTTTTTATCTTATATATTAAAATTGTCTTTTATATGGTTAATAAGATTTTGAGCTGAATTCTATTAACCCATTTGAATTTAACCAAAATTGTTTTAGAACTTCGTTAGCTGATCTTTGACCTCTTGTAATCATCAATTTATTAATAAACATTTGACGATCAGATTCATTTAATTTAATATTTATATTCATTAACGTATCAGTCAACCAATGTTTAAAATTCAATGAATATTTCCCAACTAATTGTCTGAATATAGGGTAATAATAATCTAATAAAGACCTTGGACAATTTACGAAAGAATTAATTAAATTTTTAGTTAACAATTGACCTAAATTTTCATTAATTAGTAAATTTTTAATTAATTCTTGATCTTGTTGTGAACCCTTTTTCATAGTTAATGAAGAAACCCAAAATTTCAGTAATGATTTTACTATTAATGATTCATTCGCTTGTAAACAAGTAACTGAAAATTCTATAACTTTATTGAAAATTATCAGATTATTAATTAATATACCTGGTCTTTTATCAATTATCGAAGCAAATAAATCAATTGATGAAATTATTAAATCAGGATCAGAATTTATTAATTCTAAATTATTAATGAATAATTCTTCAATTAATGTATTCAAAATATTTGAATCAACTAAATTACTATTTGTAATTATTATAGTTTCAACTAATTTATATAAGTAACTTAAAGATACTGAATCACTTGATATAGCCTTTTCAATAACGAAATTAAAAATTATTGGTAAATTAAATTTAAAAGGCCCACTAATTGGTTCATTTAATCCAGTTTTAAAAATTTGACAACAAATTTCAGTCACATTTGAATTACTCAAGAATGGTCTGAAATTAATTGAAAATTCATAAATTATTGATAGGATTTTATCCTTTATATGTAATTCATCAAGTTCCCAATACTTATTTATCATATTAATTTCATTATCTGAAAAGATTTCTTCAACTTCATCAGATAATACACTTGCCTTACCAGATTCTTCAATACACGATAGTATAGAAAGCAAATAATCTTCAGTTTTTTCAAAATCATCATCTAAATTATCATTTGCTATTAAATTCATTATTTCCAGTGATTTTAATTCTATATTATTTAAAATTTCAAATAAACTATTACCGAAAATTGATGGTGGTTCATTTTGTGAAATTGAAATAAATGAATTTACCATTCTTTTCCTTATTAAATTATCAAAATTAGGATTATTAATCATTTCTGAAACTAATGGTTTTAAATTTGGTATAAAACTTTTTAAATTACTTTTACATTCTTGACATATATGTACAATGGTCTTGGATGCATTTAATGATAATTTTGTATTTGAATTAAGAATTATATTAAATAAAATATCAAATATTGTACCTAAATAATTACTACCTCTTTCAGTTTTCAAATAAAATTGAACTGATGAAATATAATTTATAAACGTTGATAAAAAATATGTATTATCAGTATCCGTTAAAACACTTAATAAATTATGACTGAAAAGTTGATCAACAAATGGTATAAGTGAATTACTTTGAGATTCATAAAATGTACAATCATCATTAATCTTAAATAATATAAATAAAGTAGATTCTAATTCAATTAATTGTGAATTTCTAATTTGTTTAATAATTGATTGAGTTAAATTTTCATAAAATGGTAATTTCAACAACAGATAAACATTTGAAAAAAAATCACCAACATTTGATTTAAAATATAAAAATTCAGATTTGTTTGCTTCTAATTTTTCAGAATCTGGGAAATTGATTTTTTGCCAATATATGTTACAAACGGAATTACACAATTTATTCCTTTTAGCATAAAAGATTTCTTTTTCAATTGAATCTAAAGAATGTTCATAAACTTCTTCATTATCAATGAAAACATTAAAGAAATCATCCCAAAAACTTAAGAATAAATTACTTATCTTTTCATCGATTATTGCAATACCTGGGAAATTGGTTAATTTAATTAATAAATCTAATATATATTCATTAACAGGTAATGTTAAATTTTTAGTAATACTTAAAGATTCTAATTGAATGAAAACAATTATTAAATTAATAAAATTTGAAATTTCTTGTTCTAATTCATCATTTAAAACAAATTTTGAAATAAATAATTGACCCCAATTATCTTGTTCAAATAATAAAGTTTTCAAAAAAAATTTCATTTCTGTATTTAACATATTTGGATTTATTTCTAAAATATCAGTTATTGAATTTATTGATTTATTAATTAATTCCATTTTATCAAAATCAAAATCATTTGATAATTCAATTAAGTCAGTGGTATTAAAATGTTGGAAAAGGAATTTAATTAATGGTTCAACATCATTGTATCGTACTTGTGATTGAGTCTCAGCCATTGAAATATAATTTATCCATGAATTTAAACAATCTAAACTCAATAAATTTAAGTCAGTTGTTAAGATCTTAATATCACTTAAGTATTCATATATGATTTTTAAATTTTGATAAATTTGTGAATAAATACTTTCATGTATATGAATTAATTTTTCCTTCTTAATCATCTCTTCAACTAATATTGAACAATATAATAAAATAACTGAAATAATTGGTTCACTTAATTCATTTATATTTCCTAAATCTGAAACTTGGTATTTATAAAGTATTAAAGTAATTGGATTTTCATAAGTTTCAAAATTATAAATATAAAGTAATGCTAAATTACTTAATAATTTTTTCATTACAATCCCATCAGATTTAATTAGAAAACCAAGTAACTCATCCAGTAATTTCCTTAAAGCATCTTCATTGAATTTCTGCGTCCGGTTAATCAACACAGTATAAGTCAATGCACCAAAAAATTGACAATTCTTACTAGGTTGTTGCATCAAACCATAAGCTAATTGACCATCATCTTGCTTTTGAATAGTAGTTAATGAATTTTGAATCGATTGGATTTGTTCTGGATCTCTTGAACTATATAATTGGTCTATTCGAGATATAACATCAGGTAGATCGTACGACATAGTCCATAAAATCCTCTTTAATCAGAGTGGTTTGTGGTTTTTGTAGATCAGTTTACAGTACTTATTTTGTAAGAAGAGCGAGCACTTTCTGCATCAACAGATTTTTAAAGAGACCAAAAGAGGATGGTTTTTGGTTGTGAAATAGTCTGATTCTGCCGTAGTTAATGGTTGGAGTGATTTTATTGATACTTTTTTGGTATATAATGGTCTTTTAATGTGTTGAAAAGGAGTTAAACGGGTGTAATATCTTCAAAACTCTTATAAAACCACTTTTAAACCTGGAAAAAAGGGTTATTATCAATATAATCCTCAATATAACTCTTTAACTACTTAAAATAGGCTCTTTATATAAGATATAACATGTTTTAAAAGCACATTACTTCCTCATCAGATGTTTAGTAATGAGAATTAAATTTGTGGTGTGTTCCCGCGAATAAATTTCTAAATTCACCCAGTCATTGACACAATTATGAGAAGAGCAAATTGTAATAACTGTACTTGTTCACCTGGTTTATTAGCCAGGAACAATAGGAGAAGTACCTTGATGGCAAGACACATTCAGTTGAAAAGAACCAGTAGTTCAAGTGGTTCAAGACCAAGTTCAAGAAAGGGGTCCGTTTTCAGTATTGATCCTTCAAGTTTATGTGAGCCAGATGCAAAAGAGGTTAATACTTCTAAAAGATTAGAAAAAGTTAGAAATTTAATGGAAGAATATAATTTAGGAGTTTATATTGTCCCAAGTGAAGATTCTCATCAATCTGAATATACTTCAGCTATTGATCAAAAAAGAAGTTTTATTTCTGGTTTTCAAGGTAGTGCAGGTATTGCAGTTATAACAAGAGATGTTACTTGTATGAATTCAACACCTGAAGGTTTAGCTGTTTTATCAACTGATGGTAGATATTTTAATCAAGCATTAAATGAATTAGATTTTAATTGGTCCTTGTTAAGACAAGGTTCAACAACTGATCCAACTTGGGAAGAATGGGCAATTAATCAAGCAATTCAATTATCATTAGATTCAGGTAGTAAAATTAATATTGGTGTTGATCCAAAATTAATTACTTATCAACAATATTTAAAATTTAATGAATTAATTAATAATAGAAAATTAAAAGATGTTAAAAATAAATTTGATATTGAATTTGTTGCAATAAAAGATAATTTAATTCATAAAATTTGGGAAGATTTTGAACAATTCCCAACTAATATAATTGAAGAAGTTAAATTATTAGATTTAAAATATTGTGGTGAAACTTATAATCTGAAATTAGAAAAATTAATTAAAAATATAAATGATAATAAAGGTGATGCAATAATTATTTCATCATTAGATGAAATTGCATGGTTATTAAATTTAAGAGGTAATGATATTCCTTATAATCCATTATTTTTCAGTTATTTAATTATTGAATCTGAAAAAAAATCAGTTATTTTATATATTAATAAAGATAAAATAAATCCAAAAATTAATGATTATTTAATTGAAAATAATATTATAATTAAAGATTATGAAGAATTTTTTGAATCAGTTTTTAGTTTATCAAAAGATTTTAATTTAAATAATAAAAAATTTTTGGTTAATTCAAATGTTTCATGGGAAATTATAAGAAATTTAAAATGTTCATTCATTCAATTATCAAGATCGCCAATTGAAGATTTTAAACTGATTAAAAATATTAATGAAATTAAAGGAGCAATTAATGCAAATTTAAAAGATGGTAGAGCTTTATGTAAATTTTTTTCTTGGTTAGAAAATGAAACAATTAATAAAGGTGAAATATTAGATGAAATTCAAGCAGATTTAAAATTATTAGAATTTAGAAAAGAAGAAGAAGATTTTGTTGGTTTATCTTTCAGTACAATTAGTGCATCAGGTGCAAATTCTGCAGTGATTCATTATAGTCCATCATCAAGTAATTATTCAATGATAAATCCTGATAAAATTTATTTAAATGATTCAGGTTCTCATTTCTTAGATGGTACAACTGATACAACTAGAACAATTCATTTAACTAATCCAACTGATTTACAAAAAAGAAATTATACATTAGTATTAAAAGGTGTTATAAGTTTATCAAGTTTAGAATTTCCTGAAAATACTTTAGGTTCTTATTTAGATTCAATTGCAAGACAACATTTATGGAAATATAATTTAGATTATGCTCATGGTACATCTCATGGTATTGGATCATATTTAAATGTTCATGAAGGTCCAATGAGTATTGGTTTAAGACCAAGTGCTTCCACTACATCAATAAAACCTGGGAATATTATATCAAATGAACCAGGTTATTATGAAGATGGTGATTATGGTATTAGAATTGAAAATGATATGGTTGTAGTTGATACTGGTAAAATTTATAATGGTAAGAAATTTTATAAATTTGAAACTTTAACAAGAGTACCATTTTGTAAAAAATTAATTGATATTAAATTATTAACTAATGAAGATAAATTATGGATTAACAATTATCATAAAATTATTTGGAATGAAATATCACCTTCCTTTGTAAAGAATAGTTATGAATATAATTGGTTATTAAGAGAGACTAATCCATTATAAAACTGAAAAATAAAAAAAAGAAAAAGCACCCAACCAATAACCAATAACCAATAACCATACACATATAATAATATTATTAATACTGACAAATACAAATATAAATATAAATAGTACTAGCACAAGTGACTTCACCGAATGTGTGGTGACGTCTTTATGCTAGTATATGAAATACAAGCATGATACTTATTTATTCTATATAGTCTCTTGTTACGCTAATTATAATCCGGTTTTGCAGCCAATGGTCCATATTGGTCCATTGGCCAATAAAATGCGAGAAAACTTTGCTTACCACAGGAACCTCAAATTTTAAAATATTTTAGTGCGCTTTACTGACTCAGGGAAAAAAAAAATTACAATTAATGATGATTCGTTCGAGAATAATAAATATTAGAAGATTTGATGCTCTAAGGTTCATTTCAAATGATGCTGAATCATCCGGAAAGAGATTCATACAAACAATTCCAATAGTTAAAGAAAAACCAGATTTTTATTCAAGCTTTAATTTAGATGGGTTTAAAAGTAAAATAGCAAGGAATACAACAAATTCTTTACAAAGTTCTAAATGGTCAAGTATGAAATTAGATAAACCTGAATCCCCAGTTGTTTTAAGAAGATCCAGAAATTCTAAATTCAAGAAACTTCATATGGAATCAAAAGCTTCAATAACTGATTTAATAGTTGAAAAAGATCAAATTAAACAAGATTCACAAATAGCTTCTGAAGTTAAAATTGAAAATAATAAAAAAGAATCAATTAATACTGCAACTTCAAATATCACAACTGAACAAACCACTGTTTTAGAAGAAAAACCAAAGAAAAAAAGAAGACAATTAAAACCTAGAAAGGCAATTATAACATTATCCCCAATGGCTGTTGAACATTTAAAAGGTTTATTAGATCAACCAGATGGTAAATATATTAGAATAGGGGTACAGAATAGAGGATGTTCAGGTTTAACTTATCATTTAGAATATGTTAATGAATCTGGTAAATTTGATGAATTGGTTGAACAAGATGGTGTTAAAGTTTTCATTGATTCAAAGGCCCTTTTCTCTATTGTGGGGTCCGAAATGGATTGGTTAGATGATAAATTATCATCAAGATTTATCTTTAAGAATCCAAATTCAAAGGGTACTTGTGGTTGTGGAGAATCATTCATGGTTTGAGACAACAGAGAAGGCCCAATTACAAATTTTGAATATCATAGAGAAAGAGATTGAATCTTTTGGAACTTGCATTTGCATTATAATGACTTATAACTTACGAATATATAAATTTTAGATTTAACTTTTTGATCTCTAATCTCTGGTAAACGACTTTCACATTTCATTCCCGAATCGGGATCGCTCAAAATTGATCACTTTTTTTGTGGAGTAATTTCAATTCCTTTAGGGGGGGATTACACCCCAGTTGTGTTGTGGGGGGGGGGGGGGTTACTATTTGATTTGAGAGAGTCTGTAGTAATGGTTTGATTGTATCTGGTATGATTAGTGGATCTTCATAATCAGTTTATTGAGCACTTTCATACACTCTAATATCTTCCACCATCCAACAAGTAATTCTTCCACTGATCTCTACTAACATCATTCCTAGTCTATCCTATACTTATAGTATCATTCCTACACTTCTTCTTCGACACCATACCATTAATTAATTTATAAAGTTATAAAATCATCAATAAAAAAAGCATTCACGTGACTTTCATTTCAAATTTTTTGGGTGCAAAATTGATCCATTTTGTGGATATAGTTGCAACCACTTCTGAGGAAATTTACAAATAACTCACAGTTGACACAAATAACTTTCAAAGTCATTTCCCAAGTTAACCAACCTTAGAGTTATTCATTCATATCAATTAATCAAATAAAAGTTTATACTCATTAAGTACCATATACTTTATTGAATAAGAGTTAGAATTTAGAAATTAGAAATTAAAATTAAAATTAAAATGAAAATTTGTCAAACTTTAGCAATTTCATTATCAATTATTGGTGTTTTAGGTAGTAAAGCTCCTAAAATTAAAACAAATCCAGCTAATGTTGTTGCAATTGCTGATTTCCCAGCTTCAGGTGATAAGAATGTTAAAGGTAATGTTGTATTTACTGCAAAAGAAGGTAAAATTGTTAATGTTCATATTGATATGACTGGCTTACCAAAAGAAGGTGGTCCATTTGTTTATCACATTCATAAATATCCTGTCCCACCAAATGGTGATTGTGAAGCTGTTGGTAAACATTTTAATCCTTATAAAGCTCCAGAAGATTGTAATGCTCAAAAATCTGATGCTTATTGTGAAGTTGGTGATTTAAGTGGTAAACATGGTTGGATTAATACTACTTGTTTTGAAAATACTTATGATGATCAATTTTTATCAATTAATGGTAAATCAAAATCAAATATTTTAGGTAGATCATTAGTTTTCCATTTTGAAAATATGACAAAATTTGCTTGTGCAAATATTGAAGTTGCTGATGATGCAAGAATTTCAAATTTAGAAGCTGAATATGTTAAAAATGGCAATCAAGATTTATATGAATTACAACAATTTGTTTCAACTAATGATTATATTTTTGATGGTGATAGTGTTGAAACTTTTGATGATGAAATTTTAAAACAAAGAGATATTGATTCATCTCATGCTGTTGCTCATAATCATGAAGTTAATGATGAAGGTGAAGAATATGATCCAGATTGTGATCCAGAATTAAAAGATAATTATACTAATAAAAGTAATGTATCATTAACTGAAGGTGATTGTGAAAATAGTGGTTCAAATTTAATGTTACCATTTATTTCAACCATTTTAGGTTTATTTGCTGGTTTAGTAATGTATTAAACCTTTTAAACTATTAGATTTAGAATCTTATTATCTATATAAGAAAAAAAAATTCTTTAAAAACAAAAAAAAAGAAAAAAAAATATATATAATTTTGCTATAAAACAGGACTAATAAATTCTCTGTCAATCTAATTAATTTTTCTACATTCAAAATATGTGGCATCAATGTCATCAGGTAAAGAACAAAAATATTCTAATTTTTGCATTTGTTTAAATAATTGAATTGAATTATATTTCAATTTTAAACAAGTTTTACCACCTGAACCATCTTCAGTGCAAATTATACTAGTTTTAACATCTTTTTCACCATCGATGATAAATAAATTAGCAGGTCTACTCAATACAAATTCGTCAACAGATTTATTCATTTCATTCACATTTGAATTATTATTTTCAGTAATTGTTAAACCATTCTCATTTGAAATTTTGTTTAAAGTATGTTTAATGTCTGTTTCATTTGGATTCAATTCATCCAATGATGTCATTTTAGGTGTGAGATTTAATGGTTGATGTGACTTTTGATGTAATTGAGGTGATTCAATAGCAGGTTTATTAGATGAAAACCAACCCATGACTTTTAATGTAATTTTAGTGTGAATAATTTTTTCCGCATTGTCTCTGTGGGTATTAGCAATGAGACAGACAGCAAGGTTGAAATCATTTATAACACTAGTTGGTACTGGTTATTCAACAACATCAAGTTCAATTGGTAGTTGTAGAATCCTATAACTGCTAATTTCGAAAGGTAATCTTTAGCCACACCTTTTGTAGAAAATTCTGAACCTTGGTAGACTGCTCTAATTTCGTTGTACCATTCGTATGTTCTATCATATTTGATTTCTGGAGGTATCTGGAGTTGTAACTCGATGATTGTCGATACTATCTTCTTCTCTATTCTTGTGTCTTTCTGGAGATCTTCAATGAATTGGATTGGTTTCTCTGGTACGTTTTCTTCAAGTGCAACAGTTGAATTATGCACAAATTCAAGGGTATTCAATATCCTTTGGAAAGTTTCTTGTGTCAGGATAGGCGGTTGGTGTAACACCACTTCTAATCGTTTATTGAAATCTTCTCTGGAGAATTTCCATCGTATCGTATCTACATATCTATTAACATCTCGATAGTCATTAGAAACTAAGTTCCTTAAACGATAGAATTTTTTGTATAACAGGAGATACCGTGATTTATCTGATTCCAAAGCCTTAAGTTCTGTCATTGTAATGGCCTTGCTTATAGGTTTTAGAAGGAATAACCCATTTTTATTTAGTATGTGATGTATCATCAGTATAGGAAAAAAAGACACCAAAAATTCTTCGCATCTACAGATTTTGCCAACTACAAACAGACACGTTAAAATGGATAGTTTATCAGTTGTCATAAATGGCGTCTATGGGTCCATTGACTCTTCAGCGAGAATGGAGAGATATAATGAGAGTCAATTGGTGTTCCCAGCTCGTAATTTCATTGTAAGTGATACTGATTTTACAAGTCAGCGGGTAATTTTATTTTGCAGCCATAGATATACCGTTTATTGGATGTTAATCATATACTAACCCACTAGATCAATGTCGAGATGGATCTACACGTGAAGACAGAGTTTCAAAAGAGTGAATTGTTGGTTTATGTTTTAGGGAAATGTTTAGCTGAGAGTAAATTCTGGGTTCAATTAGGATACAAAGTTGAAACTGATAATGAAGGGTATAATTTCAAAATATCATTGACCTGTGAAAGGAGCTGGCAGATTAGAGAAGATTTAGAAGATCAAGGTATTGATGTGATGAAACAGTTAGATCTAAGGGTTAAAATTGCATCAGATAGGAATATTTATGGGTATGAAATTGTGAAAATGTTGGATTATTTGTTAGTTACTGCCATGATTAATCTTGAACAACAGTATCCTTTCGTGATCAGTTTCTATGGTAGACAATATTTATGGATGAACTATAGTTATATGAAGAAGAATCTTGAAGTTATGAAACAAGACCCACCAATTGACATAGTTCAAGTTGATCGTGATATTGATATTTACCTTAAAATTCTTGAACAATTAAGACATGACGCAATAAAAGAGTATAATACATTAACTAAAATGAAGAGAAGTCAACAAGATCGTAATCTATTCGTTAGTCAAAAGTTCCAAGTACTTCAACAAGAGCATGATCAAATCGATGGTATGGATTCATCTCAAAAATTGAGTCAACCAATTGAAACTGCTAATAAAAATAATTCATTAATGCCGAATGCCAACATCAATAAGATGGTCTTCAAAGTATCCTTGATTGAATTGGAGACGTTTAAACAATGTTTGAACCAAGTTAATCAATCATTTTCCAATTGTTCCAGATCACAATGAGATGTGATTTTTCCTAAAAAGTTGAGAAGGTAAACACAAACCACAAATTTGAGGACTGAAATTTCTTATAGTTAAAGGGTCTAAAAAATACCAATTAAACTTCACTGCTTTTTTATATATTCATATTAGTTTTCATCATTCACAACGTATATTGGAAGGTATCGGATCGTGATAGAAAGGATAGATAAAAAGGAGGTTAATTAAAGATGACATTTTTCCAAAATTTGAATACCCATAGTTTGAGAACTACAAGAGGTTTTAAATTAAAACAGACATCCCCAATTTCTAGTCCAACACATATTTCAAACTCAGTTTTCCCACATAGTCCTTCAAGACTTCAAGCTGATACTGGTTCATCACAATTGGATTATTCTAGTCCTTCGCCAGTGAATCAATCTCCTCAACAACAACAACCATATCAAACTATAAATTTACAAAATGGTCAAAGTGTTACATCTCATAAAGATATAAGGAATTTCGCTGAACAAAATTTAGGTTCCCAAAATGCTTTAGCTCAATCTGTTAAATTACCTGAAGGTGAAGATCTTAATGAATGGTTAGCTGTACATGTAGTTGATTTTTATAATCAAATTAATATGCTATATGGAGCAATTACTGAATTTTGTTCACCAAAAACATGTCCAAGAATGATTGCCACTGAAGAATATGAATATTTATGGCAAGAAACTAATCTGAATATCAATGGTGCTCAAATGTCACCAAAGAGACCAATTTCTTTACCAGCTTGTGAATACACTGAAAATTTAATGAATTGGATTCAAGGATTTTTCGATAATGATAATATATTTCCGTCCAAGATGGGTGCTCCATTCCCACAACAATTCCCAACATTAGTTAAAACAATTTTTAAACGGTTATTTAGAGTTTATGCTCATATTTATTGTCATCATTTCCATGAAATTTGTGAATTAGGTTTACAATCTCATCTTAATACTAGTTTAAAACATTATGTCTTATTTAGTAGAGAATTTAGTTTAATTCAACAAAAGGATTATGGCCCTTTAGAAGATTTAGTTGAAACAATGTTAGAAGGTTAAAAATCATTGTATAAATAAATATTATATGGTTTAGTTATTAAAGATGGGCGGTACCGGGTTAGTGTTATGTATGTTATATAGAGATATCTAAAATTAAAAGAGAGGAAATACCTTTTTAAATTTCTAATTTCTAAGTGTCTATAATAATTCTACTTCAGCCATTAAACAGAAATGATCAGATGGGTACTGACCTAATCTTGGTTGACCAGATGGTTCCTCCCCCATTTCTTCACCCCTTGGTAACCTCAACAATTTATGCAATCTTATACTATCTTCATCAACGACGTTTTCTGGGGTATCAAGTTTTGAATTGTCCTTTGTTATATCCCAATCTTTAATAATGAATATATAATCCAATAATCCTCTCCATGCATGCGCCCAATTAGAGTACATTGGTTCATTTCTAGTATTGTCTTTACCAGCGTTTTCTGGGTCGACTTTATCGTATGATAAAGAGTATAATGATACTGCTCTAACTGGTAATGTGTTATGTAATGATTCGATTTTATTTATTGAATCTTTTTGTTCTTCTGTTGGTTCGAAAAATTCAGGCACTGGATCAACTGGTTGGTTTTTACCGAATTTCTCTACATTTCCACCTTCCTCTTCTTCTTCCTCCTCCTCTTCATCTTCATTCTCCTGTTCTTTTTCTTGCTCCTGATCTACTTCCATTTCTGTTGATTCTTCTTCTTCGTTTTTAGTCTCTGATTCAACTTTTGGTTTCTCTTTGCCTCTATTCTTTGAGTATTGGTAGGATAAAGAGCATCCAATGACGTTCTTAGCTCTATCATTGTATATAATTGGTTTTTGAACCATTGATAAATATGGCGTATCAAATGGTTGTGAATTGAAGTCTCCTGCAAAGAAAGCATACCAACCTTTATTATTACCACTCAATACACTCATTGTATTCACGAATTCTTTTGTCTTTTTCAAAATTAAATAAGTTTGTCTAGTTCTTTCATAAGTACCAAATGGGTGCCAGAATAAATGAGTTGTACCAATTATAATACCATTTTTAGTTAAATTTGATACACCTGAATCCACCAAAAATTTAGGCTGAAATTCAAAACAATTTAATAATCCCACATTCTGAGTAATTGTTCTTGCAGGTACTTCTTCTGGTCCCTCCCTATCATAGTCAATTGTGCTTTGATGCTTGTATATGAATTTATCATGTTTATAAAAAATGCAAACTCCATGATTCTTGATTGGATTTCTATGGTACTTTGACTCATATCCGAGATCCATCAATTCTTTCTTCCAGAATGAATTGTATTGAATGAAATCAAGTTCTTGTAAACACATTATATCAGCATTATAGTGTTTCATTTCATTCAATAAAACTTGACATCTGTTGGCCCATTTTAGTGCATTACCACTAGTTGGGAATAATTTTCTTCTGATTAAAGCTTGAGCTAAAACATTATACGTCAAAATCTTTAATTTCAAACCTTTGGAACCATTAGTGGACAGGATAGTTTCATCGTATACTGAAACGAAAGGTCTTACTTTGAATCTAAGGGATTCTGGTATTTCAACTTGAGATGGATCAATACCATTTGCAATCATTTCTTGACGTTTTGCTTCCTTCTTCAAGTTCCTCAAACGTCTTTGTTCTTCGATATATTCAGGGGTTAGCTTACTTGGATCCATATTCTTCTTATTCTTCCCCTTTTTCTTGGATTTCACTTCATTTTTTGGATTTTTCAGTCCATCGTTTTGTTGCAACATTTGAACCGTTTCACAATATAAAGCACTCGCACTTGGAATTTTTTTTCTTCTGTGAATTTGGGTGCTAGTCAATGACAGGTGTCCCGGATGATGTGATTCAGTGCTTGAATGTACTTGATCAAATCCAATCTGATGTGTTCGATAAGTTTCAAGAGATATTGAATGTTTGTGATCTACTGCAGGAATTCGAAAATGAATCAATTGATTTCACTAGATCTAAAGTATCAAAACAAGCAACTAAACTGATCTTAAAATTTGAAAATATATTAGATATATTACGTGTTAAAGTCAACCTGAGTATCGAAGTATATAACTCCAATGATGCTAATTTACGTGCTATGTATGAAATATATAAAGAAAAATTAAGTAATTTGAAACATGAATTAAAAGAAACTGAAATGAGATCATATAGATTGGAAGAAGAAGTAATTCATAAACATAGAATGTCAAAATTTGGCAAAGTACCAGAAAGGGAGAAGACTTTCAATGAATTGAAGAATGAATTGTTTCAAGGGAAACTGAATGGGACAACAGATAAATCATTACAAGAAAAAAGTAATGAACAAAAATTATCAGATACAAATAGGTCAATCACAGCAAGTTTACAAGGTACAAGACAATTAATGACTGCCACAATCTTAAATTCCGAATTAAATATCGAGGAATTGGGGCAACAACAAAAGGATATGACTAGTTTTAATGGATTATTAGATGAATTGAATGTAACATTAAAGAAATCTAAAAATATTGTGAAATTCATTGAAAAGCAAGATAGACTGGACAAAAA
The DNA here is from genome assembly GCA_030571035.1 of Yamadazyma buinensis. NCBI lineage: Eukaryota > Fungi > Ascomycota > Pichiomycetes > Serinales > Debaryomycetaceae > Yamadazyma > Yamadazyma buinensis. The sequence continues at coordinate 27,302 of JAJLWZ010000018.1, read as the reverse complement.
TAGGATATATTTAAGTCTTGGATTCTTGATACTCTGCTGTGCATGGGTTATTTGGAGGAGAATTTTAAAAATGCCAGTAAAATTCTTGTTATGGTCATTAATTAGAATATTCAGGATATTTGCATGGTTTTTACCACTGGAGAGTCCTGAATTTATTGGATCTGATATTATAATGGCTACCGTATCGGTTTCTTCAGTTGGAACAGTATTGATGAGTTCAATAATAGCTACATCGACAATATCATCGTCGATATCGACATCTACAATGTTAGCTGAGATTTTAGATCAAGAAATTGTTATGGATGTAAACGAAGAAGAAGAAGTGAAGACATGGGAAGAAATCTTGGAATCTAATATAGTTGAAGAAATAATAGATGAAGAGTCTGATACAGTCGACGTAATAAAAGAAGAAATATTAGAGTCGAATAAAGGTACCGAAGAAATGATAAAAGACGAACTATAGCATTTATATATATACATATATAATTCTCTTGAACACGAAATCTCCTAAATCTCTCTAATTTAGGTCAAGAAAGCAAACAAATACATTTTTAACACGAAATTCATGGATCAACAACCTTGACTGAATTACCTTCACTTGCTGAACTTTCTAAAGCAGCGGCAACAATAGCTAAATGATGGAAAGCCTTTGATGGTGGGATACTAACTACTTTTTTATCCTTTTTACCTAAAGCATCGGCGAAATTTTTAAATTCTTCTTCGATAGTGTTAACTTCATCGATTTCAATTACAACTTTAGAAGAAGCATCAGCGGTTGAAGAACCAGTTTGGTAAGTTATAGTTGGTTTTGGTAAAGCTGGTGAGAAATCATAAACTACTGAACCATTTAAACCATAAATTATAAAACTTAAAGATTTATCAGTTGCACCGAATGAAGAACCGTAAGTGAAAGTACCAATAACACCAGATTTCATTTTCATAGTTGAAAATAATATATCATCTGCACCGCTTTCCTTTCTTAATTGTTTTGTTAAACCTGAAATACTTTCAACTTCACCTAAAACTTCAGTCAACAAAGCTAATTGATGAACACCACCATCACTTAAAAACCCACCTATATGTTCAGGGTTTTGTCTCCAACTTGTAGCTAAATATTTGTTATTTGCATTCCATGGACCAGTGGATTTGTAAGTGAAAGAAACAACTTCACCAATTTTTGGTAAAACTTCAGATTTTAAAATATCAATTGATTTCAAGAACCCCCAATTTTCTAAAATACCAATTGGTAAAGCAGATTCTTTAGAAATTTTAACAATTTCAGCAGCTTGTGTTAAATTGGCAGCAATTGGTTTCTCTAAAACAATTGGTTTGTTATATTTAACAGCTAATTTAACAGCATCTAAATTAAATTGAACAGGTAATAAAGCATCAACGAAATCGATTGACTCATCTTGAAAGACTTCTTCCAAATTATCATAAATTTTAGAAGGATCGATTCCTGCCTTCTCAGCAAATGTTTCAGCCTTTGATTTTGTCCTATTATAACAACTAACAGGTTTTAAATTTGAAATCTTAGCAACTGTTGGTAAATGCATATCAGTGGCGAAGATACCAGTACCAACCACAGCAAATTTGAATTCTTGACTCATCTCTTTTCCTTATTTATTTGTAAAAAATTAATCCGTAAGACTTTTTGTTTTTTTTTTTTTGAACAAATAACTTTCGGATTAACTTTGGTTTATATAGTTTTTCCCTACATCTCCAGATCTCATGTGGTGCCCCCGCACTACCCAAATGGTCGTAATTACCTCCCTAATTTTAAAAGTTTTACACGGGCAACTTAAGCCCATTCGCACTAAAGTTACCACCATTTGGCACACGACCCTCACAAAAATTTCTAGCGTGGGGGAGGCATTTTAAAATGAATTTTCGCGGACTGGACAGCTCCAAAAAGCAAAACGTAAGCAATATGGAAGTGACGCCAGTTAAATTGCATATAACTCGTGAAACTGATAACGAAGTTAAGAATGATATTAAATCACATCTTGATAGTATAGCCACTATACGTAGTAGTCTGGATGAAGGATTGGAAAAAGAAGTAGGTGAAGAAATTAAACAGGAAAGCGACGTTAAAGAATTTGATAAAGAAGTTACAGAGACTAATGATACAGAATATGTTGAAGATATACCAGATGTACTTAAGAAACCAGAAGATTCGGCCGATCAAGGAGAGGAAAATAACTCCGATGATTATGATCCAGAAGCTGACCAATATGATGTAAATGGTGAAGATGAAAGATTAGATACTGCGAAGAAAAATGATGCCACCTTTGTGTCTGGTGATGACAAAATTATTGATAGATCCGATGAATATAATCCTGAACACCCGAGTTACAGCCCTTCAGGTGAAGCTGCATATGATCCAACTGAAGATATGAATCAACCAATTGAAAAATCCGAACCTGTGGAAGAACCTGTGGAAGAACCTGCTCAATATCCAGCACCAATTATACCTGGTTTACCAGCTAAACCTAACGTTCCTAAGAAACCTACTATTGACTTCTCAATCGATGCTTCGACGGATCCAAATCAATATCAAAGAATTATAAAACAAGTTTCTGATGATATTTATAAATCTGAAGCATTGGAAAATCCAAATTTTGAAAATTTATCAGATTATGAAAAATTTAAAAGCATTTCTGATAAATTACAAAGTAGAGGTATAAAATTAAATACTGGATCTCAATTCTCAGATGTGCCAGATATCAATTTCGATCAAGTTTACTCATATAATAAACCTTACAAGAATTTGAAAAACCCAATCCCATTAATCCCAATAAATGAATATTGTAGAAGACCAAATATAACCTTACCAATGAGTGAAGAAGAAGAAGAATCGTATCTGAGTTTCATTAAAAAGGAAGCAGAATACATGAATCTGCAAAACTGGGATGAATTTCCTGATAAATCCAGATTATTCTTGGGTAATTTACCAGCTAACACAATTTCCAAACAAGATTTATTCAGAATTTTAAGTCAATATGGTAATGTTGTCCAAATCGCTATAAAAGCTGGATATGGATTTGCACAATTTAAAGATTCAGAAGGTTGTTTATCATGCATTAAAGGTGAAACTCATGTTCCATTGCATAATAAAATCATGAGATTAGATGCTTCCAAGCCTCAACAATCTAAACGTTATAATAATAATAATTCAGGTTCTGGGGCTCCTGGTCAAAGAGGTAGAGAAAGACTGTTTGAAGATGATAATGAAGGAAGTCATAAAAAACCAAGAAGAAATATACCTGAATGTCAAATTTATACAACTGGTAAATCATCAGTTTTCTTTGTAAGAAGAGTTAAACGAGTAATTGACAATGCACAAGTTATAAGTCATATTGATGATGTCACACATAAAGAGATCTCAGATGTTATTAGTGAAGCTGCATATTCTGGAGTCTTAGCAACATGTGTTATAAAGGAACTGAAAGTTGATATTCAAACTTTTGAAACTTCACCAGATGGAGGTATAAAATTCGATGAATATGCAGATATTGAACCAGAAGACGCAGCAGATATTTTGCAAAAGGCCAAAATGAAGAAATATGGAGGTACTTTACCTCCTTTCCAGCCAGAATATGATTCTCAATATGGAAGCAATGATGGTTCAAGTGGTTATGAAAATAGAAGTGGTAGAGGCGGTCGTGGTGGCAGAGGTAGAGGTAGAGGTGATTTCTCTGGTCGTGGTGGTAGAGGTGGTAGAGGTGGATACAATAATTATGGGAATAATTATAATCAATACCCTAATCAAAATCAGAATCAAAATCATAATCAACATCAACACCAAAATTCACAATTTGGATATGATCAGTATAATCAAGGTCAACCTCAATATGGCAGCCAATATGGACAAATGCAAGGTCAACCGCAACCACCACAACAACAACAACAATATAACCAACCATATGGACAATATGGAGCACCAAACCAATCACAATATGGACAACAATACGATCCATACGGTACTAGTTATGGTCAACCTCAACCACCTCAAAACCAGTATGGTCACCCAATGGGGGTTCAACCACCAGCTCAGTATGGGAATCAATTTCCTCCAAATCCAAATCCTGCACCAAGTCAAAATCAAAATCAAGGAAATTTGTATGAGACTTTGCAAAATCTTGATCCTGCGGCTAAACAGAATGTTCTTTCTTTATTACAACAACAGCAGCAGCAACCACCATCACAGCAACCACAACATCAATCGCAACAACCTAATATGAATAAACAGTGGCGTCAACGTTATAGTAATGGTCCTTATGGGTACCAAAACCAACATGTAGCAGACGGACCACCACAGGGTCAAAATCAAAATCAAAATCAAAATCAAAATCAAGGTCAAAGTAGTTATAGTAGTAGGCCTGGTGGGTACCAATCAAGATCCGATAGGAACTCTAATAGAGGTGGTCAACGTCGTCAAAACACATACCAAAATTACGGTAATAAGTACCAAGGAAATCAATCACAATCACAACCACAAAATCAAAATCAAAATCAAGGTCAACCTGGTGGCCAAGTAAGTTCACTTTTATCACAAATTCAACAAGCCAATGAGCCAGAGAAATCTAGTCTGTCGTTAATGGAGACATTAGCGAGATTGAGCAAGAAATGATATTCAAAACAAAACCCACAAAAACCAAAAAATATATTTATTCTGTAAATTTTAACCTAGAGGGAAATTTTAATTTCAAAGATATATTCTCTAATTATTTTAATATAAGCCAAAACTAATCAACTTCATCGACAGTATTATGAACCACACTATCTTCAACTTCTAATTGATCGATTTCTTTTTGTAAACTTTCTTGATTATCGTATTCTTGTTTTAATTTATTATATTCATCTTCATCCTCCAAGACACTTTCAATACCAATGACACCACATTGATTAATTATTTCCAAGTATTTTTCAGCTTCTTCTAATTTATAACCAGCGAAAACTTTATTAACTTGTTCAATATCTTCCGTCTTTATAGCATCTTGTAAAACTTTTGGTAATGAAGTTTCAAAAACTTTGTATTCATCAGTACCTTCCAATGGCATTGTGACTTTCAATGGAGAATTTTCATCGAATGATCTTAATTGGATGATTTGCTCACCATCAACTTCTTCATCTCTATTTTCTTCTTGTTCCTTTTGGATTATTTTACATCTTTCCACAATATGGTTAAAAGTGTTATCTACATCTTGCATGAACCCGTTTCTGGCGGCACCAGGTTCGGAAATCCTGGTAATAAACAATTTTATAGCTTTTAATCTAGAATCCTTGTTACCCTTTGGACCACCAGATAATTGACCTATATATTGTAAAAGAAGTGATTGATGAATGATTTGTTTGGTTTTTTCGGATTCTCCAGCGAATTGGGTATCGAATGCAGTCATTATTAAGGAATCCTTTTGTTGTTCTGTACAAATCCATGAATGTTTCATTAAATATTCAGAAATTTTCCTGTAATCTGTAAATTTTATTTTAGAAAATTCTTCAGTTTCAGGTAAGATTTCTAATTCATCCAACATTTCTTCATTTGATTTTTCTTTATATGTAGATTCTGAAGCTGAACCACTATGAATAGTTTCAATCGAAGTTACCTTTTCAGATTTTTGTGTTGTTGCAGGTGGTGATGGTGTTACCTTTTTTGGTTTTGGTTCTGGTTCAGGTTCATCTTTTTCCTTATTCAAAAAAGATCTATCAAATCCAGTATGATAATCATCACTACTAATCAACATTGATTTTTGGTATAATAAATCATCTAATTTAATAGTTTGTTTTGATAAAACATCATCAATCTTGTATCTATGATCTTTTAAATAATCAACTAATTTACTTGGATCTGAAGCATCTGGGTGATCTTCCTTAATTTGAATGAATAAATCATCAATCATTTCATTATAAGGAGGAGTATTTTCAATTTCATCTCTACCAAAAGTTAAATCTTTTAAACCTTTTCTTAAAGAATCACCCTTTTTTTTAATTAATTCATCATAATCGAATTTTTCATTTTTATCAAATTTTGAATCTAATTTTTTTAAAACTGTTGATTTATCATTGATTTCAGATAATGATAATTCTTTCAAAATATAATCAACTCTTTCATTTAATTTGGCATACATCGTTAATTGAACTAAAATTGATTTAATCTCTTGATTTCTTTGGTCTCTCTTTTCGTGGATATCTCTTTGTTTCCATTTAATGAATGAATTCTTATCGACGTTTGGATGAACTTCGATATCTGAATCATCAGAAAGTTCTAATTTATCCCATTTAGAATAATCAATTGCCATTTTGAAGTGAGTGTGGGATCGAATTTGTGGAAAATTCTTTCGCGGGTGGTTTCAATAAAAATATTTTGATACAAATGTAAAGAAATAAAATGCCAGTTTAACTTAGATTAATTGACAATTGAATATCAATTGATGTATCAATTGCTATAAAATCTTCTCAAAGATCAATTCATTGAAAAAATCACTTTAAATAGTTAAAAATTAAGAGAGATAAAAAAGACTGAAAAATTAGCAGATAAATATTTATTTTGCAGCTAACATCTATAAACCTGGTCTTAAACCAGTGAAGAAAGCTAAACCATAACCAGTGGTTTCGAAAGTGATAGTAGCACCATTGTTGAAGTAAAAGACATCACCAGGTGAGACAGAAACTTTATAACCGGTTTCATCAGTAATAGTGTATTCACCTTCAACTTCTAAGAAAACTTTCATTTCATCATAAGTGTAAGTGTAGACTAAAGCTTCACCAGCTTCTTGCCTGTAAAATCCACATGAAAGTTTTTTATCTTCTGGGGCATCGGAGGTAAAGATATCACCTAAGAATGAGTTTTTACCTGGTGATTCTAATGGTGGTGGAGTAACACTTTTACCTTCAGCAGCTGGTTTATATAACATAGGCATCTTTGAAATTTATTTATTTATTTGGTTAGTATTAATTGAATGATTCAAGTTAATTGTAATGAAAAATTTATCTAAGGATTTGTTACTTAATTTATAGTTTTCAATTCTTTATTATACTAATTGAAATTGGTATTTATCATAAATTATCTAATAAGTATCTTCGGTCCATATGTCCCAATTAGGACATGATTTCCTCTGAGTATCATAAATTTTTAGTGATTTTTTTACTTAATCTTTACTTGTTTTTAAATTTCGTATATCTAAGGTGTGTAGAATTATATTAATTAGAAGTTAATATATATAGGCCTATCATTATTAAGATTTATGTAGATCATTTATAACGGCATCATATTGAGTCAACGGATTTTTAATATTTGTGAAATTTCTCAAACCCTATACAAATCCGAGATAAGATAGAGATAAAGAGAATCTCGAATAACTTATAGGGATTAGATTAATTGATGGTGGTGGAATATAAGAAGATCAATTAAAGAAGAAATGATTGGGGTATTAAAAGAATTCAATTCAATTGAAAAAAAATTCGATATATATAAGAATTGATGGAGTAGGAATTAACACTGTAAGATAAGGTAATAAAATCTGTCGAGACACATTCTGTCGTACTTTGATAAGATATAAAAATTATTAACCTTCAATTATCCAACTTATAACTCACTAAATCACGAGATTTGATGATATAATTGACCCTCTTTAACTACACAAAATCTTTAATTGGTCTCCCTTATTGTACTATATAGTCCTAATTCATCACAACTTGCACAAAATAAAACAAAATCTCTAAGCGTACAAGTTAAAGATGAAGTTAAAGAGGAATTTTTAACTAAATTGATCTAATTAAAATGGAATTATGAAAGGAATTATGAAGGGAATGTTAATGGAAATAAGAAAATTTGAATAACTTAGTAGAATCGCCAAAGTGAGGTGGAAAAAAAAAATTGTAAAAACAAAAAAGAAAAGCCCGACGCGGGAGTCGAACCCGCAACCTTTTGATTAAAAGTCAAACGCTCTAGCCGATTGAGCTAGCCAGGCAATTTCTGAAAAATCAAAAATAAAAAGTGTTTATGTTTTTGGGTGGTGAAATTTTGTTATCATTTTTGAAGGTATTACTGGTATATTTCAGAAGATAATTTTACCTTATATTGTAGCTCTACTCTTAAAGTATTTTTAGAACCATTTTGGAAAGCCATTATTGGAATATTAAAATAGGTATGTAAGAGACTACCCTCCCTATACTATCCAAATTTCGCATTATGTCACGTGTATCCCCAGATTTTAATAGTAATGATCCTGATCCACCAGATGATAATATGCCTCAATTAATGACTAATTTCATTTCCTCATACCTGGACCAACCTAATCTGAACGTTATGCGGGTCCAAAATATTTCAAATCAATCATTTCAAGTTCCTTCTTATGCTGATATTTCCTCGAAAGGGTTTTTTTTTTAAGTAACAAATCTTATTAATCAAATTACTTTAAATTTTCAAAAACCACAAAAAACAATAAAAAAATATAAACCTACTAAAGAAAATCAATAAGATTGGGTATAGTTGGATACTTTGAAATCTTTCAATTATATCCAGAAATATTTGAATCACTTGCAGATATCTTTATTAGAGAAAGAAATGAAATTATAAGCCAACTTACTCCTAAATATTTAATTTCACCTGATGACTTTAAAGTTATAGATACTGTTTCTGATCTTGAAATCAACGCTGATATTATAAGACAAGTTTTCACACAAGTTATCACTGGTAGAGCACAAAATATCTCCTTTAGAAATCACCCAAGAACATAAGAACTTAGCCTTTGAGTATGTTCAAAACCGTTATCCTAACCCTCCACCACCAATGGAACTCAACGATTCGAACTATAGAGGAATAGATGCTTTACTTAACTGTGAAGATCCAAATATCACTACCTATGGGAACTCATTGATAGTACACACATTGTTAGCTCCATTTATCCACCAAGATTCAACTATCATGAGTTACATATTTGCAATTTATGATGATATCATTATTAGAGAAGGAATTTATGCTGAAACCGATTATAATAGGCGTATATCCCAAATTAAAAAGACTAGAATTGTTCAAATTATTATAGAGACTCCAAATGGATATGAGAAATACGCTAATTTGTTTTTGCATACCCTCTTAGAAGACATGAAAGATAATATTTCTAAAGATCAAGTAGAGAATGTAGCTCAACCACTTAAGCTGGATATACCAAACCAACGGAAACAATTCACGTTATATATTACCTTATGAAGGAGATATATTACCTCCCAAAGAAATTAAAAATCCAATTGGTTACGAAGATTACCATTTTGACCATATTTTGATCGATATTGGTCAGAACTCCAAAGTTTAACAAAATAATCTATATTAAATTTTTTAATTGATTATTTAAGAGGATTTAGAGTATTTTCCATTGAAACTTGAAATCATTAATTTCCATAATCTATATGTTTTTATGGTATTATATTCTCTCTCTTTAATATATTTTGCATTAACAAAACAAAAGTAAATCAAGGTTGTAAAATCCTTTAAAGTCCTTCCTAAACTTTCCCTAATTCAATTTAAACATTCTTACCCATTTAATAGTAATTACCTAATTTAGACAACTTGAAAGTGGGACCAAACTCCAAATCGAAATAACTCATCTCACTTTACTCATTCTCAATTTCAATTCTATTTCAATTACCTGCGTAATTATAACTAATTTTAGTTATTATGGTGGTAGGTGGTGTATCCACATTTAATGATCCAATTAATTATAAATTATAAATCTAACGATTCCGATAAGATCATTATTTTGATAGGCCAATGAGGAATTGAATAAAATAATCTGGAGAAAAGGACCAAATCCTCTCGCTTTTAAGAGTAACCAAAGAAAATCAAATTTAAAGTATTACAAATCATCTTAATCTTTATCCTTATTACCAATCATTGATGTGTACAATAATAATGATATGTGTATTAGAGTATAGTGACTCTACGAATTACTTAATATCTCTTTCTTTGTGTTTTGAAAGAATTTGAATTGGACCTGGAAGACCCCGTCAAAATTGGAAACTGTTTCCCCCGGGTTTACCCCAGGTTTATGCGCAGAATGACAGTATAAATATCATAAGAAAATTCACCATTGGACAAAAAAAAGTAAAACTCAGCAAAAAGTTTTAAACCAACGACCAAAAATTTGGGACTAAAGGAATTACAAAAAAAACATTGGCAATTGACAGCAACACAAGTTAAAAATGGTTGATAAGATTAAAGTTAAAACTCCGATCGTAGAAATGGATGGTGATGAAATGACTAGAATTATCTGGCAATTCATTAAAGATAAGTTAATTTTACCTTATTTAGACATTGATTTAAAATACTATGATTTAGGTATTGAATATAGAGATGAGACAGATGATAAAGTTACCACTGATGCGGCAGAAGCTATTTTAAAATATGGTGTTGGTGTTAAATGTGCCACTATTACTCCAGATGAACAAAGAGTGGAAGAATATAAATTGAAAAAAATGTGGTTATCACCAAATGGTACATTAAGAAATATTTTAGGTGGTACAGTTTTCAGAGAACCAATAGTTATTGATAATATTCCAAGAATTGTACCAACTTGGGAAAAACCAATTATTATAGGTAGACACGCATTTGGTGATCAATATAAGGCAACTGATGTTATAATTGATGGACCAGGTGAATTAGAATTAGTTTTTAAACCAAAGAATGGTGGAGAGACTAAGACTTATAAAGTTTATGATTATGAAGGTAAAGGAGTTGCTATGACAATGTATAATACTGATGAATCAATTACTGATTTTGCTGAATCTTCATTTAAATTTGCATTGGATAGAAAATTAAATTTATTCTCATCTACTAAAAATACAATTTTGAAAAGATATGATGGTAGATTTAAAGATATTTTTGAAACTTTATATGAAACTAAATACAAAGTTGAATTTGAAAAAAATGGTATTTGGTATGAACATAGATTAATCGATGATATGGTTGCACAAATGTTAAAATCTAAAGGTGGTTACGTCATTGCTATGAAGAATTATGATGGTGATGTTCAATCTGATATTGTAGCTCAAGGTTTTGGATCATTAGGTTTAATGACTTCTGTATTAATGACTCCAGATGGTAAAGCTTTTGAAAGTGAAGCAGCTCATGGTACAGTTACCAGACATTATAGACAACATCAACAAGGTAAAGAAACTTCAACTAATTCTATTGCTTCCATCTTTGCTTGGACAAGAGGTATCATTCAAAGAGGTAAATTAGATGGTACTCCAGAAGTTAGTAAATTTGGTGAAGATTTAGAAAAGGCAGTTATTGAAACTGTTTCATTAGATAATAAAATGACTAAAGATTTAGCTTTAACTCAAGGTAAAACTGATAGATCAAGTTATGTTACCACTGAAGAATTTATTGATGCTGTTCAAAAAAGATTAAACAAAAATTTAGGTTTATAAGAAAATAGTATATTTATTTCCATCTTATCCTCTATCCCTTAACTTTTTTATTTTATTATAGGTAAAGTAAAAACTTATACATTATATATTATATACAAGAAACATTCACAGTGTGCATCATTCTATAAAGTTTCGATTATTGAAGTACATAAAACTAAATAGATATATTATACTTTTAAAACCATTGAATAGACATAAACCTAACAACCTACCAACTTAAAAACCTACTAACCTTTCAAAAAAAAATTAATCTAAATCAGGTTGAGCTGGTTTTGGTTGGTTACCTAAAATATTAGTGACGGCAGCAGGAGGTTTCACAGCAATCATCATAATAACCATTTCGTAAACGTCTTCAGGGACGGATTTTTGGTAGACACCCAAGATATCGGTTGGGTTAGGGTAGACGACTAAGGCCTTGTAGAAACAGATGGCCGCTTCGATTTTCATGTTTGGTTGAACAGCTAATTGTTCACCTAAAGCAACTTGTTGCATGAAAAATGATTCCTTTTCACTTAATTCAGTTGGGACTGGGTTTTCTTCCAAATCTTTGATTAATGCGTTTTTAATAGTTTCTAATTTTGATTTCTTGGAATCTTCCTCTAATTTTGCTGCAATCTTTTCTTGCTTTGCTGCTTTCTTCTTTAATGATTTTCTGAATTCGGCGTTGTTTCTTCTGCTGTAGTCGAAGTAGATGGCGTACCCGAGTATGGCGGTGGTGGCCACGGCTGTGATGGTTGCGAAACGATTCATCCTATACGTGTATATATTCTTTTGATGTTGGACTTTTAGTAGAATATAAGAATGTTATAAACCTAAACCTAAACCTATTTGAAAATTTTTCCCTGATTCGACTTACTCACAGACTTTCTCTCAGAATCGCCTTCACGTGACTGGTGATGTCTCTCTCTCTCTCCTTTCCGCACTGTTCGCACTCGCAAAGAGAGGAAAAAAAAACTTCTCGAAAATAACTGTTGTTTGATTGGATCCCCTACGATGTCAGATATTGAAATTAAGACTTTACCAAGCAGCGCTTTTAGGTTCCCAAAAGTGTTCACTAACATGTTCAATGGGTCTGCATACCCTCAATACTCTCCAATCGATACAAAATCTGAAACTCTCAGAGTCTTCAGATTAGGATTCTACACATTGGGTTTATCTTATGGTTACTTATATTTCTGGAAAAGAGCAACTTTTAAAACTCCAATCCCTATCGCTGCCGTCGGATTCTTCACCGTTGCTAAAGCAGTTGAATGCCTGGTAGCCAATTTAAGAGAAAAAATTGATGGTTGGAATACTTTCTGGGCTGTCAGTGCAGGTAATTTAACAATTTTAACTGCAGGTTTCAAACATATACCAGTTAAACACAAGATCATGCAAGGTGTTTCATTCTCAATCTTTGTAGGTTTAGTTAACCAAGCCCTTTGGTCTCAAACTACAAGTTCTGCAGGAAATGATGCTAGATACTTCAATAAGAATGAAGATGCTCCAAAGACTCAAGGTTTTTGGGATGTTCTTGAAAGAAGACCTTTAAGTCAAGCAGTTGATGAACTTGGTGTTGGTCGTGGTGTTCTTAAACCATGATTAGTTGGTGTTGGAGGTTTGCATATCATGTAAAATATTTATTATAAGATCTTTTCGTGTTTTCTTTCTTCTCTTGCTCTCTTCCTCTTCGCTCCTCTAGTCCCCTTATACTTCTCATACCCCATTGCTATCACGATATATATATACATATATATCTATCGATATACACATCTCTCAACCTATATTTCTTTATATCTATATACCAAATCGCTAAATATCGACATCTCTATTCCCTTCTCCTTCTACAGAGTAATCCAATTTAATTATATACAAGTTTATTCTATTCACTAAATATCTATACAACTTTATAAGGATAATCCAAAGTTTTATTCCTTTTCAATTTCCATAATTTTTTCTTCTTCTTATTAACCACATGTTCAGCAAACAATTCATCACAATACTTCTTCTTCCAAGGTTTAATAAAGCTTGGATCCCACAATTCACTAGCTATCCCCAAGTCCTTACAACATCTCATCAACGCATTACTCTTACACCCTTCCAACGCGGTCGTCACCTTCTCTTCACCGCCGAAGTAGTCCTGCTCCCCACGAGCCACACTGACCAACCTACCGTGACAAATGAGCGCATACTCCCTCGAGATCTGTTTAGGAGTGATGAATGTTTCAGTCCTGGGTGCTAACCCCCACCCACCGGGTCCGAATGCACGATTCAAGATCCTACGGTACTTGATTTCAGGCAAGTAGAGTAAGCCATCCGGGGTGATTTCAATATCGTCGTTGGCGATGGGTGATAATAGTAAATCACCGATTTCTCTAGGGAAGGGAGCCTGACCGAGACCATGGAACGAGTCGCTCCAGTTGTGAGTCGAGGATACTTCGTTTGGATTCTGGCCTGCGCCGAACACTGGGCCTGACCCACCAATCGGCATGTCATGAAGTGAGAAACCTGATGGTTTGGGTTGTGCTTTTGATGTTGGTATTGATGTTGGTTCTTGTAATGGTTCTTCATCGGCGATAACTTCGGAGACTGGGTCTTTTGCGGTTGTGAAAGCTGAAGATGTGGTAGGTTTTATCTGTTTAGTGGCATTGGTGAATTGCTTGGTTGGCGACGCACGTTTCGGGAAATCTTTAAATAAAGCGTAAGACCTAGTCTGCACCCTGAATAACTTGAACATCTGTGATAATTCAATTTACCGCGACTTGAAAGAAATTTGTGTGAGTGAGAAATAATTTATGTATATATATATATATAGTAGAACTACAAATTTGGTGAAGTACATTAGAAAATGTATTTTATTCTTCTTTTATTTCTTGTCTTTTATTCAATTGTTAAAATGGAGATGAGAATGGTTTTTAAAAAAATGATTTTTAAAAAATGCTTTAAAAAAAAAAATGGGTTGTAAAAATGGGTTTTTATGTGTTAAAATAACTTAAAATCCATCAGTAAATCCACTAATTAAATCTTTATTCCATCCACCTTCTTTAACGGCTAATTCAAAATAACCATAGATGGTAGTAACAGCCAATAAGATAGAAGTACCACTACCTAAAGTACCCATTAAATCACAAATAACTGAAAGAGCACCAATACAAGCACCACCAAAAGCGGCAGCAGTTGGAATAATTTTTTTTAATTCTTTATAAGCACTTGTATCTCTATGACCAGCAATTACAAGACCTTGTTCTTTAAATTGTTTAGCAACATCACGAGGTGACAGACCAGAAATTTCAATCCAAGTAGTTGAAAAAATTGCACAAGATCCTAAAACAAAAGTAATATAAATTACTGTTTTAATTGGATCTAAAGCAGCTTCAGTAAATGAAGTTGGAGGTTGAACATAATATGATAAACCATTAACAGCATATAATTGAGATGATTGATTTCTTGTATCCCAAACTCCCAAGATTTTAACAAATAAATTATCTGGCCATCTCATAAATAAAAATTGTGAAATAAGGAAAATATTTGAAGTTAAAGCACTTTGTAACATAATTGGAATATTTGAAGTATAAAATAATCTAATTGGATATAAACCATAAGGACCTCTTTGTCTTGTTGATTTAACAGGTAATTCAATTCTAAAACCTTGTAAATAAACAACTAAGAAAAATACTGCAATTGTTGCAAAAAATTGAATCATATTTGGAGCATTTGATCTATAAAATGCTTCTAATAATGCTCTTTTTTTATCAGATCTTGAACCTAATAAATGAAATAATGCAACTAAACATCCATCAAATTGAGTACCTTTACCAATATTTGAAGTAGTTGGAGCAAAAGTTTTCCAAAAAACTTGTTCACAAACATTTGTTGCAGTAAATAATGAAATACCTGAACCTAAACCATAACCTTTTTGTAATAATTCATCTAATAAAATAACAATTATACTTGCAAAAACTAATTGTAAAATTAATAATAAACAAACTCCTAAACCTAATGAAGATGGTGGACCATACATACCAGTTAAAACATAAACAGTTGATTGACCAATTGCTAATAAAACTGCAAATAATTTTTGACCCATTTGATATTGATCTCTATCTTTTTTATTTGTCATATCAACATTGATTAATTTAATACCTGATAATAATTGGAAAACCATTCCTGATGAAACAACTGGTGAAATACCTAATTCCATTAATGTACCTCTATTTGAAGCTAACATCATTCTTAACCATAATAATGGATCAGACAGATCAGATGATACAATACCATAAAGTGGTATTTCACTCATAACTAAGAATATTAATAAAGTTATACCAGTCCACATTACTTTTTGATTAAATGGAATTTTACGTTCAGGTTGTTGAACTTCTGGTAAAAATTCAGCAAATGGTGAAACCAAATCTAATAAACGGAATGACATTTTTTTTTTTTGTCTATTATCTATCCTTTTATCTTAATAACGTTATTTAATCTCCTCTTAAATGTTTTCAATTCTATAAAAGATCTTTTAAAAGAAATTGATATAATGTTACAAAAATGGTTATTGAGAAACTTTACGTGTTCAACTCGTCGGTGAGAGATCGAAATTTTTCACTTTGAGAGACACGCATTAAAATTATAATTATCCTCTTTAAGTTAAGTGAACGTAAGTGAGCTTATTAATCCATACTTATCCCATTTACTATATATAATCATTCACTAATATGTACTGTTTATATTTAAAAGAGTGATAAAATGGTTAATGGAGGAAAAAGAATTTTTTTTAAACCCTTTAAAATAAGGGTTGTTAAGAGTGTGCTTTTTAAGAGAGTAATTATTGATTATGTAAGTATGTAAGATGTTACGTAATACATGTGAAACAGTGGATTACGTAGGATATTATGTAATCTTCTAGGATTTACAATACATCTCTTTTGATATACTAATCTATTAAATCTTATAATAAATGCTCTTCTAAATTGATTAGAATATGTTTTACAAGGATTCTTTAAGTAATCTCTTGAATCTCTTATAATTATAGTATAATTATAATAGATAATAGATAATAGATAAGTTATATCAATTTTACCAATTTGATAATATCAATTCAATCAATGATTAGATTATAATATTATTGGATTAACATGTATTACATTGCAATAATTGTAATAGTAAATGTATAATATAACATAATATTTCTATATATTTTTTTTTAAGATATTTTACTTTTGTTAAACTAGAAGAAAAACAGATTACGTCATCTCTTAGGTAATCGTATTGATTATGTAACTTCTTACTTAATTATTGCTTATATAATGTCTTATGTAATGTCTTATGTAATATATTATGTAAAAGTCACTCCCGCCACCTGCCACCCACCACCTGCCACCCACCACCTGCCACCCACCCCCACTTTAATCAAAATATCCTCCCATTTAACCGATGTTATATTTTAAAAGGATTTATTAAACCGAAGTAACTGATCTTTTTTTTATCACACACCCCGGTAATTTCAGGACTCGGACGCCTAATTCTACCGGGGTTAAAATCATTTGAATTTTCAATCCACTACAAGAGAGATATAGTGAATTACTTTTGATTTTAAGTGGAGATGTATTTATTAACTGTTATAAACTCAATTACTCAATTTTATATAATTGGTATACGATAATAAGTATTATCTCTAACAATTCCCTTACCAATACCAATTGCCAAAAAAAAAACACTAAAAATTAAAAGGTGAAGTTTTATCTTGTTAAACCTTCCTGCCCGTAAAATCTCAAACCATTTATAAATACCCCATATTTCCTCGATTTCTAAAAAAAAAAATTAACCCTATAATACCCTTTTTTTGCTTCAGAAAAGGCCATTATATAGTGTTTATTTATTCCTTTTTAAAACATTAAAGCTAACTAAATATCAAAAAAAAAAAAAAAAAAATAATAATAATAATAATCAAAATAAAATGAATTCTGTCTCTAAAGAAATGAATGTTGATACTGATATTATCACATTGTCAAGATTTATTATTCAAGAACAACAAAAACATCAACAAGCAACTGGGGAATTATCATTATTATTAAATTCTTTACAATTTGCTTTTAAATTTATTGCTCATAATATTAGAAGAGCTGAATTAGTTAATTTATTAGGTGTTAGTGGTACAACAAATAATACTGGTGATGTTCAAAAAAAATTAGATGTTATAGGTGATGAAATTTTTATTAATGCAATGAAATCTTCTGGTCAAGTTAAAATCTTAGTATCTGAAGAACAAGAAGATTTAATAGTTTTTGAAGGTGGTGGTAAATATGCTGTTTGTACTGATCCAATTGATGGTTCATCAAATATCGATGCAGGTGTTTCAGTTGGTACAATTTTTGGAATTTATAAATTACAAGATGATCTGAAAGGTTCAATTAAAGACGTTTTAAGACCTGGTACTGAAATGATTGCTGCAGGTTATACAATGTATGGTGCATCAGCTCATTTAATGTTAACAACTGGTAATGGAGTTGATGGATTTACTTTAGATGCTCAATTAGGTGAATTCATTTTAACTTCAAAAAATTTAAAAATTCCAAATTTAAGATCAATTTATTCAGTTAATGAAGGTAATTCACTTTATTGGCCTGAATATATTAAAGATTATTTAAAAGATTTAAAAACTTTACAATCAAATGGTAAACCTTATAGTGCAAGATATATTGGTTCAATGGTTGCTGATATTCATAGAACTTTATTATATGGTGGGATTTTCGCTTATCCAGCTGATTCAAAACTGAAAAATGGTAAATTAAGAATTTTATATGAATGTTTCCCAATGGCAATGTTAATGGAACAAGCTGGTGGTTTAGCAGTTAATGATAAAGGTGAAAGAATTTTAGAAATTTTACCAAAGGGTATTCATGATAGATCAGGTATTTGGTTAGGTTCAAAAGGTGAAGTTGAAAAATTTGTATCTTATATTAAGTAATTAATACTTGTTATTTACCCTCTCTCTGTCTCTAATTCTCTGTCTCTGCATCATATTCTTATTCGGTTGATTTGGGTTTCACACAGTGTTACCCGGTTCCTTTCACTTGGGATAAAAAGCGCTGGAAAAAAAAAAGTTTTCTCTCATCACCAAAGAACCAACTTCAACTTCAACGTCAAACTTTACAAAAAAAAAATGTATGTAAACTAACCAAGGTTTAATGATTAGAAATGTATTGCACGTCAGTCTTAATGCTTATGTAGATACAAATACCGAGTTTTTTCTTTGAAAAAATTTTTTACTTATGATTTACCTTTGTTTAAAATATTGGTATACTAACTAATCAAGTCTTGTTTAGTCTTCATTTTAGTTTTAGTTGGTTGATTCTTCGGTGATTATTGGATTGGTATGTTACTATGATGAATTTATCACAAATCCAGGTGACTCCTGAGCTAGGATACACATGCATCACCATCTGAGTAATTATACTAACTTATTTAGACTCAGCTTTTTTCTTTAAAGGACAATCAATTTGAATGGAAAGGTGTTGTTCATCGAACGGGTTTGATGATTGATTCCTATTCATTCATTGAATGAATCGATTGAATGGCATTGGATGGAATGAAATCCAATTGGATTAAGGTATGTACGATTAAGAGGAGATGATGATAAAAATTAATTTCAGTTCTGCTTCTGAGTTTCATGAAGATAACCCTACCAAAAGCTTACTTAGCTGATCCTCATTCTTATACTAAGAAAATAATTACTAACTAATTTAGACAGCTTTCTAGCACTTTCATTTTCAATTTATATAGATCCACAAATACATAAAAACAGATAAGACTTTGACCTCTCAACAAATCATATATATTTCTATAATGTAAAGAGAACAACTTTCCCATCGTCACCACAGGTACTGACTTTACCATTGATTAATCTGATATTATTAACTGTATTCAGATGATCAGCAATGCCTCCTTCAGATTCTTTGACTTTCCCCTTCAAATCCAATTGTCTAAACATATTTAAAGCGTCATGACCACTCAATTCTTCATCCTCATTAACAATCTTTTTAACTTGTTTAGCACTTTTACTATCGACGATTTTAGTTTCGTGCCATTCTGGTCCTGATAAAACTATTAAATTCAAATTATGGCCTGACGCGACAACCTCATCTTCATTGATGAATGAAACAGCCTTGAACGGTAAGTTGTTAGCGTAGTAATTAGCGAAATTAGGTGGTAAACCCTCACCAGTACCAGTAACGACAGTTAATGAAGAATCATGACTTACGAAAGCAACAGAATTACCTGATGGACTGAACTTGACGTCGTGAATCCATGAACCGGTTTCATTAGTGAAGTCCCCACACAATGTTTGGAAAGGTAATTTCGACCCCCAAACGGATGGTTCAGGCTTTGTATCGATCCCCTTGATGAAACTGGAGAAAATCCTGGTATGTCCATCAGTGGATCCAGCAACTAATAACACATCGTTTGGGTGCCAGTCGAGACTGGTGATGGTGGATTTAATCGGTTTTTTCAAGTGTTTACTGACCCACCAGTTGTTTTCCTCCTCATAATAACAAATAGCTATAACTCTATCACTTGAACCTACAGCGAATTTAGTACCTGCGTTGTTCCAACGACAAACAGTGGCGGCACGATTGATACGTAACAAGACCAAAGTTGGCTCGTATTCACCCTTTTCTGGGCTGTACTCCCAGACGAGGGCGTTTCTGTCTTGTGAACAAGTTAAGATCTTGCCGTCTTGAGACATATCGACGGACGTAACAGTTTTATCATGTCCCTTTAAAACGGTTAAAAGTTGAGGTTTGGATGAGGAAATTTGGTAAATTTCAACAGTATTGGCCTTTGTGATGGCTAAAATGCTTCCATCGCTTGAGTAAGCGTGGTCTTGGATTGGAGTGTTGGAAATTGGGTAAATTATTGACATAGGAGTGTTCTCTCGACTACGGGTTGGGTTTTCTGATCAATCGCACTGACCAATTTTTATCACCTTCAGAGAGTCACATGATCAAAATATACGTTTTTTTAAAATATCCTACTTACTTACTTACTTACTTATTTAGTTACTTAATTTAGTCGTTTGAAGGAATTGATTAAATCGCTTCTTGATCTTGCTTTTGTTCTAAGATCAATTTAGTTTTATTCCAATAATAAACAACTTTTTCATTTTTAATACCTGAGATTTTACCATCTAATCTATCAATTATAGCTTTAAATAAATTACTTGTTTCCTTGTTATATAAGATTCTTAACCAATAAAACAATGAGAAGATAACCAATTGGAAACCAGAAGTACCTCTAAAAATCAAAGTTCTTAAAAGTAAATAACCAATTAAGAATAATTCATCATAAGCAATCAATGAAGCTAAAAGATCAGATTGTTTCAATACAGCTTCAATTTTCTTATTATCAGCCAATTGTAATAACGAAATTAAATAAAATGGTATAATTTTAAAATTCGATTTAAATGTAAATATCCATACTGAAGCCAACACAACAAACTGAAAATTTTGTTGTGCTAATAAAGCTGATGATGGCGGCATATACCTCCCAAACATATGTGACGCAGTGGAGACGAGGGCCATGATGGACCCAAGGTACGATAAACGGTAACAAATCGAGTTGATGTACCATTTATTAGGCAACCAAAGTAATTGGAACAAAAAGGTTATGGAACCAAAGGCTAAACACATTGCATGGCCAGCAAGCCAGATTTTATACTTTAATGGGTTCTCACCCTTTTGCTTCCTTGAAAGTTTTTGCTTTTTCACGGTGTTGGAGTTCAATTGTGAAACATCTGGCATCTTTGAAAGGGTTTGTATTTGGGTTGCTTGGGAGATGGGAATATGAAATTTATTGATGGTCGCGGTGAGATGAAATTGTACGAATTTTACTTTTGTTTTCACAACAAGTGCGTTTTACAAACCACCAAACGGTTAAAAATTGATCGATCACATCAAAAAAACACGGTGAATAATGGTGGATTATAGTAAGATGGGATTGCTGGCGATTGAAACTGAGGTGTTGGAACAGTACCAGATTTTGCTGGACCAATTAAAGGAGCTTAACCATGAGGTTCAAAGTATAACGTTTGGTGAAATTGGTAAAGATGGCGTTAGTGAGGTTATGTTGAATGATATGAGAGAGTTAGAGAAGAAATTGGCTGTAGTTTATAATATTTTCAGAACATCAGTCTATTCATTGCTTATGTACAATGAAGAGGATAGTTGAGGAGATTGAGGTATTTGAGTGGTAAAGAGATTTAGATCGAGTGATCTCCCCCCCCCCGGAGCAGATCTGATTATTTTGGTCTAGTAATTCGACGTAGTCTGGAATAATATGGGGTTATGTACTGGATGTCTACGGGATATGCATGGGAAGGTTCAGACCAACGGGTTTATTAAGGGTTCTTGTAAATTCTTACGTGGGGAAATGGTGTGACATAATAGTGTGACATAATGATGTCCCCTACATTCATGCCCCCCTGGTCCAACTACTAACTATTCTTATATCCTATAAATCTTAAATTCTTAACTATGGTCTGATTAAATTTTTAAAGTATTTTGTTGCAAACCCATTGGACATAAAAAATAACGTGGGTGTACCGCAGTCTCAGAGTCAAAAAGAGTCGCTTCGCAAAAGTTTAATTAATTATTTATATTGGAAAAGATATAAAGTAATTGATTTTGCAAATTAGGAAAATTTCCCAATTTTATACATTTATAAAAAAAAATATATATAATTGTAATAACTACACAATAAGTAAAGATGAGTGAATACGATAAATACTCCACACCATTATCATCACGTTATGCAAGTGAAGAAATGTCAGCAGTCTTTTCATTAAGAAATAGATTTTCAACATGGAGAAAATTATGGATTAATTTAGCAAAAGCTGAAAGAGAAGTTGGATTAGAAATGATTAGTGAAGAAGCAATCGAAGAAATGTCTAAACATTTAGAAATTACTGATGATGAAATTGAAAGAGCTGCTAAAGAAGAAGCAATTGTTAGACATGATGTTATGGCTCATGTTCATATTTTTGGTGAAACATGTCCAAAAGCTGCTGGTATTATTCATTTAGGTGCTACTTCATGTTATGTTACTGATAATGCTGATTTAATCTTTTTAAGAGATGCTTATGATATTTTAATTCCAAAATTAGTTAATGTTATTGATAGATTATCAAAATTTGCTTTAGAATATAAAGATTTACCAGTTTTAGGTTGGACTCATTTCCAACCAGCTCAATTAACTACCGTTGGTAAAAGAGCTTGTTTATGGATCCAAGAATTATTATGGGATTTAAGAAATATGGAAAGAGCAAGAAATGATATTGGTTTAAGAGGTGTTAAAGGTACTACTGGTACTCAAGCTTCATTCCTTTCATTATTCCATGGTGATCATGATAAAGTTGAATTATTAGATGAAACCGTTGTAAAATTATTAGGTTTTGAACATGTTTATCCAGTTACTGGTCAAACTTATTCAAGAAAAATTGATATTGATATTTTATCACCTTTAGCATCATTTGGTGCAACTTGTCATAAATTTGCAACTGATATTAGATTATTAGCTAATTTAAAAGAAATTGAAGAACCTTTTGAAAAATCTCAAATTGGATCCAGTGCAATGGCTTATAAACGTAATCCAATGAGAAGTGAAAGGGTTTGTTCATTATCAAGACATTTAGGTGGTTTAATGAATGATGCTATTCAAACTGCTTCAGTCCAATGGTTTGAAAGAACTTTAGATGATTCAGCTATTAGAAGAATTTCATTACCTTCAGCATTTTTAACTGCTGATATTTTATTATCTACTTTAAACAACATTACTTCTGGTTTAGTAGTTTATCCAAAAGTTATCGAAAGAAGAATTAATTCAGAATTACCATTCATGGCAACTGAAAATATTATTATGGCAATGGTTGAAAAGGGTGGTTCAAGACAAGATTGTCATGAAGAAATCAGAGTTTTATCTCATCAAGCTTCTGATGTTGTGAAACAGCAAGGTGGTGATAACGATTTGATCGAAAGAGTTAAAAAGACTGAATATTTCAAACCAATTTGGGATCAATTAGATACTTTATTGGATCCTTCCACTTTCGTCGGTAGAGCTCCTCAACAAACTGAAAAATTCGTTAATGTCGATGTTAAAAATGCTTTATCCAAGTATGTTCATCTTATTAATAATGAAGATGTTAAATTGGCTGTTTAGAATTTTTTTCACGGGTGTAAAAGAGACTTTAATTTATATATATATTTGATTTTTACATACTCTCCTACTCTTTCTCTCTACTATACTATATGTTTAACAACAGCAGCTTTTTTTGGTTTCAGTGGTGCATGATTCACAACTGCAGCTTGAGCAAGAACATGTGGAGCAAGAACAAGTTGAACAATTGCATGTGGAACAAGCACAAGTGGAGCAAGTACATGATGAGCATTTACAAGTTGGTGACATTTTCTTTGTATCTATTTGAATTATTTGAATTATTTGAGTTTTGATAATTTGATATCTGATGGTTAGTGGGAGAATACAGATATTTATATAGTACGTTGTGGCGAAAGTATCTCATAGCTTAACTCATAGCTAAAACATCTCGTAGCTAAAACTTCTCATAGCTAAAAATACTCAAAAGTTTAATCAAGAAAATCTGGTAGCTAAATGCACTCAAAAATTTCTAGAATTTGCACCCAAATCCAAATAGTAAAATAAAGGAGAAAAATTCGAGAAGATTCGATTCAAAGAAGGTATACATTAAACTAATCTATAAAACTCATAAACTCATACATAAATATCATTAAATCATTAAATCATTAAATCATAAATATCATTAAATCATAAATACTAAATATTACTAAAATTTTCTTTCAATAGGAGGTAACTTTATCGATTGTAAAATCGGTAGTGAAGGTGATCCATAACTTGAACCAGGTTTAGAATTCAGATTCGAACCTGAAGAATCAGATGCTGGAGCTGGACTAGGTAAAAGTGGGGGTAAATTGTTCAGTTTGAGAATTGGTGGGCTTGGTAATTGGATTGATTGTGGGGAATAAGACATTGGGATGAATTGATTGAATTGTTGGAATGGTCCTATTGGTTGACCTATTGGTTGACCAATAGGATGGCCAATATGATGATTCAATTGATTTAATGGATCAGGTGAAATTGGTATTCTATTAATTCCATTCATTCCACTACTCCCATTAGATAATGGGATATGAACTGTAGAATTCATAATTAAAGTTGGTGGATTTGAGTTAACTGAATTCAGAGAATAGTTTGGAATTAATGGTGATTGACCTTTTTTATCTTGATCAAATGGGTTTGATTGTGTAAAATAATCAAACCCATTTTGAATTGAATTATTTGGAATTGAATTGTCTTTTATTTGTAAATTTGATAAATCAATTAATTTATTATAATCCTGTAAAATTGAATTAAATTCAAAAGCACAATAAATATCTTTATAAAATGGTGAAGGATTAATTACTCCATTATATAAATCTCTTTCAAACATTCTATGATCAACATATAATGAACAATTACAATCTTTAGGAATTAAATAAATTTTCATATTACTTTTATAACGTGGTCTTGCAACAATCTTTTTAATAAATAAATTAGTTGGAGTTTCTCTTAATTTACCAATTGAATGTAATGATTCATCTAAATATTCATTATCATCAATTAAATTTAATTCACCTGGTTTAGCAGTTTCAAATTTTAATAATTGAGATCCATCAAAATCATTTGTAGTTGATCTTGTAACTCTTACTAATGAATATTCATCGATATTAAATAATGAATGAATGGCAGTGTTTAAAGAATTAAATACTGGGATATTATTAGCAGTTGTATTAGTAGTTGTATTAGTAGTTGTATTAGTATTGGTGATGTTGGTGTTTTCATTATTATTATTAGTATTATTTAAAGTTTTTAAAACTTTATTTGAAAATACTGATAAATTAACTAAATTATTATCAATTAATTGAACAGATTTAGTTTGAAGACTAACATCATTTAAATAATTTTCATTATGAATTATATTTGAATCATTAGTTGGATAAATATTTTCATTAAAAATTTGTAATTGTCTTTTCCTATTAGTATGAGGAGTTAAAGAATTATATAACCCAATTAAACTTGGAGCTAAAGTTAATTTAACTCTTAAACCAGCTTCTAAAGATTTTATATGTAATTTTGACCCAGATCCACCATTTGAACTTGAACCAGTACCTTCTAAATTTAAATTAGAATTAGAATTAGAATTAGAATTAGAATTTGATAAACTATGAGATCCTTTTCTTCTAATAGCTATTTGAACTAATCTTTTAGTAATTAATTTTTTATTAATTTTTGATTTTGGTAAAATTGTAGGAATTTCAAATTTTTCATAAAATTTTTTTAATTTTAAATTATCACCATCTGTTGCTAAATTTAATTTATTCGTTTCTTTTAAAGATTTATTCACTTTATTCTTTGAATCATGTAAAATAAGTTCATTCTCACTATCAGTAGAATCAATAGAACTCACAATTACACCATCTTTACCTAAACCAATGGAACTGATTCCAGATGATGGAGTTGAACTAGTCAAACTCTCTTCACTCAGATCTTCTGAATGATTTAAAATCTGATCAAGTTTCAGCATTACCCTTTTTCGGAGCGTGTATTGGTTATATTACCACAAGGATATAAGTATAACCTAACTTCTAAGTACTAGAAGGCAAAAAAATTTGGGAAAGGGAGCTTTTTATTAATTCAGCAATGTACAAAAATATCACACTCACTTAATATATATATATACGGGTATAATTTGGGAAACAAAAAAAACAGCAGGAGTACACTAAATAAAAATTGGGTAGATTGTTGGTAACGCTTGTATTAGATCTCTTTATAACTTTGTATGGCTAACTTACTTTTGATCCTTTATATGTTTTGTAAACTTTTTTAAAAAAATTGTCCTTGGGAGAAAAAAAAGTGGAACTGGTGAGACCAAATGTTTGTGTCTCAGTTATATACAGTAAAAGTGTCTCAGATTTAGGAGTAAAATAAAAGTTGCTGCTATATTTTTATCATTTTTTATATTAATTGTATGGGGGAATTTTTGTATGGTTATTGTAGAGTTATTGTAGATTTATTGTAGAGTATGGAGAGTATGGAGAGGATGGAGATGTAAGTATGGGTAGATTGTAGAAAGATATGATACCAATTATTAGAATGGTTTAATTACATTACAAATCAGTTGCGTATAACGAATATAAATAAAATGATTCTAGAGGCGGACCCGGGTGGTAAGATTTAATTAGAAAATAAAGTTGAAACATTACTGAAAAATATAATGAATGTAATGGAGGGTAATTGAAATATATTCTAAATTGTTTCTAAAGCCTAAACTTTTAGTTAATTGGCCCTATAAGGCTACAAGGCTAGGCTATTTTATTACTAACGGGTGATAGATTTAAAGACATTGTAAAAAAAAAATTATTTTTGGAAGGCAATTTGATTGGAACTCCGTAAAAATATTAAAACTTTATGTATAATATGTCTAAACTCCACATATATTAAACTCGTATTTATGTAAGTTATTTATTTAAATTAACTACGAATTTAATTTTAATATTGTTATTAAGTAAATCAGCATAAATTTTTTAGTTGTAAAGGTTAAGAAATCTCGTGGTTTTTATTTTTTGACACTTTTCGTATATGTCAATATTTAGCTGTCTTAATGTAAGTAGTGGAGAGATTTAGTTAGGTAACAGAATTAGTGGGAAGAAATAAGGGAATTTTTTTTCTCTCTTTGAAATATTTTTTTGGCTCATATTGCATGACAATGGGAATGCCTAAAATTGGAAAATGCTTAAAATTGAAATTATCACGAAAAGTGATAC